>CM053030.1:105972177-106132617 GCA_028564925.1 Lithobates sylvaticus | reverse complement strand
ATCAGGAGTTAAGTGCACACCCAGAGCCCGCACTGGGTCCGTTCTGTTTTTCGGGAGAGGTAGTAAAATACACTGGATAGGTGGATGTGGACAATGCTTAGCATGCCAATAAACTCAAGAGCCGATTAACCTACCAGCATGTCTTTGGAGTGTGGGAGGAAACTCTCACAAGCACAGGGAGAACATGAAAACTCCCGGCAGGTAGTGCCATGGTTAGGATTCGAGCCAATGACCCTTGTGCTGCTAGGTGGAAGTGCTAACTACTAAGCCACTGGGCTGCCCAGCTTGCAAAGCATTTCCACCACTTCAGACAAATTAAAAACTGTACTGGGCAAGTTTTTTGAAGGGCCTTTAGAATTTTAGTCAGAACATTAAGTGTTGCTAGATCACTTCAGGTATCTAATAAAAGCTGATAAACCCATGCCTGCTCCTGAGTTGGGCAGGGTGGCGTGGACCATGAGAGCCTGGAGTGTACATTACATTGTAAATCTTGCAGAGGCCGATGTTAAAAATGCACTCTAAATAAGTTGGTACTAAAAAGAGAGATAAGTAACAGTAAGAAATGCAGTTCCTTCACATTGCAAATCACAGTGTTAGATGGCATTGGCCTCTCACGTTGTAGAATAAGGTTGTTTGTAGGCATATATTTATTTCATCATGTGTACTTGGTGGTATTGATTTGTCGAAGTGCTATTTTGATTTCCGACAAGACTCATGTTTGCGCATTATGCTGCAATCACACAACTATCAAGAATGGCATATTTCATTTCTCACACATCCCAGGGAAGCTTGTGAAATCAAAACCGTTGTTCTGTTTAGAAAACACAGACACAGATTTGTTGTTCAGCTCTTCACAGCATGAAACCAATTAAAAGCCACTCACAAAGTGAAGGGAGCAGAATGGAAAGTCATAAGGTCATAATGTTAAACGGCACAGAGTTCTGGCTGATGCCAAGAATGCGTTTGCAACTGAGAAGCATTTGATCAATGTGATTGAGGAACAACATTACTTAAAATCAAGCTAATTATGTTTCAAGAGATTGCATTTACATATTAAGGAAAAGGAGGATTAGAACGTGAACTGTATTAATACGACCTCTGCAGCACATTAATAAGCAGAGGATGTAGGTTGGGTAGTGCAGATGCAAAGGTTCATAAGGTAATTTTGACAACTAGAGACCCCCTCATTGGAGGAAGTGCTGCCACCACATCTGTTTTCCTCATCAACTCTAATATCTAATTAGAAAGCCTCAAGTTAATCAACTATAATATCAACAAGAGCAGATGTTTTCCAATGTCATATGGAGTTTGTTTATCACTAGTAGTATTAAACAATGTTTTCTGATGTGTAAGATTCACCTCGGGGCTTGGAGTCTAAAAGGAGGATTGGGTGGACACCATAGAAGTAGACCCTTCTGATCCAAAGATCAGGTCCACAACAGAACAGCCAGTCTAGTTTCCTGTTTTCCCCTTGGCAAACAGTATGCTGTCACAAATGAATGGCCATGGTACCAACGAGCAGTGGTTTCTACAGCTAAGATACGTATTTTGGGCTTTCTGCTTTTTTTTTTTTATAAAGATGATTGAATCTTTTTACATTTTCAAATTTCTTTAAAAAAAAAAAAAAAGTACCTTTCTTATCCAAAACTCAAGACAGTATATTTGCCTATCTCAGAGAGGCATCTTATTCAATGGGAAACTCCCACTTGTTCTGCGAGCTGGGCTGCTCATTTCACAAAGCATGTCCTTGCAGAGGAAATAATTGCAGTCTTCTTCTGCTTGTTGGGGGACTGTTTTGAGTCTACAGCTTAAACGATATGTTTGGGCACAATAAAAGCCATAGATAAAAGCCATAGATAAAAGCCAACCTCTGCAATACATGCACATTTTAATTTGGTAAAAATATATAATCACAATGAAGTGCAATACAGCAGCGTGTACATCCCAACGCGCTGCTCAGGGTACCTGCCAGGTGATATCAGATCACATGTTTATTTCTCTCCTGACTGGATTATGGTTCATGTTGATGTTTGGAGCCATTTTGAGAAGTAAAGAGTCTGCCTGTGGTATTCATTGTCTTTTATGTCTTACTTTGTAATGAGGGGCAAGCCAGTTGACCTAAAATAATAAAGGGGTCACATTTTCTGGTAAGTAGTGCAGGGAAGCAGTGGCAGCAATTTAGAGGGTCATCTGGCTGCATCTTACACAATATCTGTGAAATAATTTCACAAATTAATTTCTTCACTATTTTTGGTGGACTTTTTATAGATAAAAGGTCCTCAATGTTGGACTGAGTTGCACGTCTTTAAAATTTTTATTTTTTTTTATGTATAGTGCACTTAAATTTGTCATTATCTATGTTGGATTATCTATGTTTAGAACATATTGGTTGTGGTGTGTGACATATTTTAATAGCTTCCATAACGGGCGAATTCCGGCGTTCCTCTCCTACATGTAAAAATCACCATTTTGTTGCTAGAAAATTACTCGGAACCACCAAACATATATATATATATATATATATATATATATATATATATATATGTAAAATGTACATAAAATGTACAGACATTTTTTTTAGCGATACCTCACATGTGTGGTTTTAATGTTGTTCACATATGCGGACGTGACCTACGTATACGTTCACTTCTGCGTGTGAGCACGAGGGGACGAGGGCACTTTGATTTAAATTTTTTATTGTTTATTTTATTTAAAAAAAAAATTACACTTTCCCTTTACATTTTTTTTTTTTTGGATCACTTTTATTCCTATTACAAGGAATGTAAACATCCCTTGTAATAGGAATAGGGCATGACAGGTCCTCTTTACAGGGAGATCTGGAGTCTATAAGTCCCCACATCTCTCCTCCAGGCGGGAAACATGAGATAAAAAATAAATAAAAAATCTCAAGCTTTTACAACTGCTGTGGCCTGATGTACTAATGTCGCACCCGGCCTCCAAGACCATCCCTGGTCAGTTCTATGGTAAACTTCTGCCACCGGCGCATAGCATCTCTGGCTCGCTGATCGCACGGGCAAGCCAGTAAAAGCACCAGAGGGCGGCGGGAGGGGCTTGTCCCTTCCTGTTGCCTGTAAAAATAAGTGGCTGAACAACCGCTATGTTTTTACTGTGCAGGGATCCAGATGTCGCCACTGAAAGCCCAGGACATCATATGACGTTCAGCGGTATGGAAGTGGTTAATGGGATAGTGATACATGTTTTTGGATATAATATTAATTGATATCTGTTTGTGGATATCTGTGGGGGCTGCTGTCATTTTTTTTAATGGCACAATTATTTTGTTGATATTATTTACACTACACAAGTGCAGAGTTCCTTTGGGGTTTTTCTAATTACTGAAAAATAACTTTTGATTCTGACAATGATTTTGACAGTGCTGCCTCTGCACTGAAATCCCAAGGACCCAGTTCTCCCTTGCTGGGCCACAGAACATTCACTCTACTCATCTCTGTAATATAAACGGTGTCCTGTAGTCTAGATCTAAGGCTGCATTCACACCTGAGCGTAGCGTCTTTGAGCGCCTTTCTGGCTTTTTTTTATGCATTTTTATGCGTGATTTTGAAATGTTTTTTTTTTTTTTATTTCAAAGTATTTTATTGAATTTGTCAAAATACACACAACGGTAAATGACAAGGTACAAATATATAGTAAACTCAGGCATCTGCGACAAAGGGTAATACATGACCATTAGGTAAGAGAAGCAAGTGACTTGGAATTGGTTACAGGAAGGTAAAACGGGACCAAATGGTCCAACGTAGGAAGTGTGGGAGGAGAAGGTCCTTTGGGCTATGTAACGGTCGAGGATTCCCCACTACCAGGCACCCCGTTTGGGAGCTGTCTGTGCCCTATAGGGGAAACCCACGACGTCCCACCACCCATCTATGTGATTGACCAGTTTCGGTCATGACCTACTCCGCAAGGTAACCAGTAGTCGAGAAGGTACCCAAAAGTGTCAACCTGCCATTTAATGCATAAACTGTAATAAGAGAGGTAAACTAGGAGCAGAAGGCGGAAAAGTGAGAATTGGAGGGGGTAAGAAAAAGAGAGTAAGGGGGTTAAAGAGAAGATGGAGGGGGAGAGGGGATAACAGGCAGGATATTCGGAGCAGCAATTATAGGACTCAGTTTAGGAGATAATGGAGTTAGTGAGCGATTTTGGAGTGTTTTTATGCACGACTTGCGTGTTTGTATGCAGCGTTTTTGGGCTTTGGTGTTTTTTATTAGCCAGAAGAGAAAACTATTATCTGTTGCATCATTTGTTGCTAGGTATTTCAGCTTTTTTAGCTTTTCCATTAGCTTTTATTTCTTCTTTTATTATTATTATTCAGTTATTATAATGTTTTTTTCATTAGGGTAAGGGGTTCGAGTTCAGTTTAGGTGAGGGTTAGGATTAGGAACTGGGGTTAGGGTTATTTATTATTTTATTTATTTTTTATTTTATTTATTATTATACGAATAATAATAAAGGAATAAATAAATGTAAAATAAATACACAAATAAATAAAAATCATAAATAATAAAATAAATACATTTAATAAATGAATACTAAGTAACAATACATAATTAACCCTTAACCTTAACCCCTTAAAAAAATAAACACCCTAACACAAAATAAATTATTATTATTATTAAAATAATAACAATAAAATAAATTAATAATATTTTTTTGTTTGAGTTTGTGTGTTTATTGTCATTTTGTTATTAATTATAAAATAATAATACATTTAATATTTTTTAAGGTTAGATGTTAATAATTAGTAATGTATTATTACATATAATTTATTTTACTTATTTATGATGATTTTTAGTTATTTGTGTATTTATTTTACATTTATTACAGGCAGAACACGAAACTCCTGTAGAAGCAGCCATTCTTAAGCCAGTGTGCATGGAGCCTTATTCTGTACTTGACAAAACATGGGGAAATGTGGATATGATGCAGAGATGTACTGATTTATTTTGAATTTTAGACATATAAAAACAATGCATGTTAAGTTTTCTAACATCTTTAGTCTTCTTTCTAGTCATCACACACTCTTGTTATAGTTTTTGTCAGTAATACCAGAGCGCTAAATATTTTACATAAAATTCATATTTTACATCATGAAAATGAGCAGTTTGCTAATGAATGAAGAAGTTAATTGCTTAATGAGCATGAAATGAAATCCTAATCAATCTTTCAATTATGTTAGAGCAGAAATGACAAATGTGCCTCAAAGTGAATTTTGCAGCCTGACTTGGAAAATGCAAATGATTGCATATGTTCTGGATAGGCGACAAGATGGTACAGTTCCGTGAGAACATATGATACAAGTTCATACTTACCTCCTACAACAAATCTTGCTCCATAAATATTGCTCTCATTTCCATGCATGCCAGAATAACATGAGAAGAAATGCATACCATAACAAAAAAAACTGGACCCACATTTTGCCCCTCGTTCTCACTAGTGTGAGTTCTCATGCAATTTGATAGTTCCAATTGCATGACAAGTCGCACCCTATTGTTGGCAATGGAACCGTTCAAATTGGTCCAACTTTGCGGTGCCACACTGATTTGAAAAAAGGTCCCTGTGCTACTTTTTTGCGATTTCAGGTGCGACTTTCCTAGACATATGTGCATGAAGTTACACGCATAACAGACAAGTCACCCCTGAAATTGCACTGACCTGCCGCTTTGAAATCGTGCTACTTCAAAGTGAAGTAGCATGATTTCAAAGTTGCATTCATTGTGAACCAGGGCTTCATGAAACTAGGTGATGGAATATTTAACTGTTGGAGCAAGCAGTTTCCACTCATTAAATATACTTCCTTTTATATGGTGACAACGTTCTATTCATGTCCACCAATTGTTCTCCTGTGTTGCCATTCTGTCAAAGGTAGAGATAAACCAATGTGTCTGGGTTCAGTTTGCAGGTCTTTCCTCCAAGTTCCAACCCATCTTAAAGGGGTTGTAAAGCTTTATGTTTTTTCACCTTAATGCATAGGATGCATTAAGGTGAAAAAACACCTTGCACTCTCCGGTCCCCTCGAGCCCCCCGGTTTACTTACCTGAGCCCCTAATCTCCATGGACACGATCCCGCGTTGCTTTCTCCAGCTCTTGTGGGCTCTTCATTGGATGATTGATAGCAGCGCAGCCATTGGCTCCCACTGCTGTCAATCAAATCAATGACGCAATGCGGCGCGCCGGGGGGCGGGGCTGAGTGATACACACAGGAGTGCTCCCGCAAGCTAACCCCCTTGGGAGAGCACTACTCAGAGGGGGGTTAGCTCTTGCTGGGAGGAGCCGAGACAGCCACAGAGGGATCCCAGAAGATGAGGATCGGAAGGTAAGTATGACATGTTTGTTATTTAAAAATAAAAATAAAAATTAAACCTTTAAAGCGGTGTTCCGCCACAATTTTTTTTTTAAATCCAGTAGCTACACATACTGCAGCTGCTGGCTTTTAACAATAGGACACTTACCTGTCCTGGAGTACTGCGATGTCGGCACTGCAGCTGATGTTTCCCTATTGCGGGTAAAGGTACCTTACTGCACATGCGCGAGGCCCTGCCCCTCTCTCCTACTGGCCCGGCGATAGGGAGAGGAGGAGGGAGCCCCGTGGTGATGTCACGAGCCGCGGCCCGGACTCCCGGAGGTGGGAACAGGATAACTGTCAAAGACAGGTAACCTGTCCCCCCTCCCCCCCGAAAGGTGCCAATTGCGGCACCGGAGGGGGATAGAACACAAAGTCTATGGGGGGTAAACATTGAAAATCAGTATTTCTAATTTCCAAGGCTAATAGGCAAGGAATTGTCAAGCAAATGGCACGGAGAACTGGGCAGTGGCATGGAGAATATGTAAAAAAGCAAAAAAAAAAACAATAATTCAAAGAATTCTGTACAATAGGGTGAAGGCCCAACTATTTATACAACTTCAAACTTGAAAAATACAATTTCCATGGATGACACAATGATTCTAGGAGATATGCATACCATAACAAGAACAACTAGACCAACACTTCATGAAAATAGGTGATGGAATCTTTGACGGTTGGCGCAAGCAGTTCTATATCATTAAAGCTACTTCATTTTATAAGGTGATAATGTTCTGTCAATAGAACAAACATATTAAAGCGCACACATGCAAAACTGACACTTACCTCCAGCAAGGCTATTTAAAAGCACCTAGACAGACATTTTCAAAAAACATTATCAAAAAATATGGGGATTTGGTCACACCATATTGCTATATGGTGCTTAAGCCCACTTACTGCGACAAAGTACCCCATGATTAGTGGGTCCTACACTATCCATAGATCGGGAGATCCTGCTTCTCTGAACCAAGGGAGCTATACTCCTCTATATGGGAGAACATGAGGTCTCCACCCATGATACAGGTGGTCACTAATTGAGGTACTTACTGAGTGGGGTGCTCCACCCAAAAGGATTTGGTCAAAATCCATACAATAGACAAAAGAGATATTTGGGGGGCACACCCAAAAAATGCATAAAGATGGTACTGCCATAAGACCATACAACAGAACAAACATATTACAGCGCACACATGCAAAACTGACATTTACCTCCAGCAAGGCTATTTAAAAGCACCTAGACAGACATTTTCAAAAAACATTATCAAAAAATATGGGGATTTGGTCACACCATATTGCTATATGGTGCTTAAGCCCACTTACTGCGACAAAGTACCCCATGATTAGTGGGTCCTACACTATCCATAGATCGATAATGTTCTGTCAATGCCCCCTAAATGTTCTCTTGTGTTGTCAAAGGTGGGAATTAGCGAATGTGCCTAAGCTTGGTTTGCAGAAAAAATAAAAAAAATGTAAAATATTGTACAGTATTTATACAACTTCCAGGGTGACATTGGAAAAAGCTTTTAAAAGTACATTCTTAGGAAATGGCTTTAAGCTGTATGTGGTGTTATGGAACACTACAACTCCCATGGACAGCATCACTGGCTCCATATTCTGGGGTCACATAATTAGCATGTGTAATAGATTTTTTACTTTTACGTTATTGCTTGGCTTAACCACTTGTCAACCACATCACGCCGATTTACGTTGGCAGAATGGCACGGGTGCGCAAAAGGACGTACCCGTACGCCCTTTCATAATTCCCGCCGCACATGAGCGCCCGCTGCGGAAGCGTGCCCGCGGGTTTCACAGACTCAATGTTCGCTGCCGGCCCGTGACTGCAAGGAAGAGAGGAAGAACGCGGAGTTGCCTTTGTAAAAAAGGCATTTCCCTGTTCTGCCTAGCAACATAACAGGGATCTACTGCTCCCAGTGATCTCTTTCATGTTCTAGTGAGCTCATCCCCCTGCAGTTAGAACACAGTTAACCGCTTGACCGCCCCCTAGTGTTTAACTCCTTCCCTGCCAGTAACATTTATACAGTAATCAGCGGCTATTTTTAGCTCTGATCACTGTATAAATGTCAATGGTACCAAAATAGTGTCAAAAGTGTCCGATCTGTCGCAGTCTTTATAAAAATCACAGATCGCCGCCATTACTAGTAAAAAAAAAAAATGTATACTAAAAATACCATAAATCTATCCCCTATTTTGTAGACGCTATAACTTTTGCGCAAAGCAATCAATATACACTTTATGCAACAATATTACCAACAATATGTAGAAGAATACATATCGGCCTAAACTGTGGAAGAGATTTGTTTTTTTATCTATTTTTGGGGGATATTTTTTATAGCAAAAAGTAAAAAATATTGCTTTTTTTTCAAAGTTGTCGCTCTTTTTTGGTTTATAGCGCAAAAAATAAAAACCGCAGAGGTGATCAAATACCACCAAAAGAAAGCTCTATTAGTGGGAAAAAAAACAACATCAATTTTGTTTGGGTACAACATTGCACAACCGCGCAATTGTCAGTTAAAGCGATGCAGTGCCGAATCGCAAAACATGCTCTGGTCAGGAAGGGGGTAAATCCTTCCGGGGCTGAAGTGGTTAAATACAGCAGTAGCACCCCAATTTGGTTTGTTACCACCATTAAAAAAAGCCTTTGCCTCCTGGATTGGGGGATTCGTTTTTGTTCACACTATATATAGAGTAGTGGGACACAACATTTGCCGTATTTATCGGTGTATAACACGCACAGGTGTATAACGCTCACCCCAAATTTAGGAGAGAAGTTTAAGGAAAAAAAGCTTACATTTTAAATAAAGAACTTTGAAGCAAAATTAGGGTCACAGCTCATCAATTCACCCTGCTCAGTGCCCATCTGCAGCCTCTAAATTGCCCATCAATGCACCCTGCTCAGTGCCCATCTGCAGCCATTAAATTGACCAACAATGCTACCTGTTCAGTGCCCATGTGCAGCCTCACCTTTCCCATCATTGCAGCCTCGCCAGTGTTGGATTATCCCTGCTGTTCCCGAGGGAAGAGGAAGAGCGAGCGCCGCTGAATTACACAGAGCCGCGATCTCCTGTGTATCCGATGCTCCGTCACTCACAGCCATGCCTCCTGACCCTGCTCATATGATAGACAGAACAGTGGCCCGATGCAGGGCCAGGAGGCGTGGCTTTGAGTGACGGAGCGCTGGTTACACAGGAGATCGCGGCTCTATGTAATTCAGCGGCACTCGCTCCTCTTCCCACTTTATGGATTGATAGCAGATTTAAATATTTAGTTTGCAGTATTATGTAGAGATATTTACACAGTGCGGCACAAAATGTGTATATATATATATATATATATATAAAATATATATATATATAAGTAAAAATATTTATTTGAAAATAATTATACACAGAATATGTTATATTTTAGTACCTCAAAAAAGTGAAAAAAGGGCAAAATTGTTCTATTTGTAGCTGTGCTAGAGTAATAATTGTTCCAGAGTATCATGAGAGGTATATTATCACACTAATATGATGAAAATGGAAATGATAGTAATGCTCCAAACGCTGTTATATTATTACTGCAAACAGCTCTAGCGTTCTTCCACTGTTACTGCAGCATGAAAAAAAAGCAATCATTAGACTCATTACAGGGGGATATAAAAATAATATAAAAATGAACAACTGCGCTGCAAACAATTGTGCACTGGTGACACAAATAATATAAACCAACATACATTAAAGTTGACACAGTAATTTTACACCTCCTTATATCTTAATAGTATCAAGTTCAATAAAGTCCGTGATAACATGAAACAATCGTGTAAAACCAAAAATAGAAAAAACAATCAATAGTGACCGACTGTCCTTATAGAGATCAATGTGATTTGTGGAAGACACAATAAACATATGAAAAGTTCCAGAAACTCCACAGTGCTCTCATTCAATAAACAGCAGCTCAAAGGGTGATCCAGATGGAAAACAAGAAAACACCTCCACCGTCCAGTCACACTGACCCTTACCGGATTGTGCGACCCCCTGTCACAGAGGTCACACTGGCTTGTGGCTTTAATCCCGGCCAGGGAAATCCAGAGACTTTACCAGGTTGCTCAGAATGGATGGTGTGAGCTCAGAAAATGGTCAAACAGGGAACATGGAACGAAAGAGACAGTCCATAGTGTACCTCTGTATACAGTTTATTTAAAAGTTAAAAAATTATTGCACTTACAAGGTCGCAATAGATAAAAGCATTTGTAATAGCCGGCCGGCTCGATTTCGCTGCCCGTTTGCTTCCGGGATCTGCGTGGTTCGTATGGTGACGTCAGCACGCCGCTCCTCCCTACGCCGTTTCGTCACAACTGACGTCTTCCAGGGCCACTACCCACTACCCATCCAAGTTCACCTCAGGCTCTCAGTCTCAGCTAGGGAGGGCTCTGGAATCTGGATTCAGTGTGTGGAACAGGGGAAGCAGCCACCCCAGCGGAGAGAGATCACAGACACACACACAGGCAGCAGCAGTGGAGGCGGAGCTAGCAGGAGGGAAGCAGTGGAGGCGTAGGGAGGAGCGGCGTGCTGACGTCACCATACGAACCACGCAGATCCCGGAAGCAAACGGGCAGCGAAATCGAGCCGGCCGGCTATTACAAATGCTTTTATCTATTGCGACCTTGTAAGTGCAATAATTTTTTAACTTTTAAATAAACTGTATACAGAGGTACACTATGGACTGTCTCTTTCGTTCCATGTTCCCTGTTTGACCATTTTCTGAGCTCACACCATCCATTCTGAGCAACCTGGTAAAGTCTCTGGATTTCCCTGGCCGGGATTAAAGCCACAAGCCAGTGTGACCTCTGTGACAGGGGGTCGCACAATCCGGTAAGGGTCAGTGTGACTGGACGGTGGAGGTGTTTTCTTGTTTTCCATCTGGATCACCCTTTGAGCTGCTGTTTATTGAATGAGAGCACTGTGGAGTTTCTGGAACTTTTCATATGTTTATTGTGTCTTCCACAAATCACATTGATCTCTATAAGGACAGTCGGTCACTATTGATTGTTTTTTCTATTTTTGGTTTTACACGATTGTTTCATGTTATCACGGACTTTATTGAACTTGATACTATTAAGATATAAGGAGGTGTAAAATTACTGTGTCAACTTTAATGTATGTTGGTTTATATTATTTGTGTCACCAGTGCACAATTGTTTGCAGCGCAGTTGTTCATTTTTATATTAGTCTTGTTGGTGTGGGTATCTCACATTTACAACTGCAGCAGCCTTTTTAATTTTTAATTTTCATTTGGTTTTTATTTTTCACAATTTTTTCTATAATCAATGTTATGGGATAGTATTCATAGTAAATTTTGGGACAGCGCAGTATTCTTCACATTTTTTTCTTGGATATAAAAATAAAATGGCTGCTGTGTTGTTAATGCTATGTATCCTCTAAAATATTGATTTGTGGCAAAGTACACAGGGATTACAATTCATTTCATGATTGCTTTTGGAAACATAAATAAAATTGAAATTTCCTTACATTTCTGTCCAGTTTACTAAACAGGTAAACTTATTGCCATTCATTTCAACTGTCACTTACAGGACTAGATTTTTCAGGAGGTGAATTCCCTTTGACCAAGTTGCAATGATATATGGGTAACTGTTAAACACAAATTATGAAGGCCATTTATTTCGTCTGACATCATGGTTCAAGCCAGGAATAATATATAGATTTACTGTCAGTACAAGGTTTTGTTTACCGCCTGTTTATATGATAAATTGAAATATGGGCAACATGCAACATTGTCTTATAGGTGAAAAGATCATGGTGGAAAAAATGATATCTGTACACACTGTTTTGTAAAGTATTACTACAAAGGTTTTATTTAAAAAAATAAAAAGTTTTTTTCTGCAGAAATTAACAGAAAAATGTAAATGTGGAAATAGAGTTGTTTAGTGTATGATGATGCAAGATACTGTAATTCTGCTTCGGTTGCTATGGATTAAATCAATAAAAGCCATCAATGTAGCCAAGTAGAAAACTAATAGGAATAAAAATGATTAATTAGCTTAATAACAATACCACTTCAGTACTGGACACTTTTACCCCCTTCCTGCTCGGCCAATTTTCAGCTTTCCCCACTGTCAATTGGTGAAAATTACGTGATCCTGCAACACTGTACCTAAATGATATTTTTATTATTTTGTTCACAAAAATAGAGCTTTCTTTTGGTGGTGTTTAATCACCACTGTTTTATTTCTTGCAAAATAAATGAAAAAATAAAATTTTTTCTTCCTTTCTGTAATACATTTTTCAAATAATAATTTCTTCTAAATTCAGGCCAAAATGGATTCTGCTTTATTTCTTTGGTAAAAATAACCCAAATTAGTGTATATTATTTAGTCTATAGGAAAGTTATAGAGTCTACAAACTATGGGATTTACAGTGTATTTGAAAATCAATCAATGCTGATGTACTGTTGGTCTATCTCATTTCTTGAGGCCCGAAACAAACACCCCCCAAATTACACCTTTTTGGAAAGTAGACAGTCCAAGGTATTTAGTTAGAGGCATAGTAAGAGGCATAGTTTTTTGAAGTTGCAATTTATTTGTCATATTTTTGGGGAAAATTAAGAAATGTACAAAATAGTTGTTTTTCACATTTTTTTTATATACTGTTAACAGCGCAGTACAGTGTCATCATATAACTGGTGTAGCGGAAATTAGGGCCACTGACTGGTGACTGTATGAAAAAAATATATATATATTTTAGAATTTTTTTTTTCCAATTTCTTAAAAAAAAAGTGTACTACTCTGGGGATGTGATCAGGATTTTATTTTTTCTTGTTCTTTTTACACATTATGATAAGCAATCATTCATATCAGTGTGTATTTCTGTGATTGGCCACAGCTAACCACATGGTACAAATGGGCTATGATTAGCCCTGCCTGTACCATGTGATCACTGTGACCAATCACAGCGAGCAACACATTAGTACACAATGAATGGGTATAAAATGAAGCCATTCATTGCATAATTGCCATGTGATCTGCTGTGTTTGGTCACAGCGATCATGTGGTACCAGCAGCGGCCAGGTAGACTGATGGGTTATTCACTGTGTCCACTGGACACCTCGGGTGACAGATCTTGCTGCAGCATGGCCTGTTCTTTGGAGGATGTGTCATATGAGAGCTCATTAAAGTGTTACTAAACCCAGTAATATGAAAATAGTTCATCTGCCCCCCTCCCCCCCACAGTGCCCACAGTTTATAAATCTTCTTTTTACATTAAAATATTGCCACTATATACCTTTTTGGCTGATCTGTATACCACGGCCAGTAATAAACTGCACAGTTTCTCCAGTGCTGAGAGTTCAGGTAGGAGGAGATTTCCTCTAGTCAGTATACAGTGGTGTGAAAAAGTGTTTGCCCCCTTCCTCATTTCCTGTTCCTTTGCATGTTTGTCACACTTAAGTGTTTCGGAACATCAAACCAATTTAAACAATAGTCAAGGACAACACAAGTAAACACAAAATGCAATTTACGTAACACAGGAATCCAAATCAACCGCCCCTATTCGGACACCTCCCACCGCGCTCAGGTAATGACGGCCCTAAACTATAGCTGCCACTTAAACATAAATTATAAAGGTGAATTTGTGTGAAAAAATCTTAAATTAAAAAGCGCCGCTATTTGTTATAAGTCTTTTTAATTTAAGATTTTTTCACACAAATTCACCTTTACAAAATGCAATTTGTAAATGAAGGTGTTTATTATTAAAGGTGAAAAAAAATCCAAACCATCATGGCCCTGTGTGAAAAAGTGATTGCCCCCCTTGTTAAAACATACTATAACTGTGGTTGTCCACACCTGAGTTCAATTTCTCTAGCCACACCCAGGCCTGATTATTGCCACACCTGTTCACAATCAAGGCATCACTTAAATAGGAGCTGCTTGACACAGTAAGGTCCACCAGAAGATCCTTAAAAGCTACACATCATGCCGAGACCCAAAGAAATTCAGGAACAATTGAGAAAGAAAGTAATTGAGATCTATCAGTCTGGAAAGGGTTATAAAGCCATTTCCAAAGCTTTGGGAATCCAGCGAACCACAGTGAGAGCCATTATCCACAAATGGCGAAGACATGGAACAGTGGTGAACCTTCCCAGGAGTGGCCGGCCGCCCAAAATTACCCCAAGAGCGCAGCGACGACTCATCCAAGAGGTCACAAAAGACCCCACAACAACGTCCAAGGAACTGCAGGCCTCACTTGCCTCAGTTAAGGTCAGCGTTCATGCCTCCACCATCAGGAAAAGACTGGGCAAAAATGGCCTGCATGGCAGAGTTCCAAGGAGAAAACCACTGCTGAGCAAAAAGAACATCAAAGCTCGTCTCAATTTCTCCACAACACATCTTGATGATCCCCAAGACTTTTGGGACAACATTCTGTGGACCGATGAGACAAAAGTGGAACTCTTTGGAAGGTGTGTGTCCAAGTATATCTGGCGTAGAAGGAACACTGAATTTCAGAAAAAGAACATTATACCAACAGTAAAATATGGTGGTGGTAGTGTGATGGTCTGGGGCTGTTTTGCTGCTTCAGGACCTGGAAGACTTGCCGTGATAAAAGGAACTATGAATTCTGCTGTCTACCAAGAGATCCTGAAGGAGAATGTCCGACCATCTGTTCGTGTACTCAAGCTGAAACGAACTTGGGTTCTGCAGCAGGACAATGATCCTAAACACACCAGCAAGTCCACCACCGAATGGCTGAAGAAAAACAAAATGAAGACTTTGGAGTGGCCTAGCCAAAGTCCTGACCTGAATTCTATTGAGATGTTGTGGTATGACCTTAAAAAGGCCGTTCATGCTTGAAACCCCTCTAATGTAACTGAATTAGGACAATTCTGCAAAGATGAGTGGGCCAAAATTCCTCCAGGACGCTGTAAAAGCCTCATTGCACGTTATCGCAAACGCTTGGTTGCAGTTGTTGCTGCTAAGGGTGGCCCAACCAGTTATTAGGTTTAGGGGGCAATCACTTTTTCACACAGGGCCATGATGGTTTGGATTTTTTTTCACCTTTAATAATAAACACCTTCATTTACAAATTGCATTTTGTGTTTACTTGTGTTGTCCTTGACTATTGTTTAAATTGGTTTGATGTTCCGAAACACTTAAGTGTGACAAACATGCAAAGGAACAGGAAATGAGGAAGGGGGCAAACACTTTTTCACACCACTATACATGCCCACATGTGTGATATCAATATCATGTGACCTGGCTAGTTCAGCTCAACAAGGAAATATTCTCTACAACATAAAAGACACAACTGAGCATGTGCAGGTCGGCTACTCAGCCTGTGTTAGCTGGCCTTCCCCAGATAGACAGTGCAGAAGGATCTATGCATACAGGATAAAACGGCCTTTTTACACAATGCAGAGGATTAACCCTTTAAGTTCCACAGTGAGTAGAACAAGCATGCTATGCTGCATATACAGACTGATTTTACTGTTGTGGGTTTAGTAACACTTTAAGCAGTTAAGCAGTGTTGCACAAAGTTATAACTGGGTACAACAATAAAAAAAAAAAAATATATATATATATATATATATATATATATATATATATATATATATATACACACAAACTGGTAAAAAGGTAGATAAATGCATAATGAAAAAAAATTATTTAGCAGGCGATCCCGCGAGCCGTCGTAGCTACACAGCGGGGGTGCCGATGCTCGCGGCCGCTGGTCACGAGCGGTCGTGAGCACAAGGGACAGAACGCGGAAGTGTGTGTGTTCTGAGAGGAGTGACAGATCGTGTGTTCCTATTAGCTAGGAACCACGATCCGTCACTTCCTCTAGTCAGTCCCCTCCCCCTTCAGTTAGAATCACCTCCCAGGGAACACAGTTAACCCCTTGATCGCCCCCTAGTGTTAACCCCTTCACTGCCAGAGAAATTTTTACAGTAATCAATGCATTTTTATAGCACTGATCGCTGTATAAATGCCAATGGTTCCAAAAGTATCAAAATTGTCCGCTGTGTCCACCATAATGTCGCAGTCATGATAAAAATCGCAGCTTGCCGCCATTACTAGTAAAAAAAAAAAATAATAATAAAACCGCTATAAATATATCCCCTATTTTGAAGACGCTATAATTTTTGCACAAACCAATCAAGCTTATTGCGATTTTTACCAAAAATATGTAGAAGAATACATATCGGCCTAAACTGAAAAAAAATGAGCTTTTTTAAAAAAATGGGGATATTTATTATAGCAAAAAGTACAAAATATTGTGTTTTTTTCAAAAATGGCGCTCTATTTTTGTTTATAGCGCAAAAAATAAAAACCGCATAGGTGATCAAATACCGCCATAAGAAAGCTCTATTCGGTCATTCAGCAGCCAAATCCTCCGGGGCTGAAGTGGTTAAAACTAAATGCTATACAAACAGATACATATGCTGATGAAACACAAGGGCTGTATCTAACAAAGGACTTCGATTTCTGTTCATTCAGTCCTGAGATTTTCACAGCTCCATTATACAGAAGTGCACAGGGGGGGCACCCCCTGCACTTCTCAACTGGAGATAGCACGCTCAGGAACAGAACTAGTTCTGGACTTCCTAATCAGACATCTAAGAATGCATTACATGGATTACATAATTCATGGATGCACTCATCCTTTTTTTTTTTTTTTTTTGTAAAATTTGGATTTTATAAAAATAATGAATAGTTTACAAACATAATTAAAACTGTTCAGTTTCCCTATAAAGTTAGCAAAAAAAGTTACTTGACAGAGAAACATCAATGTATGTATAAGCTTACATATTGTAAGGTGTTTACATGCACCTGTCCAACAGAAAAAAAAATATATGGAAATCATATTCAAATCTTGCCACAACAGCAGCTTGGCTGTACCCTCCTGTACTTAATGTATGCTAGAACAGCAGTCTGGCTTTTTTTTATTAGCAATATTAGTAATTAGTAAAATGACCGTCCGCTTGGATTTTTAGTCAGAATTATGTATGTTTTGTAGTTTAATAGGTGGTCTAAAAACAAATCCACATGTTAAAGAATAATTAACTTCTAGTACATTTTAAATACACTTAACATACTGAATGATTAGATATTTAAAATATATTACAATAACCGCTGAGCGATTGACAAGTCTAGACAGGACTTTAAATTGCTATGCTCTATAAAATATTATTAGGAAAAAGACATGCATTGATTGAAATATATTGATTACATCTGACTGAATATAAATCATTGCAATATTATTTATTGCTCTCCTGACTGTTCATGTTTGCAATAGTTTTTAAAGCTTGGTATATTTTGATGCCTCAAGGGAATTGTAATTTTTACTGTAACAGTAGTTCTTGTAGTCTCGGGTCATTCAGAAGTCTATGAGAGTCAGGCATATCCAGTAAAATGTTTATTTCTCATTGAATGTAAATTGCATTACAACATTTCTACTGTACATGCTTTTTATTTTAGAAACATACTAGTCAAGCATAAAAATGTGTATTGCCCAGTAATATTTCTAGATTTCTCTTGGGATGAGATTTTTTTTTTTGTTTACTGTTAATTATATTCTTTTATCATCATTGTTATCACATTATCAATTAAAACGTTTGCATTCCTCCTTTAACAATAAGATTCTTCTCTTTGGTACCCATTCTTAATACAGACATTTAGATATTTAATTTTTTCTGACAGAGATTTAGAAAATGTAATTATTGACAAACCATACCATGCAGATATAGAAAAGGCACAAAGAAGTCATAAAGCAACCCATATAACATGAAAAAAATATATTTACACATACGTTTCTAAGAGCCGGTTCACACAGGGGCAACCTGGGATCCGACTTCAAGTCGCCCTAAGTCGAAAATCAATGGAAGTGAATGGAGCCGTCTTAATGTACACTACTGCAGTCGCTCCGACTTCAGAAAAGGGTCCTGTATGACTTTAAACTGACTTCTATGCGACTTGTACCTATTGATTTCAATGGAAGTCATCTCCAAGTCGGATCTCCATCTATATTGAAGCCTCTCTAATAATAAAAACCGGCATGGGTTCCCCTCCAAGGGCAAACCAGGCCCTTAGGTCTGGTATGGATTTTAAGGGGAGCCCCCTACGCCGAAAAAAAGGCGTAGGGGTCCCCCCAAAATCCATACCAGACCCTTATCTGAGCACGCAGCCCGGCTGGCCAGGAAAGGGGGTGGGGATGAGCGAGCGCCCCCCCTCCTGAACCATACCAGGCCGCATGCCCTCAACATGGGGGGGTGGGTGCTTTGGGGAAGGGGCGCCCTGCGGCCCCCCCCACCCCAAAGCACCTTGTCCCCATGTTGATGAGGACAAGGGCCTCTTCCCGACAACCCTGGCCGTTGGTTGTCGGGGTCTGTGGGCTATGTGAATGAGTATGGGGTACATCGTACCCCTACCCATTCACCTGAGGGAAAAAGTGTCAATAAAAAAACACACTAGACAGGTTTTTAAAGTAATTTATTAGTCAGCTCCGGGGGTCTTCTTCCTACTTCGGGGGTCTCTTCCAACTCCACCGCTCTCTCCGGCTTCTTCTCCCACTCTCCGGCCTCTTCTCCCGCTCTTCGGTTCTTCTGCGGGCTCCTCCGCTATCTTCTTCCAGCTCTTTTACTAGCGGTGGCCCGGTCTTCTCCGTCCTTCTTCCCTCTTCTCTTCTTCCTATGTTGACACAACGCTCTCTCCCGCTGAAATGCCGTGTGAGAGGTGCGCAACGACTTATATAGGCATGGGGCATGGTCACTGGGTGATGTCACACGGTGACCCCGCCCCTTATGACGTCAAGTCCTTGGGCATGACTTTAAAAAGCTTCCTCAAAAATGAACACCAAGATAAAATAATTTAACATACAAATCAACAAAAATACATTCCTTAAAGTGGAAGTCCACCCTAACACCTAAATTCTCCCCTGTAATCATTAATGTTAGCTAAGATCAGCCTTATGCCTTAAAATGAAAAAATCCCAGTTTTTCTACCATTATTTTGCAGAATCCAGTGCTGTCACATGACTTTGAATCTACTTCCTTCTGAGACTAACATAAGCCAGTGGGAGTGGTTACTGAAAGCTAGTGACATCACTTCCTGAGAGGGACACTGTTCCTGTGTAGCCAGTGGGTGTATACAGGAAGGGAGAAGCTGATCATAAGTTCCCGCCCAGAGTTCTCTCATTGTACATCCTAATTCATGAGAAAATGGACACGGGGGGGGGGGACTGTCAGTGTGGCTGGAAGTGCTCTGGGGTCTCAGCTCACAGTCTACAATGATCATAGTACAGGCAAACACACTAAGGCTCTGTTTCCACTAGTGCAACTTTTCATGCGACTTTGGACACACAAAGTTGCATGACAAGTCACAGCCCATTAATTTCAATGCTACCTGTTCCCATCTATGCGACTTTGAAAATCAGTGACTTTGAAATGGTACCTACAATGCTTTAATACGACTTTGGATCCAGAGAGTGTAAAGTTGGACCAAAGCTGCACTCAAAGTCGCACTCTAAATCATGCAACTTTGTGGTCGCAATAGTGGAAATGTAGACTAAGTCTTCACTAGTATGAATTGTCATGCGAATTTGGACACATAAAGTCGCATGACAAGTCACATTCCAATGATTTCAATGGCACCCATTCCCATCTATGCGACTTTGAAAATCTGAGACTTTGAAAAGGTACCTGCAATGCTTTGATGCGACTTTTGATGCAACTTTTACCCAGAGAGTGTAAAGTTGGATCAAAGCTGCACTCAAGGTTGCATCAAAGTTGCACTCTAAATCGTGCAACTTTGTGGTTGCAATCGTGGAAACGTGACTTGCATCAAAGTCACACTCCAAAGTCGCACTCTAGCCTTAGGCTACGTTTCCACTAGTGTGAGTCCAAAGCTGTGCGATTTAGAGTGTGACTTTGGTAGATGAAAACAAGGCATTTGTAAAGACAGACCTAATGTTAATGTATGTAGATTTGCCAGACATAAAGCCGGCCTGATCTATATTAACAAGGGATGACAATACTTTCATAATTCTACTTGCAAGCACTTTTGTGAGTATCTTAAGGTCGTAATTTAAATAGGGAGATAGGCCTGTAGGACGAGCAATGTGTTAAATATTTTCCCAGTTTAGGCAGCAGTACTATGTGTGCCTGGCTTGTCTAGCGTTTCCCTGTCTTCGTCAGAGAGAAGAGGTAAATTAATCCCCCCCAACTCCTCCAACAGGACCTCCATCGGATGTGAGTACGGATCATCATACAACTGGCTATAGAAGAGATTGAATTCTTTTAGTATACCCTCCGGGTCTGTAACCTGACCTCCCATGAATGTCTGAATCCTGGGGATTACGGTTTGGTGCGTGGTTTCTGTTACAACATTGGCTAATAATTTGCCATTTTTGTCCCCTGATTCAAAAAGCCTGGCTACAAACTTCCTAGCATCAGACAGGACTAGTGGGATATAATGTAGCCTCAGATCCCTCCTTGTTTGGGCTAGAGCGACATAGGTTTCCAGAGTTGGATTCGCTGTAAATTATTCCATTGCCTCCCTTTCACCTTGTTTCAATTGAGTGACCTGTGAAGCGAATTCAGACCTCACTGTCTTAATAGAAGAGACATATTGCCCTCGGACATGAGCCTTGCCCGCCTCCCAAACCACATCAAGGGAAGTCGACCCTTCATTTAACGTCCAATAATCCGAGAGCCTGGGACCAACCAACTCTTGGATTTGAGGATTATCTATCCAATGTGATGCCGGCCTCCAACATGCCGACTCCCGGGAAGTGCCAAGTGTCATGCAGAGCCCCAGATTGGAGTGGTCTGAAGGACCTGTCGGGAGGTAGGAGACTTTAGATCTATACCCATTGAGAATAAAAATATTGAATAATTGCAGGAGCAGAGCAGGCCCATAACTAGGAGTGTCGTGCCCGAGAGCCATTACCAGATGAAGATGAAGTCCAGCTGTTAGAACTTTCAGATTAGCCTGTAGAAGAAAACAAAGTCCAGCAAAAGAAATAATGCAAAACCTGAGTAAGTGTGGTGACCAACTAAAGAGTACATGTAACGCTCTACTGCTTGACTTGACCCCAACTGTCACCAAAGCAGTCTTTTCCCAAAACCTGATTGTAGAAATCGCTTACGTGAGGCTCAAAGTTCCAGGGAAGACCACAGGTGGTGTTCGGCCTGTAAAAGCAGGACTGACCCAAAACAAGTATGCAGATAAATATTTCTCACCTTTCTCTGTCTTTTCTGATCTGCAATTTTTTTCTAGGCCAGTGACTTAGTTTGGAACTAGATCCCCATGTCTAGATGAGGATCCCCATGACTAATCTCCGAGGGGCAGAGTGAAACATGTTGGGGGCATAGCCATGCTGAGGTTGTCTTTCCCATAACCATCACAGGACACCATGGATGTATGGCACCAGGGATCCTACCTCTTTTCCTTCTAGTGACTATAGGAGTTGGTACAAGCTCCATCCCTTGCTCGCACTCCTGCAGTGGATGCAGCATCAGCCACACTACTCCCCACAGTGATCTAGCCTGAGTGGGACACTAACAAATTGTGGGTCACAGATTTAGTTTGGAAGAGAGTCACCATAGTAGTCAGGCAACTAGCATTTTCAGAAAAAAACACAGCAGTGGCCCCATCTCCCACATTGGCCATGGTCACGTATTTCTGTCTGGTCTTCATAATCTATAATGCATCTATAGTGAAAATTGCAATTGGTGCTGGTCAATTGAATTGGATTTGGTTTTCGTTCATAGATCTGATCTATGCATGAAAGAATTTTGCATACAAGGACAAAGAGCTACATTACAGAATAAACCACTAAGGTCTGTTTTGTATGTTCCCCCTATCTAATAAAGATGAACTTCTGTGTTAAACATATTTGCAATTCTTCCCAAACAATTACCCCCCCCACCCCAAATAATACCTCACCTAATCAGATGAAGGTTTGTCTATCTTATTTATAAAATGTTTTCATTCAGCACCTCATACATATCAGGCTGTTGTTATAACAGCTGTTTCCAGCAGTCTTTCACCACTCCATTACACATTCTGTTTGATAAAGAATTTACAACATATGTTGCTGTTGATTGAATCCATTGCAAGGACTTCAGAATTACAGTTAACATTCTGGCAATGGAAAACTGCTGGAAGAAAAATATCTTGCCTAACGTTCAGAATCGATAAGAAACATACTAACACACTGTTATGTACTCACACTAGGCAGCATTAAATACCACTAAAACCAAATACCATAATATATTACTTTATGAGAGTGTACCCTGTTTATCAAAGTTTAGTTGCTTCTAATGAAAGGGAAGAGTAGGTTTTAAAACTCCTCATGTTTTTATAGTGTTGACTATGGCTGAGAAAATGTGTCCTGTTTTAGTTCTGGAGGGTTTGTCCAATCCTACGTGAAGTCTGAAGACCCCCCAAAAATTTCCAAAAAGTAACATTTATGGAGGTAAATCTTGATAATCAATTCTGATACAAAGGAAGAAGGTGCACCAGCCTAGTGCATTTCAGGAACCATGAATCAGACTGAGACAGAAGCACAGTTAAATCACACTTGTTTAATAATAATAAAAATAGGTAAACAGAGTAAAAGTAGTCAAAACCTAGCCAGAGTTCAGGAACCGGAATGGATACTCAGACAAGCCAAAATGTCAGGGAGACAGAAATTAGGGTAGTAGAACAGCAAGCAGGATCTGGAGCCAGAAGGATTGTCAGCCAAGCAAGTCTTTAACAGGAACACAGGAGAGCGTTTCTAGCGATGTGACCAAGGTGAAGGCAGAGATCATCTGGGCTGAATGGCTTAAGTAGGCAGGACCGATGAGCAGGATATCATCAACAGGTGAGTCACTGTGGAGAGATAGGAGCTGGCAATTAGCCGACAGCTAAGCGGACAGTTTTGAGAAGGAAGGGCTGTGCCCAGCCCTGACAGTACCCCCTCCTCAATGACCCCTCCCCCTTGGAGGACCACCAAACTTGAGGGGAAAACATATATGGAAATCACGGCGGAGGACAGGGGCATCTAAGTCCGAAGATGAGACCCAAGGGCAACGTCTTAAGTGGAATACAATGGGACATTTTCGAGAACCGGTCAACCACCATAAGAATAACTGTGTTGCCCTGGGAGTTGGGTAAATCCACAATGAAATAGACAGGTGGGTCCAGGGCCTTTCTCCACTGGGTATGGGTTATAGGAGGCCCACTGGAAGGTGTGGTGGAGTCTTACTCTGAGCACACACAGAACAGGCAGCTACGAAGGCGGTTAGTTACATCAGCATGTAGACTATGCCACCAGAATTGTTGGGAAATAGCCCAAAAGAGTTGATTCTTCCAAGGGTGGCCACCGGCCAGTAGCCTTGGGAGAATGGTAAGTCTGGAGCACGGCAGTACGGAGACTCCCTGGGACAAAGCAGCGGTCACAATGTTTCTCAGGAGAAGCATGGACCTGAGCAGCACGAATTTTGTCACCCAAATGAAAAGTGAGACTTGTGCAAACCGTAGCCATAATACGATCAGGGGGAATTACAGGAACAGGAACCGACTCCATCTTGGAAGTGGAGGAAAATTGTTGTGACAAAGCATCAGCCCTTACATTCTTAGTACCGGGTAAGAATGAGACAATGTAATTGAAACTAGACAAGAAAAGAGCCCATCGTGCCCTTCTGGGAGAGAGGCGTTTAGAATGTGAGATTCTTATGGTCAGTAAGAATGAGAACTGGCACAGTGGTACCTTCGAGGAGATGTCTCCATTCTTTCAGGGCTAAAATTATCACTAACACCTCTCTGTCACTAATCTCGTAATTGCACTCCGCAGGTGACAATTTCTTGAAAAAGTAGCCACAAGGATGCATAGCGCTCTCAGAGGTAGGACATTGACACAAAAGGGCGCCAACTCCAGTCTCAGAAGCATCAACCTCAAGGATAAAATGTAGCATAGGATCAGGAGGTGCCAACACAGTGGCAGAAACAAAGGCAGCCTTGAGACTCTCAAAGGCCTTAATGGACTCCAGAGACCAACTCTGAGGGCTACCGTCCTTTCTGGTCATATCAGTCAGGGGCTTGACCAGAGACGAGAAGCTACGAATAAACTTCCGATAATAATTGAGTTGGCAGAACCAAGAAAAAGGCTGCAGAGGGTGTAAACCCATGGGTCGGGGCCACTGTAAGACTGCTGAAAGTTTCTCTGGGTCCATCTAAAAACCAGCAGTGGAAATTACATAACCCAGGAATTTAACCTGTTCACGATGGAATTTGCACTTCTCCCATTTACAATAGAGATTGTTCTCTCTAATTTTCTGAAGCACACGACAGACATCTGTGTGGTGGCTCTCCAGGGACTTGGAAAATATGAGACGATTGTCGAGATAAACCACCTCACATAACTGCAACAAATCTCGGAGTACATCGTTAATACATTTCTGGAAAACTGCCCATTAGGAGGTACTGTTCTGGTATTAAACACAGTTTTCTACTCTACTTCTTCCTTAATCCTCACGAGATTGTATGACCCTCTCAAATCAAGTTTTGTCAAAACCGTTGCTCCCTTGAGGCGGTCAAATAACTCCGTAATCAACGGAATCAGATTGAGTCCCCTATAATCAATACAAGGTCTCAGTTCACCACTCTTCTTCTTCACAAAGAAGAAACCAGCACCAGCAGGAGACGAGTATTTGCAGAAGAAACCTCCAGAAAGTGCATCTGCAACATACTCTTCCATGGCCTTATCCTCCAAGACCGCCAAAGAGTAAACCCGGCCATGAGGGGGTATGGCACCAGGTTGAAGGTCAATTGTGCAATCATACGACCAGTGTGGAGGCAAACTACCGGCTTGACCTTTGTCAAAGACATACTGTAGCTAAAATCATGGTACTCCTCCGGCAGGTAGGAAAGTGAAGAGGTGCACAGGACCTTGGCTACCTTCTGGAAGCATGTCTTACTGCATTGTGGCGACCAGGAGAGAACCGCAGCATGGAGCCAATCAAAAGAGGGGTTGTGCCTATGTAACCAAGGATAACCAATAACCAGCAGAAACTTAGGTGAGGAAATAGCTTGGAATTGGATAATCTTATGGTGAAGAGCCCCTATGGCCATGGAAAACGGAACAGTCTCATGAGTCACATGGGCAGGCTGTAGAGGTCTCCCATCAAGAGCTTCAATGGCAAGTGGAGTCGAGAGCTGACACGTTTCGCACTAAATTCAGTGCTTACTCATAGCTATGAGTAAGCACTGAATATAGTGCGAAATACGTCAGCTCTTGTACCCCCTTTTTTGCTTTGCTGTGGACCATTAGATGTGATGTGATTCCTGCTTTTTCAATAAACAACACATGATTTTATCTTTTTCCGGTGTGCGGCTGTCCAGAGTTCTTTTGATACTTCCTTCACACTTGCCATACCTGTATCCCCTATGGGGTATTCCTGGAGCAGGACCTGAACCAGGCCCATAGCCTAAAATATTGTAGGGTGGTCAAGCTGCAAAACAATTGTTGCTGCAGCTATGTTTTAAGCAACCACAAAAAGGCATTAAGTACCCTGAAGATCATGGTCTGGGAATGCAGGTACCAGCAGAGTGGAGATGCGGCTCAATGTCTACACAGACAGTAAAAGCAAAAGGAAAATACGCTCATGTGAACTCCACCCCTTACAGTGGAAGGAAATAATGTTAGCCTGAATGCAGATACCTTCTAGATCAAAGTATCAAACAAGACCAGCCCAGTGATACCAGACACCACACAGTCCCAGGGGCAGTTACAGGAGACATCCTTTCCAGTCCAGGCGTTGCCACAGCAAGTGTCTTCAGAGACAAGACTAGGAAAGCTACTGCCATGGCTCTGGGCCTGGAGGGAGGCTATGCAGTAAATACTCAGGGATATGTCACATAGGCAGGCCCTCTGCTTAGATGAAGACACAATCAGAATTGCTTGTGCAAGAATCTGGCTTCTTTAAAGCTGATGCAGTTAGATTCTCAGTATTATATGAGCTAATCTGCACTTATTTACTGGGGAGACTTCCAGGATTTAGCACCAAACCTAAATCTGTCCACAGATGTTTTTACTAAAGAAAGGATACATTCACGACAAGTTCTGAGCATACACTATAGCTAAAAGAGATGTCCAACCTCCTTAAGTACACTAAGCAAAACTTAGAAGGAATGTAGTGGAGGGGTTATGGCTCCTAAGAACTGGCCTCAGTTTATTTTATTTAGTTTCCAATGTCCTGTAGACAGCAGTATAAGGCCCCTTTCACATGGGGCGGATCCATAATGATCCGCCCGGTAAACACTTGCTTGCTCAGCAGGGATCGCTCCATTGATTCCCGCTGAGTCGGCGGATGACAGGGCGGTCCCTGCACACTGTGCAGGGACCGCCCTGTCAGATCTCCGCTCTCCTCTATGGGGGATCGGATTGAACACGGACCGTCTGTCCATGTTCATCCGATCCGCTCTGCAGACGGATAGAAAAATAGGATTTTCCTCCGTCTGCAGAATCGGACCATGGCGGAGATGAACGATATCGGATGTCAGCGGATGGTTATCGGCTAACACCCGCTATCCCATAGGGATGCATGTATGTCCGTATTTCATCCGAAAACGGATGGATGAAATACGGACATACGGTCCACATGTGTGAAAGGGGCTTAACTCATGGTACATGAATATAAAATGCTGTGTCAATGTACAATTAAAAACGTTCTGTTGCGCCTATTGTTTTGAGCGTACTGCTAACTAAGGTAGTGGCCGCAAGACAATGAGTTGAAGTAGATATAAAGCCAATCAGTAAAATCTCAAATAAGCTCTAACATATTTCAGGTCCATCTTCAAGCCCTTCCAGTTATGGGGTGACAGTGCTCTCTTCCTGTTCCCCTTTTGTGCTCTTGCAATGTCAGCCTTACACATAGTCTTCCAATAAAGACTACAAGTGGCTGTTTCAATGCACATTACACATTCATGATACATTGTTGTTATTAGTGATGAGCTAAGGTTGGTTTGGCAAATATTGCCACATTAGGTCAACCATGTCACCAGCATCCCTGTCCCTTTGACGGGTGCAGCTTCAAATTCCCTGGCTGCAACTGATTTGGCTGGCAGCCTGCTGTCACGTGCAAGCTTCCTTAGGGTTCTAAACCTTAGCCCATCGCTAATTTTTATCAGTCATTCAACAATTTCTGGAGTATATGTCTGTAGACAAGAAGAATGGAGATGCATCAAATGGGTAAAAAGAGGTGAAAATTACTTTACAAAAAAAAAGACAAAAAAAAAAAAAAGAAACAATTGTTTATGATACACATTGCTTTAGCAAATTAAATGTCATTCAGCAAGGGTTTCAATATTTAAGGACCGCAGATTATGCAGGCGCTGATAGAGAGAGGAACAGTTGTCATTGAAGGCAATATCAGACAGACCTGAAGTGAAAAAATATGTAATTCACTGGTAAATCCACCCATCCAGTGGCAGGCCAATTGCAATATCTTAAGCAGCAGACCACATTCTAAAAGTTGAGATTTACATATCAGTAGAAAGTTCAGGTGTCCTGGACTGCAAAGGCAACATGTCATATGAAGTGGAACCCCCCTTTAATAGTGCAGCTTTTTGCAAATCTTAAAACTCAAATAGCTCTGCAAATATTATGCAAATTTTTTGTGCTGTTTTTAAACAGCGGCCAAATAAATTTGAAATACAGGCATGCTTAATTTCCAGGATGTTTGCCAATAATAAACAGCTGTTTGTAGGAGTTAGGATTCAGAGAGGCACCTCATACACCAAGCCAGCCTCCCGCATTACCACACACAGTGACTAAATTGCAACCTCTTAACTTCCTAGGATGACAGACAGAACTGAGCAGCTAAACATGCAGCATTATATTTTAATGTGCTGGAATCAGTTCACTGAGCAATGTTAAACTACAGTAACTTTCCACTACTCTCATATAAATAATATATCCAAGGACTCAGGTCATTATATTTAAGTCACAGATAAAACATAAGTAATATTTAATTTAGCAATTTACATAGCATTACATTGTGCTATTAGGACACGCCATCTGTAAGAAATTATCATCAACAGTGCAATGATTTTAAAATTTGAGTAATTATTTAATGAAGGCAACAAAAAGTACAGATAGACCAGGGATATACACACTGCCTGAAAAAAAGTGTGCTATTACTGAAGATTTTTCTAAAATAATTTCTAGGGAGACTTTGCTACTGAGCCTTTCACTAAAAACATATCACCTGGAATTCAGGAATGGATGGCAAGTAGGCATGGAAATTAAAGGTAAAAGAGGACCCCTTGGTGCAATTATGAATGGAGCATCATCTTGTTCCTGTTAGATATTTAATATGCAGTGATATAGCAGGAAGGTCATGTGTCCTGATTTTCTCCAGAAAAAGTACAGAGACATTACAGTAAAACATTACAAAGTCAGGATGTTTGTAGAACTAGGGGAAAAACGGCACTCTTCTCCAATTCAGGTCTGTCCTATGTCTACTAAAACCTTACCGAAGTGGGACATTTTACTGTTTCGATGACATGGCAGCATATCCCTTTGTTTCAGTCATCCTACAAGAGGTGTCAGTTTGGTAACTACATTATAAGAGTTGTGCCATGGTAGCAAGGAAATGCAAGACAGTAAAGAGGAAAGCCAGACAAACAGCTAAACACTTTTTTTGTGCTTTTTTTTCCTTCAAAAGGATGTGTACATTTCTTCAGCCAGTCTTGGGTTTTAAACAACTCTGTCATATTACTGTAGCTTTTTTTGGAGGGGTTATTAAAAATGACCCCAAACATGATATTGTGCTAAAATTGTAGGTAAACAGGTGAACCAGAACCTTTGCTAAGTGGGGGATTGGGTTTGAAAATAAAGTTGGCTGTGCCTCCACCTAAGACAGGGCCTCTGTGAACAGAGGGGATTCCCTTCCTGGGAAATTACCGGTTATTTAATCAAACTAATTGGGAGCAGAAGAATTACTTCAACCAGCATAAAACATTAACCATAAGTATATAGAGGCACACCAGTATGGAATAGAAGTATTAATAGTTGTGATCATTTTTTTTTATTTTTACCAAAATAAACAGCATCATTTCTTCTAGGTACACTTGCACAGTTTTTGAAGGAACTTGGCAGGGAGGTTGCTCCAAACATCTTAGAGAACTGACAACAGATATTCTGTGGATGTACTGTAAGCTGCCTCATATCCTTCTGTATCTTTATGTATTCCCATATAGACTCAATGATGTAAAAATCAGGGCTTTCTGGGGGGCCAGAACGTCACATCCAGGAATAATTCTTCTTCTTTATGCGGAAGATAGTTCTTAATGACATTGCCTGTATGTTTGGGGTCATTGTCCTGCTGCAGAATAAATGTGCAGCCAATCAATTGCTGCCATTTTTCTGCATCCCAGTTCCTATGTTTTTGAGCATAGTTGAGTCACTTAGTCTTAATTTCACATCAGAGATATGGCTGTTTGGCAACAGTTTTTCCATGAATGTCACTGCTGACCGGACTTCTGTAGACAGTAGATTGGTGTACCTGGGTCCCACTGGATTTTGCCAGTTCTGTGGGGATGGCACTGCTGTACATCTTCTGATACCGAAGGGAAGTAAGCATGATGTGTCTTTCATCTGCTGCATTACGTTTCCTTGGCTGACCACTGCATCTACGGTCCTCATTGTTGCTCGTTTTTTGGACTTCTTCAAAAGAGCTTGAACAGCACATCTTGAAACCCCAGTCTGCTTTGAAATCTTTGCCTGGGAGAGACGCTGATGCAATATAACTGCCTTGTGTCTTGCTGCTGTACTCAGTCTTCCATATCCTCACCTTATTAGCAGAGTTTGACTGTTCCCCACCCAGTTTTAAGCCTCCTCAACAGCTGTTTCTGTTTCAGTAAATGACTGTTTTAACCTACGTATGAAATTGATTATCATTAGCACCTGCTTGGTACAATTGGTTAATCATACACTAATTCTAACTCTGTAAAAATCCTGACTTGTGCAAGTGTACAAAGTGTACAGGTTTAAGAACTGATGCTGGTTGGAAGCCAAAGGGTATTCACTACAAATATTGATTTGATTTAGATTTATTTATTTTATTTGGTCACTTTGTATTTTGTAAATTGATACAAATAAATAATTAAAGTATATTTTTTCAAAGCATTCTTACTTTACAACATTTATTTACACCTGGCTAAAACATTTGCACAGTAATATATATGAATAGAGCTATGGGCAACAATAATATACTTTTAAACAATTAGATATAGGAACACTTCCCTTTTAATCCCTTCTGGTCTAGATTTAGCAGCAGCTTTTTCATGGACAGGACATGTGGCGTCAGAATTTCTATCACTCTCTACTACCTCCCTGTAAACTGGACAGACATTATGATGCTGATTTATTGCCAGGGGAGCAGGATGGAGGTGTTGTGATGACATAGAATGTCAGATTGGTGAACATTGTATGTGCACTGTGGTAGATACAGTATAACATCCAGCCACATTGGAGCATTTTTATTTCTGTGCGTATGTACTGTATGTGAAAATGTTTGAAATATTAGACTATTGGTTCCACTGATATAAATGGTTCTGCATAAATTAATAAATTAATGGATAGGTGTGGATACGGGAGCCTACTGCCATGAGCAAACAGAGAGATAAGCAGAGAACAGTTCAGTGAAGATCAAAGGAATAGCAGAAGGAGATGACATGAACCGTCATATAACTAAAAAACTGACAGAACAGCATCGGAGAAGAAAGTGAAGAAGGTGGATTATATAATCCATAAAAATGTTTTAGAACTTTGTTGCAAAGAGTGAAATTGGTGCAATACTGTTTTTTTTTTTTCTCCAGGAAAATTAGCTGGCAAACTCTTTGATCGATAAAGGCAATGCTACTCATTTCCAGCATTATCACTCTAAAGGGACCAACTCAACCACATGGGCCATGTTGTTTATTTGGCTGTGGGCTGAATAACATTTTAAAATTACAGATATGAAGGACTCTGACTATAAAGTGAAACACAAACCAAAAGTCATCTGAGGATCTCAATCTCATAACTTTAGAACATTGTACAATATTGTTATATCTCAAATATGACTTCAGCATACTTTTACCAAAAATCACAGTGACAGTAGGTATATACGGATGGTTTGGTTTGTGGCAGAACATGCGAACAGGCAAAGAATTAATTTGAACGCGCGTACACCGTTAAAGTCTATGGGAGACGAACGTGAAAAATCAAAAGTGCTATTTTTAAAGGCTTATATGCAAGTTATTGCTATACAAAGTATTTGGGGACCCGGGTCCTGCCCCAGGGGCCTTGTATCAATGCAAGAAAAAGTTTTAAAAACTCCTGAAAAAGCAGTGATTTTAATAATGCTTAAAGTGAAACAATAAAAATGAAATATTCCTTTAAATATCATGCCCGGGGTGTGTCCTTAGTATGCTTGTAAATTAGCACATCTTTCCCATGTTTATAACAGTGCCACAGCAAAATTAAATTTCTAATGGAAAAAATTTAATTTAAAACTGCTCGCGGCTGTAATGTATTGTCGGATCCCAGTAATGGTTAGTTTCATAGTTAGTAAGGTTGAATAAAGACACCAGTCCATCCAGTTCAACCTGAGTGAGTGTCTACAATTGTCTACAATTGTCCCTATCCCTGTACAATTTTTGGACAGAAGCCACCTACATGTCTTTGGATTGTGGGAGGAAACCGGAGTACCCGGAGGAAACCCACGCAGGCACAGGGAGAACATGCAAACTCCAGGCAGGTAGTGTCGTGGTTGGGATTTGAACCAGCGACCGAAAACTGCTCGCGGCTGTAATGTATTGTCGGATCCTAGTAATATAGATAAAGATATCAAAAATACCAAAAAAAATGCACCCATTTTTTTTTTTTAAATGGCATGGGGGTCCCCCAGGCCCCCAGGAACTATGTACGCTCAACAGCAGTATATATACTATACGGCCTGCCCTATATACTCTGCCTTAGATGTTGGCGGTACCAGAATACTGTAAGCCCTCACAGTAAAGCCCCATACACACACTCGGATTATCCGAGGACCAGGTCCGTCGGATCATGTCCGTCGTACTTTGTCCGATGTTGGTTTTGCGTACACACGGTCGGACAAAGTTGTCGGAAAATCCGATCATTCTGAACGTGGTGACGTTCGTTGCGTACGACGGGACTACGTAGAGGCTAGTAGCCAATAGCTTTGGTCTTGTAATGTGATCTGAGCATGCGTAGCACTTTGTCCGTCGGACAACCGTACACACGATCGGATTTGGTGTGATCGGACCGTGTTGTTGGCAAATCTATCCAGCAGGAGATAGGACTTTGTCCGTCGGACAATCCGACGTACACTGTCCAATGGTGCATACACACGGTCTGATTTTTCAACAACATTGTCCGATCGGACAGAATCCATGCAAAAATCCGACCGTGTGTATGGGGCTTTACTCTTGTTGGGCGCAGGAATGGGCCCTGCTATGAAATATTATATCAAGAATTGTAATTACATGCCCCTGTTAAACATATATATATATATATATATATATATATATATATATATATATATATATATATATATCAAATACACTGCCACTAACTGAATAACCTGCCTGCTTAATATAAATCAAGCTATATCTTTGTCCACCACAACAACACTACACATGGCCACCGTTAAACAGCCTCATATAGTGTGGTGCGTGGACGTGTAAACCCTGCTTTAGTCCTAGAGTCCAGGCTCTATGGAAAGCTCAATAACAGCAAGAAAGGAGGTGCTTAGTAGTTTATTTTTGATGTTTCCAGCAATAAAACAATGGGTCACTGGTTATACATGTACAGTAGACATGGGCGTCGTCCAAAACTTAGCTTTGTTTCGTTCCATTATCGTTTCGTACAAAAAAAAAAATCGTATTTCGTAATTCGTGTACTAAAATTCAATTCGGATTCGTACGAATTACGTATTTTCGTTAGATTCATAAACTTTTCGTTAAAATAACAAAAGTTTTTTATGATGAATTTATCATTATGAGGGGTTCCCACCATCCCTGTGCTGTGCTGACTTCCTGGGTTTTTAACTTTTAGGTTTGTTAACTTTTCGTAACAATTACGAATGTTCGTTATGATGAATTTATCATTATGAGGGGTCCCCACCATCCCTGTGCTGAGTTCCTAGGTCTGTACACCTGCTGTGTGTCCATTATGAGGGGTTCCCACCATCCCTGTGCTGAGTTCCCGGGTCTGAGTGTATACCCGCTGTGCCCATTATGAGGGGTTCCTACCATCCCTGTGCTGTGCTGACTTCCTCTGATTGGTGAACAAAACACCAGTCATGTTTCTGTTAATTTGGATCCGAAATTTCAAAATTCATTAATCAAATTTTGTATTTCGTATGAAATTCGTAAGCACAGAAATTCCCATAGGGTTCCCACCATCCCTGTGCTGAGTTCCCAGGTCTGTACACCTGCTGTGTGTCCATTATGAGGGGTTCCCACCATCACTGTGCTATGTTCCCGGGTCTGAGTGTAAACCCGCTGTGCCCATTATGACTTCCTGGGTTTTTAATTTTTAGGCTTGTTAACGTTTTGTAACAATTACGAATTTTCGTTATGAATTTGGATCTGAAATTTGTAAACGTAATTTCGTACGAAATTCTTATACGTAAAAATTTATATTTCAGATTCGTAAAAATTTTCGCTTCGTACGAAACTAATCACACATGTCTAATGTACAATATCATACTTAATAAGCATAGCAATGCTCCCATATATCATTGACCAACACAGTCCAACTAGAAACTGTCCATACAATTAAATAAATCCACAAGATAAGTTGCCTGATTACCACTATATCCACCGTGTGTGACTACTTGCAGTGGACTACCTCTTAGAATCAGTGGTAAGTGCTTCTTCCATACCCCAAATGTAGTGTGCACTTACCAGAAAGATGTGGCGACAAAGCAGCCTAAACGCTGTGTAACAGAAATCCAAATAGGTGAAGCTGGATGAACATGAAAGCAGATATGGCGAGGTGGCTCAGTTTCTATGCATTTCGCGAATAACGCGTCCTCAGGAAACTCCATATGGTGCAATGTATGGAGTATAAAAGACAAGTAAAAAGGCGCACAGTCACAATACCTCGTTTATATATATGAGGTTCCTAATAGTCCAGAGAAGGGGGAAGAAAAGGGGGGAGGAAGGGGCTGGGTGTATATGTGTAATGATATACACAATGGAGCATTAAAAGTTGTCAGGGCTGCCACCGAAGAGGCCTGAAGCCAGGTCCAATAGGAGCTAGAAGAGAAACACAAGGAAAGGGGCGCCTCTGAATATGTATCAAATAAACATTTATTAAAAGAACAATATCCACTCACATGTAAAAATGCAGTGTAGCGTTTAGACACATGTCTGGATTGGAGAGCCGGCGGGACTACAAGTCTCAGCAAGGTTCACACAAAAGCTGTCGTCTCAGCAAATCCTGGGGGGATGATGTAGGCAGGTGGATGCAGCACGTGGATGTTTCTCCGGTCCTCCAGAAGAATTGTCACATCAGTACAGAGATCAGATAGTGTCTGGATTCTTGCACAATGTGGGTTCCAAAAAGTTAATACAAAGAGCTATAAAGCAGTATAGAAGGAAAGTGGGGGGACGTTTAGCACCGTCACCTACTGCGGGGTCTGTGAGCCAGGTCTGCTTCCGGGTGTATGTTACAGGCGCGGCCGTGTCTATGGAGCTGAAAACGAGGCTTGAACCGCAAACAGTATTAGGCGCCGGGGTGTGACGTCATATCCCTGCGACGTATTTCCGAGCTAGCAGCGCTATAGTTGTTGTGAATAGCGGCACTCCTTTCTCAAGCATGGGGGAAGTAGGGGCAGGACTAGGGGCTTTTTTTATTCAGTAGGGAGGGGTTGGGCCAGGGGGCGGGGGATTGCAACAATAAAGGAAAGAAAAAGAAAATGAGAGGAGAATAAAAAAACATAATTTTTTATTCTCCTCTCATTTTCTTTTTCTTTCCTTTATTGTTGCAATCCCCGCCCCCTGGCCCAAACCCTCCCTACTGAATAAAAGAAGCCCCTAGTCCTGCCCCTACTTCCCCCATGCTTGAGAAAGGAGCGCTGTTATTCACAACAACAATAGCGCTGCTAGCTCGGAAACGCGTTGCAGAGATATGACGTCACACCCCGGCGCCTAATACTGTTTGCGGTCCAAGCCTCGTTTTCAGCTCCATAGACACGGCCGTGCCTATAACATACACCCGGAAGCAGACCTGGCTCACAGACCCCGCAGTACGTGACGGTGCTAAACGTCCCCCCACTTTCCTTCTATACCGCTTTATAGCTCTTTGTATTAACTTTTTGGAACCCACATTGTGCAAGAATCCAGACAGACACTATCTGATCTCTGTACTGATGTGACAATTCTTCTGGAGGACCGGAGAAACATCCACTTGCTGCATCCACCTGCCTACATCATCCCCCCAGGATTTGCTGAGACGACAGCTTTTGTGTGAACCTTGCTGACACTTGTAGTCCCGCCAGCCCTCCAATCCAGAGATGTGTCTAAACGCTACACTGCATTTTTACATGTGAGTGGATATTGTTCTTTTAATAAATGTTTATTTGATACATATTCAGAGGCTCCCCTTTCCTTGTGTTTTAAATGTATGGAGTATGATCATCCGAGTGCGCATCCAATCCTTTTTAGCCTAAAGCAAAGATATTTACAGACTGAAAATTGGCATGTTCAGCAGGAGCCGGCTGACTTTCAGTCCTTATGTACTGCTGACTGCCATGTTGGAAAACCAGCACTCGATCAGCACATTCAGCCAATGGTTGCAGTGCTGATCATTGTTTTGTGATATTTTTACAATAGCTCAGCTGGAGATATCCCTGCATCACACATCATGTGTGTATATGCGGGAATCTGGAAATTTTTTATTTTGCTTCAACATACTTGTTGAACCAAAAAAACTGAACGTGTAAACTCTGCTTTAGTCCTAAAGTCCAGGCTCTATGGAAAGCTCATTAACTGCGTTTAAACATGTATTTGATGAAAACACATTCTGGACCATAGGGTGTTTCTTATATTTGCATGGAGTTTAAATTAAATATCATAATCCATTTAGATCCTTTCTTAAAGCAGAACTATGCTTACATTTACTATTATTCTTGCCAATGGATTTGTCAAACATCTACTTTCTGGTGTAGCATACTGATTCATAGGTCAACTCCCTGCTCACTGGAAAAGAGGGGGTAATTTGGAAAGAGAAAAACAGTTAAGCGGGCCATAGATGGGTAGAATTTCAAATGAAAATTCTTGGGAAAAGAAGGTTTTAGGAAAGTTTGTTCATTTCTAATCATTAGTGATGTTTGTTTTTGACTGCTGTGACAAAAAAAAATTGATGGAGCAGGTTGGAATTTTTTTTTTTAATTAACAAATTTCTAACAATGTATGTGGTTTTCCTTTGGTAAAGTCCATTCATTCCAAAGTCAAATGTTAAAGGCAAACAAAATAATTTAAAAGCCAAACAAATGTTCTGAGAATTTTCATACAAATTTTACGGATCTTTTTCCTACCAATTTTTGTTTGAAATTCTATCTATCTACCGCCAACTTTTGTTGAAATTTCAAAATTTTTGGGGAATGAATTGGAGTCAATGGATAAGATGAAATTGGGGTGTATTTAAATCCAAAAACAAAAGTGTTATATATTGCAGCTTACCAGTCCTAAGATGTGATGGCAGTTTTCTTTTTCAGTTTTGTTCTTTATTTTTATGTGGTGATCCTGCCAGTAACTTATTTCCTGTCCTGAGGTAACAATGTTCACTAATATATCCATGGGGGAGCCGATGAAAATTCACGCCAAATCAATTTTGCTGAAATCATTCAACTAATTAATTTTGGCAATGCAGATTTATGAGAAGGTCGGTGATGGGTAGGAGAAAAAGATAACTGAATTGCTTAACCAGGAAGATGACTTTTGTAATCAAGCACTACATGTACTGCCCATCTGTGCAGTGTAGATAATTTATGTAAATCACAATATTGGCTGTACAAAATTAGAAATCTTTTGGCAGCTAAATCAATAAACATGTGAGTTTAATTTGTGTATTTAGCGGTTTGCCCAGAGATTCACACAAAAAGATTTGTCTACTTCCTTCTTCAAAAATACAGATGGAATTGTTTCAGCTCTGGCCACGTGTATCACTGATGAGTCAGCGAAGGCAGAGCTTGTACTGAACTGAAGATGGAAAGTGATCTACCTGTGTATGTTTGTTTTATTTGGGATATGCCTAATGCCGCGTACACACGACCGGTTTTGCTGTCGGAATTAAGTCCGACGTTTTTTTCCGACGAAATTCCGATGGAATTCAGCTCAAACTGTTTTGCATACACACGGTCACACCAAATTCTGACGGTCAATAACGCGGTGACATACGTCTAATTGTTTTCGAGCATGCATCGGAATTTTGCGTGTCGGAATTGCATACACACGAACGGAATTTCCGATAGAAACTTTTTCCATCTGAAAAAACGAGAACATGCTCTCAATCTTTTGCTGGCCGAAATTCCGCCAGAAAAAGTCCGATGGAGCCTACACATGGTCGCATTTATCGATGAAAAGCTCTTATCAGTCTTTTGTTGGCCGAAATTCTGATCGTGTGTACGTGGCATTAGGCAATAATATTGTTCTATAACATTATGGGCTATACCAGAAAATGCCTGTGACATGTTGTTAAGAAATAAGCAATCAGCTACAAAGACATGACATTTCAGCTCTTTCTGCATCTTACAATCAACATGTTATGTAAGGCCGCCAGTGCTTTTAATCTGACTGTAGCTGTCATTTAACATTAAACACAGAAACCAATATATTGTTATGCATGCGTCTGGACTGACAATCCTTTAACCTACCTTTGGTGTAGCTAAGAAAACTTGTAGCTGCCTTAAAACTGCCTTATCTAAATGAACCTTGTATTAATAAAATAGCAAAAATGATCTAACACTGTTCAAGCATAAACAATACTTAACCACTTTTAGACCGGACCATTTTGCTGGCTTAAGACGAGACCACTTTTTGCGATTCGGCACTGCGTTGCTTTAACTGACAATTGCGTGGTTGTGCGATGTGGCTCCCAAACAAAATTGACGCCTTTTTTCCCCACAAATAGAGCTTTCTTTTGGTGGTATTTGATTGCCCCTGCGGTTTTTATTTTTTGAGCTATAAACAAAAAAAGAGCGACAATTTTGAAAAAAACACATTATTTTTTACTTTTTGCTATAATAAATATCCCCCAAAAATATATAAAAAATTTTTTTTTCTCAGTTTAGGCCGATACGTATTCTTCTACATATTTTTGGTAAAAAAAATTGCAAAAAGCGATTATTGATTGGTTTGCGCAAAAGTATAGCGTTTACAAAATATTTTATAGTTTTATAGCATATTTATTATATTTTTTTTTTACTAGTAATGGCGGCGATCAGTGATTTTTATTGTGACTGCGACATTATAGCGGACACATCGGACATTTTTGACACATTTTTGGGACCATTGTCATTTATACAGCAATCAGTGCTATTTAAATGCACTGATTCCTGTGTAAATGACACTGGCGGTGAAGGGGTTAACCAGGGGGTCGCAGTGTAGGGGTTAAGTGTTCCTAGGGGCGTGTTACTAACTGTGGGGGGCGTGGCTGTGTTTTAGTGAACACTGATCTCTGCTCCAATCACAGGGAGCAGAGATCAGTGTCACTAGTTTCTAGGCAGATCGGGGAGATGCTGTTTACTTCCGCATCTCCCCGTTCAGCCTTCCCGTGAGACGATCTCAGGTATCCCCACGGCGATCGAGTCCGTGGGACCCGCGACTGGACTCACGGGGGTCCCGACTGGCGCGCGCGATGGCATGGCGGCAATCTTAAAGGGACGTACCTGTACGCCCTTTTGCCTGACCGTGCCATTCTGCCGACGTGCATCGCCGTGCGCCGGTCGGGAAGTGGTTAAAGAATGACTAAAGGCAAAACCTTTTCTTTCGTTTTGGACAGAATAAAAAAAAATTTGAACATGTGTCAGTTTTTATTGCTGTCTGTGCCCCCATTAGCGAGATTCCCCCCTCTTTATTTGTCCTGTTTACCATTATCATTGAAAGTGAAAGTAAAAGTAAAATAAAAAAAATAATTTTGGGTTGTCCCCAGAAAAGTAATAGAGGGAAATCTTCCAATGGGGACAGTAGTTCTGGTGACCAGGGGGTCCCCAAGGGATTCCCCTAATTTGCAGGGATTTCTTTTCACTTTCTGTTTTGGCCATAGGACAGGAAGTTAAATCGCCCCAATGTTCTGTCGATATGTGCCCACCGTCGAAAAGTGCACACGGTCGCCAAAGTTGTCGGAATTTCAAGATGCAGTGACGTACATTACGTACGACGGGACTATAAAAGGGAAGTTCAATACCAAGTGCGCCACCCTTTGGGCTCCTTCTGCTAATCTCATGTTTATCTCGTGTTAGTAGAAGTTTGGTGAGAGGCAATTTTCGCTTTTCAGACTTGTGCTTTTCAGATCGTTACTGCTCTTCAGTTTGTGCTTGTGGGTTTGTATCTGGTTTTCAGTGCATGTAGTCAGTTCGTATCTGTTTTTTTAGTGCATTCTTGTCCGCTCATATCTGATTTTCAGCTCGTTCTTCTCAGGCCTTGCTGTTTTTCAGTGCGTTCTGTTAGTTCGTTCTAAACCAGCCAACCGTTTTGAAGCCATGTTGCGGTTACGTGCTCGTCGTAGAGTTCATGCTGTGCAGGGGCTTGGTGTTGGGGTTCTTGCTTTGACCCAAGCCCAGTCCATGAACAGGGTGGGGAGGAGTTCATGGACCAAGAATTGGTTACTCCAGCGTGACCAATTCTCTCATATGCCTTTGTTGCGGGAGATCCGTGAGAATAATCCTGATGATTTCAGGAATTATCTCCGTATGACGGACCCCGTTTCTCACCATTTGTTGGCTTTGCTGTCCCCTTATATTAGCAGGCAGGACACCTGCATGTGGCAAGCCATCACTTCTGAACAGAGGCTAGTCACCACGTTGCGGTACTTGGCGACAGGGAGAAGTCTGCAGTACATCAAGTTCTCGACAGGCTCTGGGGATCATTATTCCAGAGACCTGTTCTGCCATCATTCAGGTCCTGCAGAAGGACTATATTAAGGTAAGATTTCTCCTTAAACATCACATTCTATGTATTTAATGTTTGCTAATGTATTGTATTTCTTTCATCATTCCCTAATTACCATGATTGTAATATGCTGTGAATGTCCCCTTTGTCCTCATGCATGCTGGAAGTTTTTAAACCTCCTTTTTTGTCCTTCGTGCATATTTACCTTCACTAACCTCCCCAGCATGCTATCCTGGGCCCATACCCACCTAGCCTAGTAACTTAACAATTTATTTTTTCATCTCCATTGTAGTGCTTACCCTAAACACTCCCTATGTGTGCAAATGTTATTTGTGTCCTTAAATTCATGCTTAGTGCCAGAGGCTTTTTTTGGGGGTCCCAAAATCATTTGCAGCCCTCCCTCCCCCAACTGCTAAGACAACCGATACCAATCCTCTATCTGCTGACTTTGACAAACCCATACACACTATACCTACCTCTTTTGTGTTCAGATGTATGGATGAATTTTCCAAAGTATGTAGTGAAAGAGGCCTGCCTGAATACTATCAAATGTTACTGTTTAAAGTTTGGTTCTCCTATTATCTTGATAGGTAATTGCAGAATGTAAAAAAATGTGCTTCCATTTGTACAGTGTGCATTTTTATTTTTGTATTATGACACTTCTTACCTGTCCAGTGGGCTGCCAATAGTGTAAGTAAGGAGGGGCTGGTGAAAGAAACACAAATTATTTATGCATTCAACATCTCATTGAAGTGGAGATGGTTACCTGTCCAAAACATCTCCCCCCCTAAAATGTTTACAATGGGCCATCAGAGGGGGGGGGGGGATCTGATAAGTGGACCTTATACTTTTGTCTTGAAATACTCCTTAAAATAAATTTTATATTGATGTTGGCCAAGAATGTTTGTGTCTAATCTGCTTGCAATGTTTATGTGCAAAATTAAAAAAAAAAATCTTTTTTGACTCCACAGTTTCCTTCAATGCCACAGGAATGGCAGACTGTGGCATCACACTTTGCCGATCGAGGGGCAATTGATGGGAAACACGTCCACATCGTCCCACCCCCCAACTAGGGCTGATACTATTATAATTACAAGGGGTTTAATAGTATTGTGATGTTGCTGTTGGTTTCGGCGACAAATTAGTTCCTCTATGTGGACGTGGGGAAAAATGTCCGGATGTCGGATGGTGGAGTCATCGTCCAGATGGAGTTCTACAGGCGTCTCCAGAGTGGTGGCTTGGGATTGTCACCTCCGGAAGAGAACGTGAAAGGACTCCTGTTTGCCTTTGTTGCTGATGAAGCATTTGGGCTGGGTGAACACCTGATGCGACCGTTCCCGATGAGGACCCTCACCACGGAGCAGAGGGTTTTTAATTACCGGCTGGCCAGAGCCAAAAGAGAGGTGGAGAACGCTTCCGGGATAATGGCCAGCTGGTTCCGACCTATTTATGACACCAATCCACATGGCGGAATATAACTGAACCCTATTGTGCTTGCCTGCTGCATGCTGCACAATTCCCCCCCCCCAAAAGCGCCCGCGAAGTAAGACAAAAATATCTGGAATACTTTGCGGGTAGGGGGGCTATTCATATGCCAGCAAATGTCTGAGACATTTTTTCAATAAATCTTTTTTAGTATCTGAACTAATATTTCATTTGATTTACTGCTTGTGTTTCTTTTAGCTGTTTCCTAGGTTCTCCAATGGGCTTTTCTTTTTGGCAATTTTCTTTAATAGTGCAAACGTCATTTCTTTGATACATGAGGTGACAATCTCTTCTTCAGCTAACAATTTTGTTGTGAGTCTGCTACACACACACCTTGTTTTTGCTGTTAATGTATGTAATGCATTAAAGCGGTTCTGCACTCGTTTTTTTTTTTTTTGCTATATGCCAAGGCCATATGCATTAATGATAAAAATATTCATAATTTGTAAGCACCATGAAGTAATTTTTGGGAGTCACGAAAATGGCACGATTGTTGCAAATTATAAAGCACTGTGTGTGCCGAACCGCTTTAATGATAAAAATATTTATTTACTAAAGGAAAATCCACTTTGCACTACAAGTGCACTTTGCACTACAACTGCACTTGAAACTGCACTGAAAGTGCACTTGTAGTGCAAAGTGGATTTGCCTTTAGTAAATAAACCCCATTGTCACTGTAAACATCAACTTACTCCAAAAACTGCTTTTGAGCATTGAAAGAAGAAGCCACACATTGTTGAGTATAAAACTTTTTACTCAAAGCACATTTGAACAAACCAACATCTTTGGTGTATAACATTATTTTTTGTCATATTAATTAGAAATAGCCTTTTTTGGTTAAACAGGCATGTTTCAAAACATAACATACACAACTCAGGAACTTACAAAGTTAAACTTTGATAAAGTGTAGGCAATATCAGACATTAGTATGTCAAAACTGTGTTGATCTTGCCTTCATCAGATGGGGTGATGTCACCCCTGTAAAAGCCAAATTTTGAAGATGCACACAAATTGAGAGTCAAAAGGGGGATTTCCCTCCTGATCTCATGCCTAATGTCAACATGTGCTAGCTCCCATCATGGGGGATCAATTAACGTGTTTCGGGGGTGCAACCCCTTCCTCTCATCTATTTGAGTTGCGAGGAAGGGCTTGCACCCACAAAATGTGTACATTGATCTCCCATGATGGCAGATAGCACATGTTGACACACTGTGTGCATCTTCAAAATTTGGCTTTTAAAATACTTTAAAACTTGTTTTTAAAATCCAAAATAGGCGATAAAAAAGGTTTTATTTTTTGGGTGTTTTAGATTCTCCCTAAAACATCAATGATGTTCTTCATTTTTTGTTGAACATCATTGATGTTTTGCGTTAGATTTTCTAAATCGCGATTGCACCCCATTATCTCCTCGATGAGGATCTGGGCACTTTCACTTGTGAAATGAGATTCTTCTTCCACAACATCCAAATCACAGCATGTATTATAAATTTGCAGGCATACACCTATTACCTGAAGCTGTGGTCTCAGACACTCACCCACTTCCAAAATGTCTCCCTCCTCCTCCTTTGCTCATGGTGTGTGGATTTACCCTTCTTTAGGAGGTGGGGGGACCCTGGTGTCCTCAGATGTCCCGAGTCTTTTCTCCCCTATGTGAATAAAAAAAGGTATACTTAGCACACAGATATTGGAGGGACGAAATAGGAATATGAAACATTGCTTGGAAGTGTCGTACAATTGTCTGTTTTGGCAGAGTTCCAAGCTGAAAATTTTTTTATTTCCTTTCTAAATCTGGAATACTTCCCTTTTTTGTAAAATTTTCACACATGGAAACACCTCTATAGTATCCACTGGAGCACCTGTGTGGGACACCCTAAAAAGGGTGTTCTGGTGTCCCGCACAGGTGCTTCTGCGTCCAGATGTGTAAACAGCTGCTGAGTGTCCTCTCCTTACATTACACTGAATCAATTTTCCATTTCATTCTAGTTACAAACCCATCTAGACAACAAACTTATTTTAATACCAATAGGCCTGAACAAATGTAGTTAACCTGCATCTGCCCAAAACATCGTATTTTAGTGGGCGAACGAACAATGTTTCCTACGGCCTATTAATGCGCCCATGACCATGAAAGTTGCTATTTTAAAATGTACAACAGTAAAGAAAAGCACATGGACCAGTATGCAAGTAATAATAATAATAGGAAAACATGACAAATACTTACTTTTTAGAAGCACTCTCTCGATCCTTCTGTACTGTTCGTGCTACCTCAATTTCAGGTCTGACCAGCTTTTCCTCAGTTGATCCTTGGATCGCCGTACCCCAAAATTCTTCTGCAGACTCTTCACAACTTTAGTTATGATCTTGGCCTTTCTCACATTTGGGTTTGGGTATGGTCCATAATTCCTATCATAGTCGGCCCTCTTCAAGATGTCCACCATCTCCAACATCTCTACAAAGGACATATTTGAGGCCTGCAGGATCGGGGCTTTTGTCATCCTCGTTGCTGAGATTATCATGCACCTATTGTCTCTCCGCTGTGTGCTCTCCCACTGCGCCAAAAGAGAGGGGGTGGGGAATTGAAAGAACATCAGTGGCAGGTGGAGTTTCACGCATACGCAGTGTATATAAAGCGTAAAACGCGTGCGCCGGACGTACGATCTGTGAGCGGAGGACGAATTAACAGAAGCGACGATCGTTCTAACGAAGGTACAATTTTTACTTGGAGCATCACTGGCCTATACTGCTTATAGATTGAGGCCTATATTGGGTCAAGATTAGGAGAGTTTAGCCTGACATTAGGGTTTGTCTTGTGTCTTGCAGAGAAAATGGATGGGTTCAAAGATCACAGCTTTCTCCCAATCTTCATAGATAAGTACAGGGAGCTGCCCTGTATTTGGCAGGTCAAGCACCCCCATTATAACAACAAAATAAAGAGGCAGGCAGCGATGGAGAAACTGCTGGAGTTGGTGAAGCCGCAGGTCCCCATGGCAGACATCAACTATTTAAAAAAAAAAAAATGGTGGCCTGAGGAGCACATATCTTAGGGAGCGCAAGAAGGTCCAGGTTTTCCAGAGATCAGGAGCTGCAGCAGATGACATTTATGTACCCAGGCTGTGGTACTATGAGAGACTGCATTTTCTGTCAGACCAGACTGAAGTCAGGCCATCACTCTCCACTCTTTCTTCCACGCTTCCTTCCACCTCAGCTGAGGCTTCCGACGCCCAACCTGGGCCTTCCAGCCAGAAAGAAGTGGAGGAGCCCAGCTTGAGCCAGGTATAGCATTGTTCAACATATTTCTTGTCAAAAAATGAATGATGTTAACTAGATGTGATTATTGATCACTAATTGCTGATTTAATAAAGTGGTTTACATATCAATAGACAGTAGTGGCCACAAATGATTGTGACAAGAATGAAAAATGCTGGGGTCAGAATGATAGTCCTTTATATTTGTTAACATTCAATTTGTAACAGCCATGAGCTTAAAATTGTGTGTGATTGATGAACAAAAAAACTAAAACTATGTCCCTTTTTCATACAAAGGAAGACCTCAGCCAGGAGGAGGATGTGGAATGGGGAAGCCAGGAGATGGCTGTGGAATGTGGCAGCCAGGAGGTGGCAGGGGTAAGTGGCATCCAGGAGGTGGCCGGGCCCAGTAGCCTGACAGAATCACAGGTCCCTCCCCTTCCACAAAAATGGCCCAGGAAGGGGAAGAACGTGGAGGAGTCAGCGCTCAGGCTCATTGGGGAGGCTTCTGCGGCCCTCAGAACCACCCCACTCTTCAAGAGGCCTTTGCCTCCATGGCTGCATGCAAACTGCAGGAAATGGAGGAGGGACAATGCCTCATGTGTGAGGAAATCATGTACCTCACTCTAAATAAGGGGTTGAGGGGTGAAATCACCAACAAAACCCACCTGTGTGAGATAGACCATCCTCCACCTCCTCCTGCCACACCTCCAACACCACAGCCACAGCCTGGAAGCAAGCGTGGAAGCAAGCGTGGAAGGAAGACAAGAGAGTGATGGCCTGGGTTCAGTCTGGTCTGACAAAAGATGCAGGCTCTTGTATAACCACAGCCTGGGGACATATGTCATCTGCTGCTGTTCCTGATCTCTTGGACTCCTGGACCAGATTGTACTCCCTTATATATGGACTCCTCAGGCCACCAATTTTGCCTTTAAATAGTTGTGCCCTGGGGTACAAAGGCTTCGCAAATTTCAGCAGTTTCTCCAGCGTTGCCCTCCTCTTTATTTTGTTATGACCCATAATAAATGACTATTTATTTTTTAGAAATAATTGCCTATATATTTTACTTCAAAAAGGACAGTTTGTTTGTGAGTAAGCAGGTACATTTCAAAAATACAATGTCAAATTAACAAGGGACACCAACCAACCTCCTTGAGGTAAAAAAATACAATATAATAATGGTGTTGTGGTAACTTGACACACAAAATGAGACATAATATTATGGAGAGCACTAGAAAAAAAATGCATATCTTCATAAAAAAACGAAATAAAAAAAAAAATAAAAAAAAGTTTATTATGGAGATCTGGGTGAACAAAATACCTGCGCTAATTACAAAAAATATATGTAGAGTAGCAGCCAGCACAGTTTGTTGATCGGCAAACAAATAAATATAAAATCCAAAATGTGGCGCTAAATATCAAAAAAGAAAAGTGTGAAAAAAAGTCTGTGAAGAAATCAATAATCAAATTGTGGTGACAGTCCATCGATCAAATGGCATAATTAGTGCTGTAGAAAAACCAATCTTCTACCGAAAAATAGTGCATGAACCACACTCTTTGTAATTACAATCTGCTTACCAGATGGAAGCGGTAAATAAGCGATGTTTATCATATGATGCCAGAGGTAGATGAATGGAAAACTGATGAACACAATCAAAGGAAGACCAGATCCAATATGCCTCAATGGATTGTTGGTGACCAGGTTCACACAGCCAGATCAAAGTATGTGCTAGAAAATCTCCCACGAGAGCCCAGAGGCTCTCAAGTACCGCAAGTACGCGGAACTGTTTTTTATCTATGCCCTGATGTCTTCACATTGATGTAAGTAGACTACATGCAATAAAACTTTTGACTTCATTTTGCGGGCTTCACTATTGTTGTTATTTATTCCTTCACCCCGTGGGAGATTTTCTAGCACATACTTTGATCTGGCTGTGTGAACCTGGTCACCAACAATCCATTGAGGCATATTGGATCTGGTCTTCCTTTGATTGTGTTCATCAGTTTTCCATTCATCTACCTCTGGCATCATATGATAAACATTGCTTATTTACCGCTTCCATCTGGTAAGCAGATTGTAATTACAAAGAGTGTGGTTCATGCACTATTTTTCGGTAGAGGATTGGTTTTTCTACAGCACTAATTATGCCATTTGATCGATGGACTGTCACCACAATTTGATTATTGATTTCTTCACAGACTTTTTTTCACACTTTTCTTTTTTGATATTTAGCGCCACATTTTGGATTTTATATTATGGAGATCTGCCGAAAAACAAAATTCATATTATTCATGAGATCACGGGAAATAATAAAGAAATCAGTTTGTGAGAACTCTGTGTGAATATGAGCAGCAAAACACTTTCATTCTTCTTTGTGCCTCGGAATTGTCTACACACGATCTGATTTTACGCAAACGGATTTTGTTGTCGGAAAATTTGAGAACTAGATCTCAAATTTTGTGCGACGGAAACTGTCCGATGGAGCCTACACATGGTCGGAATTTCCGACAACAAGCTCCGATTGCACATTTGCCTTTGGAAAGTCCGACCGCGTGTACGCGGCACAACTCTATCCAAAATGAAAAAAAATGTCTATAGTTCTATTTTAAAGTACATCTGCAGGCAAAACATTTTTTAGGTTTTGGTTAGAGTGCAGAAGGATAAGAACATCTATTGGTTTTTAAGGTTTTTACTGCTGTCTGTGTCCCCCTTAGGGAGATTCAGTCTTTCTATTTGTCATGTTTACCATTATTATAATCAGAAGTGAAAGGTTGTCTCAAATTTTTAACCCTCCTTTATTCTATCCTCATTGATAAAAAAAATAGAGTTTTGCCTTTAGTTATACCTTAAAGGGACACTGTAGGCCCCGTACAGTATAACTCAAAGTTGGTGACTGGGGGCAAGAGAAGGCTAGGAGAGCCGGCGAGGGACCTGAGAAGTGGTTGCTCTGTTGAAAACCACTGCACAGAGAAGGTGTGTATGATATGTAGTTTCCAAACATCCTTTTTGTGAACCGGAGCCTAAAACTGAACTGCATATTCTAGATGAGGTCTTACTAATGACTTGTACAGGGGAAAGATTAAATCTATCACGCTCTGGAATCCATACCTATTTTAATAGAAAAAGTATTTTGCATGCATTAGAAACTGCAGCTTGACATTGTATGCTGTTAATAAAATGTGATCTGCCAGGACTTTCAGATCCTGCTCGATTATTGACTTTCCAGTTGTACTCCCTCTAGAATGTATGATGTATGCATGTTTTTATTTCCCCAAGTGCATAACTTTACATTTATCAAAATTAAACCTTGTTTAATGTATAGTTGCTCAATCAAATAGTGAATTAAGGGCTGTTTGTAAGTTGAAGACATCTTGCAAGGAATTTATCTCACTATACACATTTGTGTGACAACTTAGATATTTTGCAAATCTTTGCTTACTATCACTTATTATATTGTTTTTTTTACCAAAAACTCATATATGTGGCCCTTTATAAAATTCTAACTTCTGCCTGACTATAGAAGTTAGATATAGGTCTATATTTACTAGGTAAACACATTGATCCCTATTTAATTACAGGCGCCACATTGGCCTTGCAGAAACTCATTGGTCCACATCCATCCTTTAAGAATCCCTAAAAATTACAGTCTTTTCAAAGTAACAGAACTCTTTGAGTATACATGGTTTGAGGATATATGGGTGTAAGCCTTCTGGTCTAAATGCTTTATTTACCTATGTTTTTTTTAACTGCTTCTGAACCATATAGGTTTTACGACACTGTGATTCATTTGAGCCAGTGGTGCTACCATTATGGGCTGGAGCTCCACCATTTTCTTTTATATATTATATACACAGAGCTAAAGATGGCATTTAAAGAGGAAGTAAACCCTGATGGGTTTACTTCCTCTTTGTTTCCCTGCAAAGTTAAGGTGACACAGGAGCCAGCGATGTCAGCGTTGTCCCCTCTTCCACGGAGTGTCCATCTCCTTTCAGGTATCGCAGCTCCGGCGCTGTGATTGGCCAGAGCCACAATGACGCCACAATGCGCACGGGAGCCACCGATAGCGACATATTGCCGTTAGCAGCAGCGTGCTCAGTGCGCCTGCGCACCGCTGTTTACGGCGCATGCGCCGTAGACAGCGGTTACTGTCTTTTTGCAAATATCTCCTAAACCGTGTAGGTTTAGGAGATATTTCTTGGACCTACAGGTAAGCCTTAACCTATGCTTACCTGTAGGTCAAAGTGGTCTGTAAGGGTTAGCTTGGTACAAGGAAGAGTATGTAGACGTAATCTGCACACTCAAGTTTTTCAAGGAGTTAGAACAGCGGCGATATGAGTAGTTATGCTGCAGGGAGGTTAGAACGTCTGGGGGGGGGGGGGGGGGGGGGATATGGAGGGGCAGAGCCTCCATCTTGGAAGTGTTTATTTTATAAAGGAACCAAATTGAGTTAACAAAGCATGTAATGATGGTAGGGAAACATTGGGGTGCATCAGAGTCAACAAGATGTCGTCTTCAAATAAAGACAATTTGTACTCTCTATGTCCCATAGGAACCCCCCAGATGTCTGGATGGGCAAGAATGGCAGCAACCAAAGGTTCTAGGCATAAAATAAAAAGTAAAGGTGAAAGCAGGCAACCCTGCCTGGTGCCATTGGGCATCTGGAAAGCCTGCGAGAGAAAGGAGGACAACTGAACCTGGGATGAGTCAGGAAAAGAATGAAAGGGGCTTGGATTCTTGAGACTAGCATTCTATGAGTTGGTTATGTAATGAGGTGACAGCACGAAGATGAGCCACCGTGGGGGAGAGCACAAGGAAACATTCCACAAATCTCAGCTGAGCCAACAATAAAAAAATTTGAGCAACTGAAATGCACTGCCTCCGTAAGTAGGCCTTGTGTGCCTCCCAAAGGGTGGACGCATCCGATACTGACCACATTTAGTTGAAAAAACTCAGTCAGAGTCTGGGAGAGTTTCTCTTTGGTGTCCATCCGACTAATTAATGATTCATTGAGTCGCTAGTGGCATTTTTTTGGGAAAGTCGTAGCCAGAGAAAGATCCAAAAAACTGGGGCATGATCAGACCAGGTAATTTGACCAAGCTCTGATGCTACTACATTGGCTAAAAGGGGAGCAGAAACAAAAAAAATATCTAACCTGGAGAACATTTTGTGCGGTGGGGAGCAAAAGGAAAATTGCCTACCGGTAGGGTGTTTAATTCTCCAAGCGTCAAAAAGGTGTAGGGAGCGGTTCAGTGTATGAAAAGAGCTAGCCAGAGATTTAGCCAAAGTGAGTAAGTCAGTTTGGAATAAAGACCTCCTGTCACGTGTGGGAGAGAAAACAACATTGAAGTCTCCTCCAATAATTGTGAAGGGTTGGGCGAAACGCTGCAACACTTCAAAAGCCTCCTTGAAGAACTTAATTTGACCAGTGTTAGGTGCATAAACATTCATCAGCGTAAAAGTAGTGGACAGGTACAGTCAGGATCACAAACCGACCATGGGGCTCTAAGTGAAAAGACTGGATCTGGAGAGGACAAAAGCATTTGATCAGTATCGCCACACCAGCCTTGCCAGATGAGTCAGATGCCACCTAGAAAAGGGGAAAGTATTGTAGCAATACCCCCGGAGGAGCTGCTTTTGTTTGTTCAGTCCATTACTCTGCCTCTCAACCCCAAAGAACTCAACCCCAGCCCCTCTGACGCACCTAGCAATGTGATTAATGGAATAACACAGTAATAAAACACAGACATAGTTCTGCTTTTTCAAGTTTACCAGAGAAAGGTTTAAAGTGATATTAGTCAGCCAAGTCCTGTATAAGTAGCCAGGACTTGGTTGAAACTATTTTTTGTTAAAGCAATAAATGGCAATTAGCAACAACAAAAGTAACGCCAGTGAGTACAGTGTTAAACAGTAATAAGCAAATCTTTAAGCAAGCTAAGGATATTTGTAGATATTAATATCACTAAAAGGGAACCCCGGGCCAACCTATAATACTTCAAAGCCTATTGGGAATAATACACTATAGGTATCAGTGGCGTGTCCCCTTTAAGAGCAGTAAATAACAGTGTCCTAAGAGTGAGGTATCACACTATCTTCATCGGCACGTTGGAGCTCTAAGAACAAGGGTCCTTTGCTGTAACAGAGAGATAAGGAACAGGGTAAGATAACTGTCTTGTGATATAACACTCCTCTACACGATCCGGGTAACAGATGTCTGTGCACAGTGTTCAAATGTGTAATTTATAAAAGGCAATGAGATTCCTGGGCAAGAGCCCCCTCACCAATCCTGTACATGTTCAGCAATCCTCTGAAGAGCGATCAAACGATTCTCCTAATCGCAGATGTGTTGCAATGGCGTTCAGTCTGCTGACCTGGTGAATTGGCTGATTCTGTAGCATACAGCATTGCTGCAGAGCATCCTTATGAAAGCAGATGGCATCCTGACCCTCTGGATTGGATCTGTAGGCTGTGTACCCCTCGGTAGGCCGCAATCCCTTCACACAGCAACAGGATGGTGTTCTCACAATGGGATCCAGGAAGCAACCGTGCTTGGGCCTTGTCTGCAGATCATTATTATAGTCTCTCTCATCATCCTCTGCTTTTATTGCAAAGCAGGCTGGGTTTTGTAGTTCTGTGCCTTTAAAAATCAGTGAGCAGCTTTGTGCTGGGACTTTATATTCCAGACTACTATATTTTCAGCTGCTGCTTGTTAAAGCCCATTCATTGGTTCCTGTAACTGCTCCTACAATTGGCTTCCTTTCTCCTGCCAATAGGAACACAGGGGAGGAACAGACTAGCCTCTGTGTGCGTGTGAGGAGAGGAAGGGGGGGTAAGAAACCCATGCAGCTGCTAGCAGGCAGCTCTCTCCTTCATGGATTCAATCAGCTTGGAGAGAGCTGCTAGCAGGCAGCTCTCTCGATCATGAATTCAATCAGCTTGGAGAGGTACCTGCTACACACTACACCCACCAAAGAACCTTTGGTCCCCAAAGGAAGTAAAAAGTCTGTGATCTGTTGCTTTCTCCACTTGTATATAAAAAGCATGTAAGTTAGTGTGCCCAGGAAATCAGACAGTTTGCATCTGCATAAAAACCTGGCAGAGGAACCTCCCACCAATTAGCATAAGAGGGGAGGTTGTCCTGCCTACAGGCCACCTGAGTTGGTATAGCCCAACTAGATGTGCCAGGGGGTGAGTTGGGGTTGAAAACCCCCACAAAATGCATGGTGGAAGAACCAGGTGCCTCAAAAGTCCTTTTTGAAGTGAAAACGACTTCCTCAGAGCTTTCACCCAGAGTATCATAGGTCAGTCTCTAAGGTGGGTGAATAGCTCTTTGTGCAAATTTAAATGAGCCCCCAAATCGAAAATGCGTCTCCTGAACCATGACTACATCTGCCCCAGAGGCTTTGAATTCTTTGAGCACCAACCAACATTTGTTGATGGAATTTAGACTTTTTCAGTTATATGACAGGATTTTTAACCGCTTGCTGACCAGCCGCTGCAGTTTTACTGGGCGAAACGACGCCTAGCCGTGCCATACAGTTAGAACACACCTAGGGAACACAGTTAACCCCTTGATCGCCCCCTAGTGTTAACCCCTTCTCTGCCAGTGACATTTATACAGTAATCAGTGCATTTTTATAGCACTGATCGCTGTACAATTGTCAATGGTCCCACAAACGTGTCAAAAGTGTCCAATTTGTCTGCCGCAATATCAGAGTCCAATAAAAATCGCAGATCACCGCCATTACTAGTAAAAAAAAAATAATAAAAATGCCATAAATGTATCCCCTATTTTGTAGACGCTATAACTTTTGCGCAAACCAATCAATATGCGCTTATTGCTATTTTTTTTACAGAAGATATGTAGAAGAATACATATCGGCCTAAACTGAGGATAAAAATTTTGGGATATTTATTATAGCAAAAAGTAAAAGATATTTTGTTTTTTCAAAATTGTTGCTCTTCTTTTGTTTATAGCGCAAAAAATAAAAACTGCAGAGGCGATCAAATACCACCAAAAGAAAGCTCTATTTGTGGGAAAAAAAGGACTTCAATTTTGTTTGGGTACAACGTTGCATGACCGCGCAATTGTCAGTTAAATCGACGCAGTGCAGTATTGCAAAAAATGGCCTGGTCATTGAGCAGCCAAATCTTCCGGGGCTGAAGTGGTTAAAGCCATAACCACCTACTAGTAATATCCATACATAGGCAACACAAAACAGGGATTACACCAATGGTGTATGATAGCAGTTGGAATCATGAATCAAAATGATATAAACGATACAAGAAAACATAGAACAATTGTCCAGTAAAACAGCCAGTAGCATATAAATCAAAGGCCAATTTGGCCAAAGAAAAAAAACAGGGCCGTAGCCTTGGAGTTTGGAGGGAGACATGGAGGCTCTGTGGAACTTCGTGATGGGAGTCCGAGTTCCGCTCTCAATATGTGGAAGTAGATGCGGATTCCCACACTTAAACGGTAGAGAACTCAGTTAAGAAAAAGGAGGGGGATGTAAGAACTTCTCTGCAAACTGGGAACAGCCAAGGAGGCAAAACAAACCCATACAGGAGACAAAATGGTATCAAGACAGTGTGGAGATTTCCTGAAAGATGATCAGGAAGGGTTCAGGTCAGTTGCCGAGTGAGATGAGAGCGCTGAGGGGTGGATAAGGATCTTCTCCCGTGGCTGGGGTCCAGATCCTGGATGGGGCAGACATGGCCTTCGGTGTCGAGGGTGGTGGTAGTAGGTCCTCAGCAGGGAGTGGAGGGAGGCCCAGGTTTTTGAGGAAGGTGACCCTTCCTGGAGATCACAAGGAACATGCTGGATGCCAACCTTCATAACACTCAGGCAAAATGGGAAACTCCAATAGTAAGGGATCTTATGGGATTGGAGATGAGTGGTGATGGGTCGAAGGGAGCGCCTTTAAGCTAAGGTAATAGGAGAAAGGTCACTGAAGATTTGTATCCTGTTACCTTTATATTCAATATGTGAGCGATTGCGGGTGGCCAGACTAAGGGCCTCTTTGCTGTCGTAGTAGTGGAAACGTACCACTTTGTCCCTAAGTCTAGCTTCAGCGGGGCGAATGTTATTGTCGCTCACATTTTCTGAGACACCACATATACGTAGGTTTTGAAGTCTTTTCCTATTTTCAAGATTCTCTTGGTGTAATTTAAGTTGAGACATAGTGTGTTTGAGGGAAGAGTTCTCCTTCTCTAGAGCATGTACATACTATATCATGTCGTCAAACTTAGTCTCTAGCATGTCAGTATGTTCCCCCCTAGCTGGTCATTTTCTCCCCGTAGTGCCTGAGAAATCTTCTCCAATTCCTAAGCTAGATATGGGGGTTAATTGTTGTAAAAGAGCCTGTAGTTTTACATCCAGCAGCTCAGGAGTTAGTATAGATTGTGTAGCAGGGGGCTGTGAGGAAGGGAGGGTCTGTGTGTTGGTTTTCTTTTGCCGCATCAACGCAATCCCGTTCGGCCCGGGGTGGCCTGTAAAAAATTGAGGCCGGGCCTAGTCATGAAGCGGTCCATGCTGGAGATAGGCCGTAGCTCGGATTGAGAGTGGGGATGGGTTTTTGGTCCCCAAACTTCATCATGAGGCATGTGGGTGTTGTGTGGGGTTCAATCTCTTAAACCTTGAGCTTGTGGAGGTCAGAGATGCAGAGAACGGTCGGTGAGAGCCTAGCTGGACTGGGAGCTCACTCTGTGTGCGTCCACCAGTGCCGTAAGCCACGCATGCGCCTTGAAATGCATCATGTTAATGCACTGATATTAGAAAACTATGTAGAGTTGCATATATTTATTAGTTGGATTATCTTAAATACACTCCTAACCTTAAAGTGATATTAAACCCAAAAGCAAACATTTATTATATTGCAGCTCACCAATTTTTAGATGTGAATGCTGCATTAGGTTTCTTTTTTAGGTTTTCCGACGCACAAAATTCCTACGCATGCTCGGAAACAATTTGACGCATGCTCGGAAGCATTGAACTTAATTTTCTCGGCTCATCCTAGTGTTGTACGTCACTGCATTCTTGGCGGTCGAAAGTTCATAGAACTTTTGTGTGACCGTGTGTATGCAAGCCAAGCTTGAGCGGAATTCCGTCAGAAAAAACATCCAAGAAAAGGAAAATCTGCTCGTGTGTACGGGGCATAAGATGTGTTCCTGCAGGGAATATCTCATCAAAAATAAAAATTTTGTTGCAGGGGATGCCTGAAATCTGACTTGTATCTTAGGCAGACTTCTGGGAAAATTGATGAGCCAATCACAAAAGCAGGAAATTATGTTTCTGGGGGGTGGTCAGTACACACTGTGTACAGAACAACTTCAGGTAGCCATATTGCACTGCAGTTACAGAAAATTACAGCAGCTGCAGATTGAAAAGGAAAGGTAATTTTTAATAACATTCAATTACAATATGACTTGTGTCAAAATTGTATAAGCTATATTATTATTTCTTTATTTGCTATTTTTTCCCCATGAAAGTGGAGTTACCCTTTAAGCTTCAGCTGGCATAAGCGATGGCTCTCTCCTGGCTGTCTAATGATAGTATGGCCCCCTGGGTACTGGCATCAGTTCTTAGCCAGTATGGAAGGAAGAAATCAGCAAATGCCAACTTGAGTGCCAACATAATCTGCTGCTTCAAGAAGTCAAAAGCTTCCTGTTTTTTCTGATCCTTACTACCCTTTCATGCATCCCCATTTCTGGCCTACTCCATGTAGGGGCTTTTGAATTGGGACAGAGTGATAGGCATAGTGCTTGATGAAACATTGATAATGTCCTGCAAGCCCCAGAAAAGTTCTAAAATTGGTCACAATTGTTGGGGACCTCCCCATTCCTTCATGGTCTTTACTTTCTCAGTATTGGAAAGTATGCATTGTCTGGATATAATGTTTCCTCAAAATTTGGTTTTGAGTTTGAATAGATGGCATTTCATGGGTTTGAGCTTCACCCTATACTTGTGCAGCCAAGCTAACACAGCATATAAGCAAGTAGATCCGTTAATGTGCCAGAAAAAAACACTACATCATCTAAAAGATCTGAATTGAAATGGGGCGGGCATGCTATTCAACCTGAAACCTATACTGCACGGAGTAAAAGTGGTCATTGGCTGGTCTGTCTAGGTGACAGGGTTTTGCCAGTATCAGCTGTGGAGACTGAGCGTGAATAAAAGTTTGGTCTGTCCTAAGGTAGCATAGGATTCCTTAATCTGTGGAAGATGATAGGTACAGTATCACAGACACCTATAGTCCAAAAGTTAGTTGTAGAAGTAGCGGTGTTTGTTCTTATGTCCTCGGTTTGTTCCTGCTGACTACATAGTTATATTCAGTCATGCTATGTAGCGATGACCATGAAACTCTTTAAATTCTATGTACCCTACCTTGAGGGCAACCTCATCCATAAGTAGGCCATTTTCACCACTGCTGTCCCAGGAAGCAGGTAGAGTGGAAGAATCTTGGTGTTGTAGTACCGTACCTGGACAGACCGCTGTTAGGGTTTTGGCAACAAATGTACCACTTCTGAGGGCAAGGGTTCCACAAGGACAGTGAAGCCTTGAAATCTATGGCAAGCACTGACATTTATGAGGAGTATGAGTTCTTGATTAGGTGGCATCACAACCTCTGTTCTAAAGAGATAACAGCTTTTTCCAGATGTCTATCAACCATGCTCCAGTGCTTCCAGACCATTCAGCAGTTGCCTGATTTCTTTAGGTGGGCTCAAGTGTACAGAGTATCCTGTCAGAACTTCAGTCCTCAGTCCCTAGATAACATTCATGCCCAATAATTCCTGCAGTCAACCTCTTCTGGAGGTGTTTGTGATCGCTATGTCCTTCTGACCAAACAGTTCTGCCCCCTCCACAACTATACTTCCATACAGATTTTCCCTGGTATATGGGGAGCTCATTGGCACGTGTCAATTCCAATGTCCCGTGGCATTTCCAGCCCTGTTCTTAAGAAATATCATTGCAAAGCAAGTTCTGGCAGAGTATTGACTTCCAAGCAGGTATAATAAAAAAAAAACTCCTGGTCATCCACGCACAACAGGAAAGTTCACCATCGCATTTTCAGTTCCTGAATGGGTAGTTATTCCACTTTGCAGTCCCATTGCTTGACTCTTGGCAGTGGAAGTTCTAGTTTAATGGCTTCTTCTGTATATGGTTAGGGCAGTCTCTCTGGTGATGGCCCAACCTGACAGCACCAGCATGGGGATGATGACCTTGCCCACCTTAGACACCTCTGAGACAGGATTACATTTCTTCATGAGTATTGACACACTATGGCTAACTGTTTGAATGACTTCAAATTGTGGTTACTTTTATCTTTCTCTTGCAAGGTTTCTCTGACCTTGTTGGACCGTTGTCCATCTACAGATTTTTCCTTTAGCCATCTTTCCACATCACCCCAGCCAGTCCCTTCCCCTATGGTGTATCCCTGGTGGTATGTCTTGCAGTTCCAGTGCATATTGCAGAATGGATCCTCCCACTTTCTTTGTTTTCCGCTTATAATTGGCTAACTATTTTGTTAAGAGAATTCTGTACTCCCCTGGGAGATACAGGATTAACCGTCCTCTCCTTTCAGGGCAATAATCGCCAGCTCTGCCTGCTGAGATGGTAAGATCCCATATGATTGGATCATCCCCCACAATCTTTTGACTTGATCTCGGAAAATCTCTGACCAGGCCTTGTGTACTGTACTTGGGTAACTGTGGCAGCAGCAATCCTATGAGGAAAAATGGGGTTAATATTGCAGTTTACTAAACAGGTGCAAAGCTATAAGCAATAATGCAAAACAGATTCAGGATACCAAAGAGAGAGGGAGGATGAGAGAGAGAGAGAGAGAGAGAGAGAGAGAGAGAGAGAGAAAGTGGATGAAAGAGGCGTTAGGGGTAAGAGAGGGAGGATGAGAGAGAAAGGGGGGATGAGAGAAAGAGGATGCACATGAGCATGCCTGGGAATAACATCAACGCAGCCCAGCCAAGGCAAGTGACCAAAGGCACAGAACCCAGAAGGAAGAGCGGGTGAAGATGGAAGCGCCCGGGCTGGATTGATCACAGCACAGCACTGGAGGGCTCAGTCTGACAATTTAAGTGTACCCCTAATGTGCTAATATGCTGTGCATACTACTCATTGGAACCCAGGAGCCTCTCATGGGGCCCCCTACTGACCCGCATAGTTGCCAACATTTCAAAAATATTTTCAGGGACACTTTTTTACAAGTGCTATATTTAGAGTAGCTGACATCCCCTATGTTCATCTATACATCACAATAGTAATTACACAATTAAATAAGTACTAATAGTGGGGCAGAACAAATATGAGGACTGAGATTTCCTTTAGTTGAACTAAGAAAAGTGTGCCTATTATAGAGCTGGTAACATTGAGGATATTAAGTATAATTTTAAAGATTTTTGTGGGTAAGAGGCATAGGGGAGGAGAATGGATGGTATAAAAATGGGAAGTACGTGCAGTGGAGGGAGAGGAATGTGGAGGGTCTAACAGTGGTGACTATGTACATGAGAGGAGTGCGGAGGGTATGACAAAAGGCACTATGTACAGGAGAGGAGTGTGAAGAGTATGACAGTGGGCAGTATGCACAGCAGAGGAGTGTGGAGGGTATGACAGTGAGCAATATGTACAGGAGAGGAGTGTGGAGGGTACAACAGTGGGCACTATGTACAGGAGAGAAGTGTATGACAGAGGGCACTATGTACAGGAGAGGAGTGTGTAGGATATGACAGCGGGCGCTATGTATAGGAGAGAAGTTTGGAGGGTATGACAGTGAGCAGTATGTACAGGAGAGAAGTGTGGAGAGTATGACAGTGAGCAGTATATACAGGAGAGAAGTGTGGAGAGTATGACAGTGGGCACTATGTATAGGAGAGGAGGATGAAGGAATCTGGGAAGAAAAAAATTAAAGGTTTGTGGAAGGATGTTTAGGGACTGTGTAGTGGTTAAGTGGGCCATACATGGATTGAAATTACACCAATTAAGCAGAGACCAGCCATAGTTGATCTATGTATGGGCTACCTGGTTTTACACAAGTCAATCTATTAACCGACTAGAGTACAACCAGCCTGTCAGGTTTTCCCCAAAACAATCAGTGCTGCCAGCTATAGTTAGCAACACTGATCATTGTATTCACTGGCAGAACACAATAACACTGCAGGAGTGATTCCCCCATCCACAGGTCAGCAGGTGAGAGGGTGTGTGGGGTCAGGCTGGGGAGAGATACTAGTCAGTGGCTGGGTAGGCACTGGCTAGTATCAGAGACAGATACACAGAGGTTACATAGGCCACGATCGTTAGAGAGAGAACAATAATTCTAGCACTAGACCTCCTCTGTAAATCTAAACATGTAACCTGTAAAAAAATTTAAAGCATCGTTTAATACACAAAAAAAATCGTGCTAACTTTACTGTTTTTTTTAATTAATGAAACAGTTTCTTTCAAAAAAAAAAAAAAACGTTTGAAAAATTGCTGCGCAAATATCGTGTAACATAAAAAGTTGCAAAGACCACCATTTTATTCCATAGGGGGTCTGCTAAAGCAACATATATAATGCTTGAGGCTTCTGAGTAATTTTCTATCAAAAAAAAAAAATTATGATTTTTACATGTAGGAGAGAAGTGTCAGAATTGGCCTGGGTGGCAAGGGGTTAATTATCATACGTAATATGCAAATAATTATTATAAGCACTGTGAGTTCATCCTCTCAGTTTGCTACAGAGTGTTCCAGCTTGTATTTATACTGGCCGCTCTGTATGTAGCTTCTGACAGGCTGTGCAAGCAGCCCTGTATCTCCGGAACTATAGATGATAGCAGCCCCATATTTTAACCAGTGCTGGAGTAGGTCTTTAGCTAAATGTGGGGTCTCTGTGACACCTGATTGCTGAGCTACAACCCTCAAAGTCAGTCTTTTTTCGGGGGGGGGGGCAAATGGGCCTATCTTGAGAAAGGGGCCTGGAGCTGCAGCTCCAATAGCCCCTATGTTAATCCGGCCCTGAGCATGTCATCTGGCTGCAGGCCACTTACTCAGCTACCTCTGTCCTATTAGATGTCGCCTTTATAAACTGCCAAGGGAGGAAGGTTGAGGAACTTACCTTTTTTGGGTCTGGAACTCAGGGAGTTGTTAAAAGAGTTTGTGCCTATATATGGATGTATCCAGGTGGCAGCTAAGCCATCATAACTCAGACATTATACCAGAGGAATCAATCTGATACCTTTACACCTAGTGTCAGGATTTACTTCACTTCCTGCCGACAGGGAGTCTGACTATAATGATGTACACAGAGAATCTTGAGACATGTAGAACTGGTAGTGCCAGAAAAGGGGTTGGATTACCCTTTTCAAACTATACTTCCCAGATAGCTGAAGTGCAGAATACCCCAATGGGAGAGACTAGATATTCGACTGAAATTGGCAGGCCCGCTCTCTTGCCTCGGGGATATCACACAGAGCGGGAGTGCTGTTATCCTGTGCCCTCAAGGTGTCTTGTCAGCTTGGCCTAGCCAGATGGAGACATACAGTATCTCATAAAAGTGAGTACACCCCTCATATTTTTGTAAATATTTTATCATATCTTTTCATGTGACAACACTGAAGAATATGACACTTTGCTACAATGTAAAGTAGTGAGTGTAAAGTTTGTATAACAGTATAAATTTGCTGTCCCCTCAAAATAACTTAATACACAGCCATTAATGTCTAAACCTGCGGCAACAAAAGTGAGTACACCCCTAAGTGAAAATGTCAAAATTGGCCCAAATTAGCCATTTTCCTTCCCCGGTGTCAGGAAAGGGTTCGCCCGTTGGTGGCGCCGTCGGTCTCTTGGATCGCAGAACCAGTGTCCTCCAGCGGGTGTCTTCCAACACTCTGGATCTGTAGTGGAGGGATTCACCTGTTGGTGGCACTGTTGGATCCTTTGGCTGTAATACCGGTGTCCACCAGTGGGTGGAACTCAGCACCTCCTGAGTTCAGGTGTCACTTGAGGCTAATTACAGGCATTCATATAAATACCTGGCTGATAATTGCTCTAATCGCCTTGGTATCGTCCTTGTGTCCTGACTTGCTAGCTTGTGACCTGTACCCAATCCCAATCCTGTATCTGATCCCCATCCGAGCCTGTCCTGATCCTGTCCCTCCTGTGTTCCAGTTCCCTTTCATCCTTGCCTTGTGCCCTGATTCTCATTCACCTTTCCCCATCTGCTGATTCCCTGTGTATGACCTTGGCTTACGTTTGTGATTCTGGAATTGCCCTTGTTTATCTGCTCATCCTCTGTGTATGACCCTGGCCTTACTTGCGTTCTTGATTACAGTATTCCCCATCTACTGTGTATAGAGATTTGTTATTTGTGGGTCACTGTTTGGTTTATTGTCACTGTTTGGTATTGGAAGTTTTTTTTATTTATATATCACTATTCTTAACAAACGTTTATATTCACTTACATGCGTTTTGGTTCTCTCTGTGCAGTCCACACAATCTGATCTTACCAATTCGTGACACCCGGTATCATGTGTTTCGTTAGTGTTACAGGGTCTCAGGTGTGAAGGGACAGCAGGTGTGTTAAATTTGGTGGTATCACTCTCACTCTCTCATACTGGTCACTGGAAGTTCAACATGGCATCATATGGCAAAGAACTCTCTGAGGATGTGAAAAAAATAATTGTTGCTCTACATAAAAATGGCCTAGGCTATAAGAAGATTGCCAAGACCCTGAAACTGAGCTGCAGCATGGTTCCACTCAGAACAGGCCTCGCCATGGTCAACCAAAGAAGTTAAGTGCACGTGCTCAGCGTCATATCCAGAGGTTGTCTTTGGGAAATAGACGTATGAGTGCTGCCAGCATTGATCCAGAGGTTGAAGGGGTGGGGGGTCAGCCTGTCAGTGCTAAGACCATACGCCGCACACTGCATCAAATTGGTCTGCATGGCTGTCATCCCAGAAGGAAGCCTCTTCTAAATATTATGCACAAGAAAGCCTGCAAACAGTTTGTTGAGGACAAGCAGTCTAAGGACATGGATTACTGGAACCATGTCCTGTGGTCTGATGAGACCAAGATAAACTTATTTGGTTCAGATGGTGTCAAGTGTGTGTGCTGGCAACCAGGTGAGGAGTACAAAGACAAGTGTGTCTTGCCTACAGTCAAGCATGGTAATGAGAGTGCCATGGTCTGGGGCTGCATGAGTGCTGCCAGCACTGGGGAGCTACAGTTCATTAAGGGAACCATGAATGCCAACATCTACTGTGACATACTGAAGCAGAGCATGATCCCCTTCCTTCTGAGACTGGGCCGCAGGGCAGTATTCCAACATGATAACGACCCCAAAAACACCTCCAAGATGACCACTGCCTTGCTAAAGAAGCTGAGGATAAAGGTGATGGACTGGGCAAGCATGTCTGCAGACCTAAACCTTATTGAGCATCTGTGGGGCATCCTCAAACGGAAGGTGGAAGAGTGCCAGGTCTCTAACACCCACCAGCTCTGTGATGTCGTCATGGAGGAGTGGAAGAGGACTCCCGTGGCAACCTGTGAACCTCTGATGAATGCCATGCCAAAGAGGGTTAAGGCAGTGCTGGAAAATAATGGTGGCCACACAAAATATTGACACTTTGGGCCCAGCGGTTTAGACATTAATGGCTGTGTGTTGAGTTATTTTGAGGGGACAGCAGATTGACACTGTTATACAAGCTGTACACTCACTACTTTACATTGTAGCAAAGTATCATTTCTTCAGTGTTGTAACATGAAAAGATATAATAAAATATTTACAAAAATGTGAGGGGTGTACTCACTTTTGTGAGATACTATACCTTAGCAAGTGTTGCATCATTGACAGCTGTCTGCAAGAGCCAAATATTTTCCGGGTCACTTGTTACCAAACGCCTGATCTACAAGCTCTATGCTGACCACTGCCTCCAGTCCTCACCCAGAGCTGGCCTACTGCACGAGCACTGCAGTCCTTCAGGTGTACCTGTGTGGCCTAGAGAGACTGACCTGTTCCAGCAGAAGTAATCCCCAACCCAGGATCAGTGAGCGGGCAGATGCCCACATATGCTTTGTCCTCTCTATTACAAATTACCAGACACTGCATGCAGACACCTTGTTCCAACAGCCTCTAAAGGAGATACAACTACTACTGCTACATGGATCTAAGCAGTAAATCACTGGATATAGGCGAAACTTAAAAGGATTGCTTTTAGTCCTTGCTGCAGTCATCTGAACACTGCAATAACTCATCATTATTAATTTGGGCCGCACTGAGCTAGCGAAGACATCACTTCAGTGCCATATATGCTTGGGAGGTTAAACTAAAAAAATATATCTCCAATGTATAGCTGATGCAGCTATTTTACAGTGTTAAATATCAGTGCAGGTTTACCAGTGTACCATTGAATTGGAGGGAGTTGACCCGTCTTAAGGCCTCTTTCCCTTATGCCTGTGTCAACACTAGGTCATTCTGCTCAAAGACTTTATTACCTACCCTTACATTCATATCTAAGCTTGTTGAAATCATTTTAGCACTGTTGCTATGTAATTGCATTTAAGGTTGTGTTATGGTGAAATTAGTATCAATAAATAAATAAAAAATAGTATCAGATTGGTTTGACTTTCAAGTGGTAATTATCTTAAAGGTAAACAGCTGAGTAGAATTGTTTTTCTCTACAACCCACCTATTTATTGAATATAGCAGAGTAATTGACAACGTAACCTGTGTCTTTCTTTATTTTTACATGTGGAGGTATTCTAATTACTAATACAATGTGTGAATCTAGAGTGTCATAGGGGTTGAGAGGCTCGCAAGGTAAGAGTCCTAGCTGGGGACAGACCTCAACTAGCAGCCTCCACGGGGGTAGCGCTACATGAGCATGGTGAATACATGGGCACTGTGCTACATAAGGTAATTTCAAAGCTTATTTGTTAATGATAAACCTATGCATGGATATAACATGACTTTCCTGTTTAAATGGTGTCCATTGAAATGTCAGATAATTCTGTATTTCTTTTCATTATCCCTATATAGCAGGGGTCTGCTCTGCCACCCACAGCTTCCGCACATCCTGTTATCCAGAGACTGACACAGGCATTGATGTGCCTGTCAGCTACTGTGCGGGCTTTCTCCACTCTCCCTCTTGTTTTCTCTGTGTGCAGAGCGGCACTCACACACAGGTATCCGCCCGCTCTGCTCTTTCCCCTGCCTCCCTATTGGCAGATACTGAGAGCCAATCATTAAGCAGAGAACTGTGGGATATGAAGTCCCCGCACAAAGCAGCCAGACTGACTTTTAAGGTGGCAGGACTGCAAATCCCAGGCTGCACTGCAGAGAGTCAAGAGAATTTTGGGAGAGACAATAAAAGTACAGGGGGGACTAGGCCCAAGCCTCTTTGCTTCCTGGATCCCTTCATGTGGATGCCATCTCGTTGCTGTGAGAGGGGGATTGTGACCTACCAGGGGGCACACAGACTACAGCTCCAATCCAGAGGGTCAGGATGCCACCTGCTTGCAGAAGGACGCTCTTCTGCAATGCTGAACACCACGAAATCGGTCGATCCACCATGTCAGCAGACTGAACGCCATCACAACACATCTGCAATTAGGAGAATCGTTTGATTGCCTGTCAGAGGACCACTGAACGTGTACAGGATTGGTGAGTGGGCTCTTGCCTTTCATAAATTCTACATTTGAACACTGTGCACAGACATCCCAAGTAAACAGAAGAAAACATTAATAGCTGAACTGTGTCAGTGTGTCATTAACGTGGTGTTCTGGAAATTTTTATTAATGTATGTTGTCAGATGCCCCCCAGTGTGATTTTTGCTGTAATATGCTCATGTTATTATTTTTATACATTATACAGGATTTATATAGCGCCAACAGTTTGCGCAGCGCTTTACAACATGAGGGCAGACAGTACACTTACAATACAAATCAATACAGGAGGGATCAGGGGGCCCTGCTCGTTGGAGCTTACAATCTAGAAGGGAGGGTCAATTGGAACAAAGGGTAATACTGTGGGGGATGAGCTGATGGAGAAAATGAAAATACAGTTGTTAGGTGGGGGCCGGATAGGCTTCTCTGAAGAGAAGGGTTTTCAGGGATCGTCTAAAAGCTAATAAAGTAGGAGATAGGCGGACAGATTGGGGTAAGGCATTCCATAGGATTGGAGAGGCTCTGGAAAAGTCCTGGAGGTGAGCATGGGAGGAGGTGATGAGGGAGCTAGAGAGCAGGAGGTCTTGAGAGGAACGAAGAGAACGAGTAGGTTGGTATTTAGCGACCAGGCTAGTGATGTAGCTGGGGGCTAAATTGTGGATGGCTTTGTATGTAGTTGTTAGTATTTTAAATTGAATTCTTTGGCCGAGTGGAAGCCAGTGGAGGGATTGACAGAGAGGAGTGGCAGACACAGAGTGATTGGTGAGGTGGATGAGTCTGGCAGCAGCATTCATGATGGATTGCAGAGGTGATAGACTATGTAGAGGTAAGCCAATGAGAAGGGAGTTGCAGTAGTCGAGACGAGAGATGACGAGCGAGTGAATTAAGAGCTTTGTTGTGTCATTGGTTAGAAAGGGGCGTATTTTGGCGATGTTGCGGAGGTTGAGGCGGCAGGATTTGGACAGTGATTGGATGTGTTGCTTGAAGGAGAGTTCAGAGTCCAGGACTACACCTAGAACCTTGGCATGTGGGGATGGGCTGATAGTTGTGCCATCGATTTTGACAGAGAGATCAGGGGAAGGGGAAGGGGCATACGGGGGAGGAAAAATTATAAGTTTGGTTTTGGATAGATTGAGTTTGAGGAAGTGGTGTGACATCCAGACAGATATATCTGATAGTAGATTAGTGATACGTGAGGAGACAGAGGGAGTGAGCTGAGGGGTAGAGAAATAGATTTGAGTGTCGTCAGCGTAGATGTGGTATTGGAAGCCATGGGAGGCTATCAGTTGACCCAGGGAGGAGGCATAGATTGAAAATAGAAGAGGTCCAAGAACAGAACCTTGGGGGACCCCAACAGAGAAAGGAAGAGGAGAGGAGGAAGTAGAGTTGTAAGAAACGCTAAAGGTGCGGTTGGATAAGTAGGAAGAGAACCAGCGAAGAGTACAGTCATGGAGACCAAAGGTGTGGAGTTTTTTGAGGAGAAGGGGGTGGTCAACCGTATCAAAGGCAGCAGAGAGGTCCAGGAGTAGGAGTACAGAATAATGTCGATTGGTTTTGGCCGTTAGTAGATCATTTGTTAGTTTTAGGAGAGCAGTTTCTGTGAGTGTTGAGGACGAAATCCAGACTGAAGGGGATCAAGAAGACTATTATCAGCGAGGTGGACGCTCAGTCGGTTGTAGACCAGACGTTCAAGGAGTTTGGATAAGAAGGGGAGCAAGGAGATGGGGCATAGGTTGTTAAGATTGGATGGGTCCAGTGAGGGCTTTTTAAGTATGGGTCTGACAAGTGCGTGTTTTAGAGAGTTGGGGAAGATCCCAGAAGAGAGGAAGAGATTGAAGATGTGGGTTAGAGAGTGTAGCATAGAGCCAGAGGGTGAACGTAGCATTTGTGAGGGAAGAGGATCCAGAGGGCAGGTGGTAAGGTGGACATTATCAAGTAGTTTAGCAACTTCATCTATAGTGGTGGGGTTGAAAGAGGGAAGTAATGATTGTGCATGTGAGGGTATTCGCACATACAGATGCTGGTGGAAGACCATTGGAATGCGGAAACCTTCCCGTGGACATGGCGGATCTGTTTGCTCTTTTAAGGATGTTTGTTTATGCCTCACCAGGGAACTGGCCACTCCATGGCGATCACATTTAAACTCCTAAGTAAGCAGGTCTGTGTACTTGGGAACTATAGTATAACCATACAAAATTATGGCCCACTGGGCCATAATGTAGTATGGCTTGCATCATTGGTAGCAGTGGGAATGTGCACATGGTTGTGTTTGAAACCATGTGCTTGCCACATGGTTTTGCACACCACCGCCTGCACACGTCACTACTGCATTTCTATTTGAATATATGCATGTGTGTCATTGGTTCTTTTGAATGAATACAAGTGTCTGATTGGCTGATTCTGAAGTCAGCAGCCTCTTTTGTTATCGATGTGTTTAGAATAAATAAAAGTCGCTTGGCTACCTGGGCAGGATATACTGAGCTCGAGGTGATACCAGCATCTGTTTGTGTTACTTGGAGAGAAAGAAAGGCGTGCTTTCCCGAAATTATATAAGAGGGCTTTTTGTGCTTTTAAGCGTAAAGAAATGATATGCTTATAGGGAGAAGCTTAATATTTCCCTGAATCCCTGTGGTATTCTATTAATCCCATTGCCAGTAGGGGCTGAGGTTGAAGGGCAGAGTAACGGGAAGAACAAATTTAACCAGCGGTTCCTGCGGGGGTAGCGTTACACCTATATATTTCTCCACAAGTGACCAGGTGTTTAATGCAGGTACTTCATTATTAGTATAATTTAACTTGGTGCATACAAGACTGAATCGTGTTTTTCAAGCCATTTACACCAACATTGAGTCCAGTCATATGGCTTGACCTACTCAAATGGATAACCATACACTTGTATGTGTATGCCAAACACACACACACACAAACACACACCCACCTTTGATGTACATTTAAATTAGAAAATCCATATTAGACATAATTTAATCTAAAATGACTGCAGATTACTTATATGCCTATGTATTGCAGAGATTAGGAACTGTACCTGAACATTAATCGGACAGAGTTTATCTCAATGGTACTAAACAATTTCACATTAAACAGAAGAGAGAGATGATTTTCATTAACTTAGTGGAATGGAAAGAAAGGGGAAAAAACAGATGGAGGGAAAAGAGGATTTAACATGAACAATACAGCAGCTCTGAGATTAAACTTTTTGATAAAGCTTTAGCAGGCAAGACCAGAAAGCTATTGTGATTTATCCTTTCTAGTTCCTTCAAGACTTAAACTGTCTGAATTATTTAAACTGTGGCTAAGATCAAATGTATGAGTAAGGCAGGTTTTTTCAGCACATTTCATTAAAAGTAAAAAGGAGGAGAGCTATATCACAATAGAGGAAAAGCTATCTAAATGGAAAATGTGTCCATTGATTAACAGATTAATGTACAGCTGTGATCCCTAGGAGAATTATTGTTAAAATAAAACAAAAAGCACATTGATTTGTATAGTCATTTTTACTGGGAAATTTTGGTTGTGGTGTGGATGATAGTGGAGACAAAGGGTAAACAATGATAGGCTGTAGAATTGTCTAAAGACAAATGAGGCAGATACAGTTTTGCCCTTTGTGCTTTGGATTGCGGTGGTCAGTAAAGATATAAGGTGATTTACTACTGACCTTATGTTAAAGAGTAGATGCCTTTACCTAAATTCCTTTCAAAGCCTCTAAAGTCTAGCCACAGACATGAAATGGTATGTTGAAGTTCCACATGCTTTTTTTAAGAAAACTCTTTCTAAAAATATCTATATTCATATCAACAGTAGGGATGAGCTGAACGTGTGAACACCGTTAAAGTCTATGGGATGCAAACGTGAAAAATCTAAAGTGCTCATTTTAAAGGCTTGTATGCAAGTTATTGCCATAAAAAGGGTCCTGGCCCAGGGGACATCTATCAATGCAAAAAAAAGTTTTAAAAACGGATGTTTTTTCGGGAGCAGTGATTTTAATAATGCTTAAAGTGAAACGATAACAATTAAATATTCCTTTAAATACCGTGCCTGGGGGCCTCCTTAGTCTACCTGTAAAGTAGCACATCTTTCCCATGTTTATAACAGGCCTTTGATTTTGGTGGTGCCAGAACACCGTAATCCCTCACAGTTAGGCCCTGTACACATTCCGACCATGAAATCAAAACAAACAAACAAAGATTTTGGGCCACACTTGTCTTGCATACACACAGCCGCACAAAGTTGTCGGAAAATCCGATCGTTCTGAACGAGGTGACGTACAACACGTATGTCAGGACTATAAACGGGCCAGTAGCCAATAGCTTTCGTCTCTTAATTTATTCTGAGCATGGGTGGCACTTTGTCCGTCAGAATTGTCTACACACGATCGGAATTTAAATGATCGGATTTTGTTGTCGGAAAATTTTAGGTCCAGCTCTCAAACTTTGTGTGTCGGAAATTCCGACGGAAAAAGTCAGATGGAGCCCACACAAGATCGGATTTTCCGACAACACGATCCGATTGCACATTTTCAGATGGAAAGTCCGACCGTGTGTACAGGGCATTACTCTTGTTGGGCACAGGAATGGGCCCTGCCTGCGTTGAAATAATATATCATAAATTGTAATTATATGCCCCTGTTAAACAGGGGCAGAAAAATTGAGCCTTGGGTGGTGGTGCCACAACACTGTAACCCCTCACTGATACTCTTTTTGGATGAAGGAACGGGCACTGTTGTGAAATATTAGATCAACAATTGTAATTACATGCCCCTGTTAAACAGGGGCAGAAAAATTGGGCCTTGGGTGGTGGTGGTGGTGGACTAAACCAAAAATATTGTTGGAAGCTAGCATCATCAAGATTGAGGAGGAATAGGATAGTCAGTATAGGCAGTCTTCAAGGGATCCCAGATCCATAGCAAATTCAATCAGTTACATCAGCATCAGGTCCATGATAGCTGCTGATCCATGACTGATTCATTTTTATGAATGTGAGCCTATCAATGGAGAGGTGCACTCTTTGATCCTTTACAAACCCTCCAGCGGCACTGAATGTGCGTTCAGAAAGCATGCTGGATGCAGGACAGGCCAGTAGCTCAACTGCATATTGCGCAAGTTCTGGCCAGTGGTTCATCCTCAAGACCCAGTAACCCAGTGGAGGTCTCCAAGTCTGTTCTTGACTCTAGATAGTCTTGCACCATATAATGCAGATGCTGGCGATGGTTGCTTGAACTGATCAGACCTTCGCGCTGAGGACTGAAGAATTGTTTAATATATATATTGTTTTTATATTTTAGTGTGTGTTTTACTGGTCACAGCATACATTGTCATTATTATATATTGTCACCCTTTATATATATATATATATATATATATATATATGTATATATATGTATATATATATATTCAAAACAAATGACTAAAATACTTTAAACCACTTAAAAGTAATTCAAAGAATACTAAATCATAGCAGCGCTATGAACAACGTATACCGTTGTCACTTTAAATTAGTAGTAATAACAAAACGCTACCACAGGTTAACCACTTCAATACCGGGCACTTAACCACATTCCTGCCCAGACCAATTTTGAGCTTACATACAACACTATAACCATTTTTTTCCCACAAATAGAGCTTTCTTTTGGTGGTATTTGATCACCTCTACGGTTTAAATTTTTTGCTAAACAAATAAAAAAAGACCAAAAATTTCGAAAAACAATATGTTTTTTTTTGGTTTCAGTTTCAAAACTTTGTAAATAAGTATGTTTTCTCCTTCACTGATGGGGCTGCACTGACGGGCACTGATAAGGTGGCACTGATGGGCACCGATGAGGTGGCACCAATGAAGTGGCACAGATGAGGTGGCATTGATGGGCACTGATATGTGGCACTGATAGGTGGCACTGATGGGGACACGGATGGGCACTGATAGGTGGCACAAATTGGCACAGATAGCTGGCACAGATTGGCATTGATAGGCGTCATGGATGGGCATGGATAGGCGGCACAGAGGGGCATGGATAGGCGGCACAGATGGGCATGGATAGGCGGCACTGATGGGCATGGATGGGCAATGATAGGCAGCATGGATGGGCACTGATAGGTGGCACGGATGGGTACTGATAGGCGGCATTGCATTTTTTTGTTTTTTACTGATGGATGCCAATCAGTGCCAAACAATAATGCATGCCAATCAGTGATGCCCATTGTGGGTACTGATTGGCATCCATTGTGGGCACTGATTGGCATCCATTGTGGGCACTGTGTGTCATCCCTGGTGGTCTAGGGTTGCATACCTGTTGCTGGGCATCCCTGGTGGTCTGGTGGCGTCCCTGGTGGTCCAATGTGGGCATCCTCGGGGGGGCTGCGCTGATAATCGATCAGCACAGACCCCCCCTGACAGACGCAAGTGAGGAAAAGCCGATCAACGGCTCTTCCTATTTACACTGTGATCAGCCGTGATTGGACATGGCTGATCACGTGGTAAAGAGTCTCCGTCGGAGACTCTTTACCAAGATCGTAGTTGCGGGGTGTCAGACTGACACCCCGCAACACCGATCGCCGTGATGCACGCCCCCGGGGGCGCGCAGCGGCTCAAAATCCTGAGGACGTGATATGATGTCCGATCAGGATTTTGAAACCACTTTACCAACGTCTTTTGCCTATAGGGCGGGCGGCAAGTGGTTAATAGTCATAAAAAACATGCGATCATAACAAGTTGCAGGAGATGAAGTAAAGTTTGTTAAAGCAGTGGAATAGTTGAATCTGTGAATCACATTGACGGCGAGTACACCTATCACCGCTATCCTCCACAGTGACTGATGAAGTCACGTGACCGTGACAAACACGCGTCGGGACGTTCACAGATACCGGAAGTGAGGTACGAGCTCGATGCTCGTTTTTCTATGCATGCACTTTAATACCTGAAATGTGAGTTTTATTCTTTCTGCTATTATTTGTAATAAATCTTTTACAAAAACATACTACACTATCGAGTATCCCCTCTTTACTCATCTGTGAGGTACATACACCTGCACCTGAGTTAGAAGGGACACCCACTAAGGAGACGCATAACATCTGGAACAAAAGGGAGACGCCATTCAGAGGAAGCAGAGGCCCCCTGGGATCCAACATATACATATACGCTGTTACCTTACAGCGGTAAGGTAAGGGGACACCTGTATCATATCTCACAGAAGAACAGAAGTCACCCACAGCTACCTGGCACAACTCTGATGAAAAATACCCACCAGCACTGATACCACTCACCATAATTTGGATTTACAACCAGTGTCACAGAAGCCTGCACTATAGCCCTAATAGAGGAAGGGTTCACCCCACGGACTTTCTTTGCACTGTATTATCTACCCACACTACATTGCTCTGTTGACACTGATATATTTTGATGAACTTTATTTACGTCTATATTTGTGAATCCCCATTTACACTTATATTCACTCTTCTATGCAATTGTTAATTGCGACTTTTATGCGATTTTATTGAAGGAATTTTATTGGAATCTTAATTTTTCCTGGGTTTTATCATTTATCCATGCACATTAAGCACTTACTCACGTTATTATATGATTTCTTAAATGTGATTTTATTCTCTAAATGCGACTTTTATTTATATATATATATATGAGCGCTGCATTTTATTACACAATTTATATTAATACACTGCCTGCACTGACTTTTTTAAATCTATACACAAATGTTTTTAATTTCTATTTTAAACTGAATGGGCTGTTTTCCTTGTTTTACAAGGTGATTGTTTACAATCTCTGTAAGTCCAGGACAGAGAGCTGCAAGATATTTATGTTCAGGTTACAGCAGCTAACCAGTATTTGCCTATTACAGCCCTACAGTATGCACTGTATTAATAACTGCAGAATGTTTTGTACTTCGGAGAAAAACACATATGGATCTGCTTTACTGAAACATTGATCTTCATTATAGATCTAATCTAAGCCTAACAGCTACAGCAAAGATTATGGTGGGTAATGCTTCTAAGTGTCTGCAAGACTGGATACTGAGATCACACTATAAATATATAAGGGGTACCAATAGAAATGCAGAGCATTTTAAATACTTGAAGTGACAATGTATTTGTATCAGACATGTTCTTTGTCCATAAATAGAGCAGTAAATTACCATTTATAAATGCAATTTGAGCATAACAATAGGATTAACCAACAGGGTAGTGTTACATAGATAATTATGAGAGCTATTTGGCCTCTGTATCCATGACCTTCAGTCCTTCCTGAGTTCTATTTATTGATTGTGAAAAATTATTTATGTCACTTGAAGATTTCATTTTAAGACTTCATGCACAATGGACATTATAAAAAATCCCCCTGAACGGCAGTGGCAGGCGTGTATGTCCAAAGAGTGAACCCTTAATCATCCGCCGGCTGAGGGAGAGAGATTGTAGTGAGACCGAGACAAATCCATGCCTCGATCTCACTTGCAAACAGTAAAACAGGAAGTGATGTCACTTCTGGTTTCAGATGCCCCCTTTCCTGGCCTGCACAGACGGCGAACACTTCTAACCAAGCCGATCTGTGCTTGGTTAGATGGTATGAAGGGCAGGGGAGACATTTGGGTCTATTAGACCCCTAATGCCTCCATAAAGAGTACCTGTCCCCTGCCTAATGCTATTACATAGGGGTTAATTAACCCCTTGTGATAGCAATCAAGTAAAAATAAATAAAGGAAAAAAGTAAAAAATAAAATAAATTTTAATTAAATATATTCAAATAAAATAAAAAATTTACGGAAACCCCTGTAGCCCCGCACACCTCCGCAAACACAAACGCAAGCCCAGGGTGTGCACGAGCATTTAAACCTTGGTCGCACCACATATGTGACATATCGCCATGGATGTCAGAGTGAGAACAATAATTCTAGCACAAGAGCTACTAGATAACTCTAAACTGATGAGCTGTAAAGGCTTTTAAAGTGTCACCTATGGGGATTTTTGGGCACCATGGTTTTTGGCGATATTGCAAGCGCACGCAATTTTTTCAATTTTAAGACATGGAATGTTTGGTATCTATTTACTCGATGCAACCTCATCTTTTATATTTTAGCCAGAAATGGGTATTATATGGTGTAGTTTTGCACTAAAAATTATTTTATTAAATGTTTTCCTGAAAATTTGGGTTTAATAAATAGTTGCACAAATACCATTCTACAGGGCCTCTGCTTTCAGAAAATATATAATGTTTTGGGGGTTTAATACATGTTTTTGCCAAAAATTAAGATTTTTACATGTATGCGAAAAAAAATTACTCTCGAGCTGAACTAGTTAAAGCGACTAAACAATTTGCTCAAAAAAACAGTTCACTTTTTTGACCACTTGCCGACCATGTCATGCAGATATACTGCGGCACAATGGCTTTCCTGGGCGAAATCCCGTACGTGTACATCCTACCCTTTTTTTGCCATCAGAGGGCGCGCCTACTGCACGGCGGGTGACCCGATGCGCGTGGCCACCATTACTAGTAAAAAAATAAAATAAAATAAAATAAAATAAAATACAAATGTCATACAAATGCCATAAATCTGTCCCATAGTTTGCAGACGCTATAACTTTCACGCAAACCAATGAATATACGCTTATTGTGTTTTTTTTTTTAACCAAAAATATGTAGAAGAATAATATATTTGCCTAAACTGATGAAGAAATTGGGGGATATTTATTATAGCAAAAAGTAAAAAATATAGTTTTTTTTATTCAAAATTTTCGCTCTTTTTTTGTTTATAGCGCAAAAAATAAAAACCGCAGAAGTGATCAAATACAACCAAAAGAAAACTCTATTTGTGGGAAAAAAGGATGCAAATTTCGCTTGGGTACAGTGTTGAACGACCGCGCAATTATCAGTTAAAGCGACGCAGTGTCATCTCCCCTGCACAGTCCCCTCCCCTCTTCAGTTACAACACGTACTATGACACACTTAACCCCTTCACTGCCGGTGACATTTTTACAGTAATCAATGCAATTTTATAGCACTGATCGCTGTAAAAATGACAATGGTTCCAAAAAGTGTCAAAATTGTCCAACATATCCGTCATAATGTCGCAGTCCCGATACAAATCGCAGATCACCGCCATTACTAGTAAAAAAAGCAATAAAACTATTCCCTATTTTGTAGATGCTATAACTTTTGCACAAACCAATCAACATACACTTATTGCGTTTTTTTTTTTTTTTTTTTTACCAAAAATATGTAGAAGACATATTCCGGCTTAAACTGAGGAAAGAAATTGTTTTTTTTATATATTTTTGGGGGGATATTTATTATAGGAAAAAGTAAAAAATATTGCTTTTTTTTTTTTCAAAATTGTCACTCTTTTTTTGTTTATAGCACAAAAAATTAAAACTCCAGAGGCGATCAAATACCACCAAAAGAAATCTCTATTTGTGGGAAAAAAAGGATGTCAATTTTGTTTTGGGAGCCATGTCGCACGACCGCACAATTGTCAGTTAAAGCTGATGCAGTGTCGAATCGCAAAAGGTGCTCTGGTCTTGGGCAGCCAATGGTCTGGGGCTGAAGTGGTTAAAGAGACAACTTTTTTTAAGCAATACAAATGGGTTTCTCTCTTGGTGTTGGGAGCAGGGCCCATGTTCTCAGATGGAATATCTAGCGCCTCTGCTGGTGACATCAAATGTCTGTAAGCCAGATTTCTCACTCCTTGAGCAGGCCCTATTAAGGCCTATTAAAAGAAACTGTTGCTCATAGTGACATGTTTCCTGGTTTCATTTAAATTTTTTTATAAAATATGAAATGTGGTGATATACAGTATGTAAGAATAGGCAATATGGACAGAAAATGTCCATAATCTGATTTAGGTGATTCGTGTTGGATCTTGAATTACTGCAGTCCTTTAGATAATTTCCCACCTTTATAATCAATAAAGGGATTTGATGGATATTTTTAGTGTCCTTGATTTACATAGTCTGAGTTGAATAGTAATCTGTCTGAATAAATTATGCAGTGAAGTCAATCTGGGAGAACATTTTTGATTAGAAAGTGACCTGCGTTTAGGCAAAAAACTGAGCATGCCTACATTTTTCAGTACAATGCACATAAAGGGAACAGTAAAAAAGGATATTGAAAAGCTATAGAAAGTGGTACAATGCAGTTAAGAACAGGTACCATTTACAGAATGCATAAAAATTGCTGCTACAGCTTCAGAAGTGTGTGAGACTCGCCTTTGCCTTCTACAGAGGAACACCTCAACACACAAGTATTTGCCAGTTACAGAGGTACTTATGTGTGCTGGCCAAATAGGGCTGAGAGGGAGCAGATAGTTGGCCAATCAGCTTGGCAGAGGGGAAAGAATGTTTATGTATGATTATTAAAGATGATCACAAAACCCTCAGAATCAATCACCCCGTCCCTGAGGACCCTCCATTGGCTAGCAAATGTACACAAGGAAAAGCCCTGCAATACCTCTGCGACAAAATAAAGCACTATACCCCAGGTCGCCCACTCTGGTCAACTAATCAGAACCTCCTCCACATCCCTAAGACCCGTTATAAATCAAAAGGCAAACGAAGATTCGCAGTCCTAGGACCTCAGCTATGGAACGCTCTACTCGCGGACATCCGCTTGGAAAAAAAACATCTGGCCTTCAGGAAGAAGCTAAAGACCCATCTCTTCTGAAGACCCAGATGGATACTGGTGGCAAAGCGCCTTTAGGCAATTTAGTTTGCATATGTAGTGCTATACAAGTTACTCATTCATTCACCACAACAAACAAGGACATCATGCGGCAAGGTCACTTGCACCATGGAAATGCATAATACAGTACAGTGCCATTACTAATTTTTTTGGCTATCCCTGCACACCTGTACCCCAGGTAGTAAACCACTGTTCTAGAGGTTCATAATATGAACATTCTGCAGATCAGACATGTACATTTTATTAAAACACTTTACGCTTGCTAATGAATGGAGTGGGAAGATATACAAAGACAGCCACTCTGGTGTGTCTGCCACTACAGGCGATATGCTGATTTCAGTGACTTGATGTGAGAAAACTCAGTAACTGGATGATTACTTGCAGAGGAAAGCAACAATGCAGCACTGTGAAGCTTCCTGCTCAATGACATTTAAATATATTCCAGCATTTAACAGGGAGATACAAAAAAAGAAAAGGTACAGTAGATAATTTCAGTTCAGATTTATTGTGCATTTAGCTACAGGGTATGCTGTACATGTAAGAACTATATTACTGCTAAATAAGAAATTTTTTGCCTGTCAAATCACAGATTTTTCTTAGAAAAGTATGTGTTTAGTCCCTAGCAGCGATAAACAAATTTATCATGGTTCATTTAGGCAAGGGTTACACAAATCTAGTTTTAAATTGTGCAAACTTTTTGGGGAGTGAAGCCTTTCAGGAAATTCTGTCCATTGGGCAAGCTATTCTTCAAAAATGGAGGTTGGGGACTGGCAGAAGTGACATGTGGCAGTACAAGTAGGAAGACAGTCGTTATTATGGAACTTTGAAGGCAACATACAGTATCTCACAAAAGTGAGTACACCCCTCACATTTTTGTAAATATTTTATTATATCTTTTCATGTGACAACACTGAAGAAATGACACTTTGCTACAATGTAAAGCCCAATTTGGAAATTTTCATTTAGAGGTGTACTCACTTTTGTTGCTTAGACATTAATGGCTGTGTGTTGAGTTATTTTGAGGGGACAGCAAATTTACACTGTTATACAAGCTTTACACTCACTACTTTACATTGAAGCAAAGTGTCATTTCTTCAGTGTTGTCACATGAAAAGCTATAATAAAATATTTACAAAAATGTGAGGGGTGTACTCACTTTTGTGAGATACTGTATGTATGTATTTAATTTTTTTTTTAAAATAGGATTTTTTAAAACAGCTTACCTGTAAAATCCTTTTCTTGAGAATACATTCTTGAGGACACAGAGCCTTTGATAATTACTTAGTGGGTTAGATAGTCACCATCAGGTGATTCGACACTGGCAACCCTAATTACAAGATGAATTCCTCCCCTATATAACCCCTCCCACATGAAGAGTACCTCAGTTTTGTAGCAAAGCAATAAGTATCCCCACGTATAGTCCAGAAGTGGGGCGGGAGCTCTGTGTCCCGTAATGTAGTCTCTAGAAAAGGATTTTACAGGTAAGTGTCAGGTCACCTGAGACCAGGTGACAGGTGCACTCAGTAGGAGTCGGAAGTGCACCGCTAGGTAGTGGACCTTAGGACTGACTGCTGCGGATTGTACCCAGGGAGATTCAGGACACAGGTCTACTGGATCACTAACACAGATCCCAATGGGAGCTAGAGCATAGTTTCCCCAGGGCGTGGAGTCTAAGAGCCAGCAGGTGTTCACCAGAGCCTCTAGTGGTGAGGATGGACTTCGCTGCAGTCTGGCTCCAGTTCGCGGCCCCCAGGGTCTCACAGCTCATGCTCACAGTAGACTACAGGAGAAGGAAGCAGCAGGCTGGAACAACAAGGATAGTAAGGGGATAAGGCAGAGGTCAGGGCAACTAGCAGACAAGAACAACAGAGTACACGCCAAAGGTTTAGGGTCACAGGCAGACAGGGATGGTCGGGGACATGCCAAAGGGTCAAGGTCACAAGCAGACAGGAATCGTTGAGAACACGCCAAGGTTGGTAACAGAGCCAAACATAGAGCACACGGCAAGCAGGAACCAGGAAGCAGAACACACCATGGATACACAATGGTTCATCAGCACCACTGGCTTGCAGTGCACAGGTTAATATAGGGTTCCCTGATAGGGCCTGGGGTGGAGCCATGCTTAGAGGAGAGGTTTTTAAAAACCACCAGGTGAGAGTGGCTGGCCTCTTAGTCTGAACACATGAGGAGAGGTAAGCAAACAGGGAAAGATTACTGCATAACCATGACAGTAAGCTGTTTTAAAAAATCCTATTTTCTTGTTCATACATCACGGGACACAGAGCCTTTGATAATTACTTAGTGGGATGTCCCAGAGCAATGCCCAAATTTGAGGGGAGGGAGATACAGATCAGAAAACACAGACCACCAATGGACAAGAGGACTTATACCGCTGTCTGCAGCACACTGCGCCCGAAGGCGGCATCCTCATGCCCTCTCTCATCCACTTGGTAGAATCTAATGAATGTATGGACCGAAGACCAAGTTGCAGCCTTGCAGATCTGAGCCATGGAGGCCTGGTGATGCACTGCCCATGAAGCACTAACTGCCCTAGTTGAGTGCGCTTTAACCTGAAAAGGAGGAGTTTTCTTCTTTACACCATAAATTCTTGGGGCCTTCTGGCAAAATAGACAATCAATCTTTCGTATCTGAGCCGTTGCCTGCAGATAGATTTTAACTGCTCTTACAACATCTAAAGAGTGTAGCAACTCCTCCTCTGCGGACTGCGGATCTGAAGGAGGATCAGGATTCAGATGGAATCCTGAAACCACTTTAGGAAAAAAAGGCGGGGGAGGACGCAACACCACCCTGTCTTTGTGAATAATCAAATGTGGCTCTTTACAAGAAAGAGCTGCTAATTCTGATACCCTCCTAGCTGAGGATATTGCTACCAGAAAAAAACAATTTCTTTGTCAAAAGAACTAAAGAGGCATGGTGCAATGGTTCAAAAGGTTGTTTCTGTAAAACAGACAAAACCAAATTTAAATCCCATGGGCACACGGGAGGCTTAACTGGCAGATTCAAGTGCAGTGCCCCCTGAACAAAGGCCTGAATCAGGGCATGAGAGGCAAGCAGCCTTTGAAAGAATACCGACAAGGCCGAGATCTGGCCCTTGATAATGCTCAAGGCCAGCTTAATTTCTACGCCTAGTGTAGAAAGTGTAGAAAAGCAAGAATCCTGCTAATGGCATACTTTCTAGGATGCCACCTCCTGGATTCACAGCAGGAAACATATGCCTTCCAGATTCTGTAGTAGATGAGCCTGGAGGCCAGCTTCCTACCATTAACCAGAATGGATAGGACTGGCCTCAAAAGTCCACGGCTCTTCAGAATGTGGGTCTCAACAGCCAAACCGTCAAATTCAAACTTCATAAGGCAGGCTGGAATATTGGACCCTGTGAGAGTAGATATGGGCATAGCGGAAGAACCCAAGGTCTTCCTTCTGCCATCTTTACGATCTCCGCATACCAAGATCGTCTGGACCAAGCCGGGGCCACCAGAATTACAGGTTTCCCTTCCCTTTTGACCCTCCGAAGGAACCGCGGGAGAAGCGGAACTGGAGGGAACGCATAGATCAGAGAGTACTGATCCCATGGAATCATTAAGGCATCTGATCCTTGTGCTAGCAGATCCTTTGTTCTTGATACAAAGTGGTCCAGTTTTCTACTGAACCTGGAAGCCAACAGGTCCACATACGGGGTACCCCACATATGGCCTGAAATATGTTGGGGTGTAGAGACCATTCTCCTGGACACAGCTGCTGGCGGCTTAGGAAGTCTGCCTGACAATTTTCTACCCCTGGAATAAAGACCACATATAGGCAAGGAACATGCCTTTCTGCCCAAGAAAAAATGTTATTCACCTCTTTTTGGGCATTCAGACTCCTGGTGCCTCCTTGGTGATTGTTATAGGCCACTGCCGTAGCATTGTCGGACTGTATCCGGACAGGGCAACCTTGCAACCTGTAAGTCCATACCCTGAGGGCTAGACGAATTGCCCGAAGCTCCAGAATGTTGATGGCCAAGAGTACTTCGGCTCTGGACCATCCTCCCTTTGTGGAAGCTTCTTCCAGAACCGCTCCCCAGCCTATTAGGCTGACATCCGTGGTTACGACTTTCCAAGTAACTGGGTCAAATGATTTTCCTTTTAGTAGATTTTCGGTCAGCAACCACCAATTGAGTCTCTGGCGTACCTATGGTGACAGGCACATTGGAAGATTCAAGGCTTGAACTCTTTTGTTCCAGGCCGAGAGAATGCTGCTCTGTAAAGGCCTTGAGTGAAACTGGGCGTAAAGAATAGCCTCGAATGAGGCCACCATTTTCCCTAATAGTTTCATGCATAGTCAAATGGAAGGATTTTTCCTTGCTATGACTACCCGGACAAAATCCTTTATGGCCTTGGCTTTTGACACGGGTAAAAATACTCTGTTTTGTGTCTATGACCATGCCCAAATACTCTAGCCTTTTTAGGGGCTGTAAGGAGGATTTTTCTGGATTGAGGACCCAGCCTAGGTACTCCAATTACTCCACTTTGCTGAGCACATTGCGATCTAATCGTGCTATGGACTGTTCTACGAGTAGCAAATCGTCCAGATAGGCGGTCACCATTATGCCCTGAACCCTTAGTTTTGGCAAGGGCGGGGGTAGAATTTTTGTGAACACTTGAGGTGCGGTAGTAAGACCGAAAGGTAGGGCCATGAATTGGAAGTAGCGCCGATCCACCGCAAACCTTAGAAACCTTTGGTGAGCGGGAAATATTGGCACATGTAAATATGCATCTTTGATGTCTGATGCCAGGAATTCTCCTACTTGAAGGGTGGAAACCACAGAGCGGATTGACTCCATGAGGAAAGAGCAAATGTTTAGAAACTGATTCAGGTCTTTTAGATGTAAAATAGGGCTGACATCCCGTTCGGTTTTGGAACCCGTAAAGAGGTTTGAGCAGAACCCCGAGACTTGCTCTTCTAATGCCGCGTACACACGATCAGACTGTTCGGCCGGACTATCTGGCGGACTTAAACCGGCGGACAATCCGCCGGACTTTCCAGTGGCGTTCCGCCGGACTTTCCGCCGGACTTTCCGAACGTGCGGACTTACCCACACATGCCCGGCAGACTAGATCCGGCGGACAATCCGCTGTTCGGCCTCCCCACCCCAAAGCACCTTGTCCCCATGTTGATAAGGTCTGAGGTCTGCGGGCGGGAGGCTTATCGGAATCCGGGAGCCCCCTTTAATAAGGGGGCCCCCAGATTCCGGCCCCCACCCTATGTGAATGAGTATGGGGTACCATGTACCCCTACCCATTCACATGGGGGAAAAAAAGTGTACCTAAAAAAACACAACACAGGCTTTTAAAATACTTTATTACACAGCTCCGGGGATCTTCTCCCTGGACTCCTCTGCTATCTTCTGCTCTTTTACTAGTGGAGGAGCCCGGCTTTCTTCTTCGTCGCCATACGGGGGTCTTCTTCCGACTTCGGGGGTCTTGTCCCGCTTTTCGGTTCTTCTTGCCGGGCCTCCGCTTTCTTCTTCCAGCTCTTTTACTAGCGTTGGCCCGGTCTTCTGTCGCTGTCACCATCGCCTTCTGCTTTTGTGAAGAAAAAGAACACCGGAGCCCACACACGGTCAGATTGTCCAGCGAACTCTAGTCCGTTGGACCAAGTCCGCCGGAAAGTCCGATCACGTGTACGCGGAATACAGCTACTTCTATAATTACCCCTTGGGATAACAAACGTTCTAAGGCTAGAAACAAGGGCCTTCTTTTTTCTGGATCCTTGGAGACTTTGACCTTAGGAAACAAGATGGCGGAAGCTCCCGGAACTCCAGCTTGTAGCCCAGAGACACTGTGGAGCCCAGAGACACTGTGGAGCCCAGAGACACTGTAAACACAAAAATCCCTGTGCTGTCAGAGGAGAGGAGGCATATTGTTTGTTCCTACTAAGTAGGAAAAATTATATGGCTCCTTTCCTAGTCACTTCCATCCCCATACAGTTAGAACATGCTGAGGGAACACACATTTAACTCCTTGATCGCCCCCTAGTGTTAACCCCTTCCCTGCCAGTGACATTTACACAGTAATCAGTTTTTATAGCACCGATCGCTGTATAAATACCAATGGTTTCAAAAAAGTGTCAAAAGTCTCCGATCTGTCCTTCGCAATGTCACAGTACCGCTAAAAATCGCAGATCACCGACATTACTACTACACCGCTATAACTTTTACAAACAATCAATATACGCTTATTGCGATTTTTTTTTACTAAAAATATGTCAAAGAATATATATTGGCCTAAACTGATGAAGAAATTCGTTTTTTTTTTAAACTTTTGGGGTATTTATTACAGCAAAAACTCAAAAATACATTTTTTTTTTCAAAATTGTCGCTCGTTTTTTGTTTATAGCGCAAAAAAATAAAACTGCAGAGGTGATCAAACACCACCAAAAGAAAGCTCTATTTGTGGAAAAAAAAGTATGCAGATTTCGCTTGGATACAGCTTAGAACGACCACGCAATTGTCAGTTAAATCGACCCAGTGCCAAATTGTAAAAAGTGCTCTGGTCAGGAAGGGGGTAAATCCTTCTGGGGCTGAAGAGGTTAATCAATAGATGTCACACCCAATTTGTTCAGCAATGATGAATATTAATTGTGTATGATTTGCATCTTTAGTTGCAACCTGCTTTGCAAAAGAAATAGTGTAAATGCAAGCACAGATGTATAAAAGGTATAATAGCATAGGTGTGGAGAGGAACAGGGCTGCCCACTGGGAAGATTAGTGAAAAATTGGATCCCTGCCAGGAATAAATTGGCTATTAATGAATTATTATTGAATGTAATCATTTGCCATATGCCAGTTTAACTCACAAACCTTAGCACAGTATTGTAAGTCACATTTGGGTTTTTCTGATGATTTCATTACACGTTTCCTGATTATCCATTTAAACTGCTGATGCTGCTTCATGTTTAAGATAATTATAACCAGATGTCAGCAAATGTGTATTGCGCTGCATCAATTAACAATATTGTAATTTATAAAGTAATTTACAGGAGGAAAGGAACTATTGTGGAATTATCTGTTTGAATTTGTTTCCTTAAAGAAAAAAATATTTTTGTGGATACTCTGTGTACCAACCAGTTTTGTGATGTACATACATCTTTTAAGATACTGTATTTTCTTGTCTGCTCTGGCTGGTCCCTAAGCTGTCTTTTAGCTTTTAGCTGGTCCAACATCCACACACAGTGCTTAACAAGTCACTCCCCTTCTTCCTCATCCTATCAGTTTGACTGATGGCAGCAGAGGTCTATGGTTACAATGTCCTTAGCACCAACCTACAGAACTTGAAATTTGGGCTGGTGGGGGAGGGGGGTGTATGTGCTGGGTGCCAGCTCTGTAATGGACAGAGCATCTGTATTGGTTGCGAGGGAGGAGGTATGTACTGGAGGTGGGATCTGTACTGGTGGGAATGGAGGGAGTTTGTAATGGAGGGGAGTGGGTAACAGAGGGAGAGTCTGTGGGAAGAGAAGGGTATTGGAGGGAGGAGGACTGTACTGGAGGGATGAGGTCTGCACTGGAGGGGGGTCTGTACGGGTGGGAAGAAAGATTGTACTGGTGGGTAACGAGAGTGTCCATACTGGAGGAGGGGATCTGTACTGATGAGGAGAGAGGGAGCCTGCACTGAGAGGGAAGGGAGGGGGAGGTCTGGATAGGGAGGTCTGTATTGAATTGGGGGTCTGTACTGGTGGGTTGGGAGAGAGTCTGTATTGGAAGGAGGAGGTCTTTACTGGAGGGAGGCATGGCAGAGAATGGTTACGGTTACTGGTTAGGGATGAGCCGAACACCCCCGGTTCGGTTCGCAGCAGAATATGCGAGCAGGCAAATAATTTGTTCTAAAATGCGAACACTGTTAAAGTCTATGGGACACGAACGTGAAAAAACTGTGCTAACTTTTAAGGCTTATATGCATGTTATTGCCAAAAAAAGTGTTTGGGGACCCGGGTCCTGCCACAGGGGACATGCATCAATGCAAAAAAAGTTTAAAAAACGGTAATTTTTCGGGAGCAGTGATCTTAATGATGCTTAAAGTGAAACAATAAAAATTAAATATTCCTTTAAATATCGTGCCTGGGGCGTGTCCTTATTATGGCTGTAAAGGTTTACAACCCCTTTATTAAAAAAATGGCGTGGAGTCCCCCAGGCCCCCAAGCACTATATACTCTGAACAGCAGTATATATACTATACGGCCTGCCATATATACTCTGAAGAAAATTGGGCCTTAGGTGTTGGTGGTACCAGAGCACTCCTCACAGTAAGTTCTCACAGTTGCTCTTGTTGGGCGGAGGAATGGGCCCTACTGTGAAATATTATATCAAGAATTGTAATTACATGCCCCTGTTAAACAAGGGCAGAAAAATTGGGCCTTTGTTGGTGGGGGTGCCACAACACTGTAAGCCCTCACAGTTACTCTTGTTGGGCACAGGAACGGGCCCTGCATTAAAATATTATGTCAAAAATTGTAATGACATGCTCCTGTTAAACAGGGGAAGAAAATGTGGGCCTTGGGTGAAGGTGGTGGTGCCACAACACTGTCAGCCCTCACAGTTACTCTTGTTGGGCGCAGGAACGGGCCCTGTATTGAAATATTATATCAACAATTGTAATTGCATGCCCCTGTTAAACAAGGGCAGAAAAATTGGGCCTTGGGTGTTGGTGGTGGTGCCCTAAACCAAAAATATTGTTGGAAGCTAGCATCTTCAAGATTGAGGAGGAATATGATAGTCAGCATAGGCAGTCTTCAAGGGATCCCAGATCCATAGCAAATTCAATCAGTTACATCAGCATCAGGTGCTTGATAGCTGCTGATCCAAGACTGATTCATTTTTATGAATGTAAGCCTATCAACGGAGTCTGTGGACAGGCGCACTCTTTGATCCATTCCAGCACTGAATGTGCATTCAGAAAGCAGACGCTGGCGATGGTTGCTTGAACCAATCAGACCTTGGCGCTGAGGACTGAAAAATTGTTTAAAGGCATCAGTTAGCTGGCCACCTTCTCCACGCTCTTCCTCTGACTGCACGAAGCCTCAGCACCACGTTGTCCAGCACCAGGAAATTGTAACCTCCCAGGGTCTGGAAATGCTTTGCACAAACCTTTCTCCAAGGCCTCCTGAAGATGTTTCATCCTCTGCTCTCTCTGCAAAGGCAGGATGAGTTCTGCAACCTTACCTTTGTAACGTGGCTCAAGAAGGGTTGTCAGCCAGTAATGATCCCTCTCCTTGATACCACGAATCCTAGTGTCCTTTCGCAGGCTTTGCAGAATCAGGGAGGCCATGCATCGTAAGTTTGTAGAGGCATTAGATTCTGAGTCCCCTAGGTCACTAATAATCACATGATCCGTAACTACCTCCTCCCAGCCAGGTACAACTCCTTGGGTTTCTGGGGACTGAAAACCATCCCTTGAAGACTGCTGCTGAGTGTTATCCTCTACATTCATGCTGACACAATCCGCCTCCTCTTCCTTTTCTTCCAGTGTGTTTGGTGGGCCCATAGGAATGCTATCTGGATAAAGGGGGCCTTGAGAGGTAAGGAAGTGCTCCTCTTCCTCCCGCTGTTCTGCCTCAAGTGCCCTGTCCATGATTCCATGAAGCGCGTGCTTCAACAGGAAGACTAGAGGGAGAGTGTCACTGATGCATCCATTGTCACTGCTCACCATCCTTGTGGCCTCTTCAAATGGTGACAGAACAGTGCATGCATGGCGTGACGAAAGGAAGCCAAGCTCCCCTGACCCTGTCCTGGTGCCATACTCACACAGGTACTCATTGATGGCCCTTTGCTGTGTATGCAGCTGCTGCAGCATTGCCAACGTTGAGTTTCACCTGGTGGGCATGTAACAAATTAGGTGGTTGGTGGGCAGGTTGCATTCCCTTTGAATGTCAGCCAGCCAAGAAATTACCACAGATTTTTCTGGCCTGCCTCAGGAGATCCTGTAAGCCTGGGTACCTGCTCAAAAACCGCTGCACCACCAAATTCAGGATGTGTGCCAAGGAAGAAGAATAGGAGGGGGTGGAGGAGAGAGCTGTGGCAGAATCACCACTAGCATTTTGGAGGCGTGGTGACGGAACAAGCTCCAACACCACTGAACCCTGTCCTGCATCCTTCCAAGCTGCCAGCAGAGTTACCCAGTGCGCCATGAAGGAAAGGTAACGTCCCTGCCCATGCCTGCTGGACCATGAGTCAGCAGAAATATGAACCTTACTGCTGACCACCCTGTCCAATGAAGCCAAAACATTGCTTTGCACATGCTGGTAGAGAGCCGGAAAGGCCTTCTGTAAAAAGAAATGGCGTTTTGGAACCTGCTACTGAGGTACAGCACATTCCATGAATTCACGAAAGGGGGTAGAGTCTACCAGCTGAAAAGGCAGCAGTTTCAGTCCTAGCAATTTGGCCAAGCTAGCATTTAGACGCTGAGCATGTGGATGGCTGGGACCGGATTTATTTTTACGGTTCAGCAACTGGGGTAGGGAAATTTGCGTACTAAAATCAGATGGTGGTGTACTGCTAGCAGATTGGCTGAAAGTAGTTGGGTCACCTATTGCTATACCTCCATCCCTCTCAGTGCAGGTTTTTGAGAGGACTGGAGGAATAGTAGGGTTGGAGATCCCAGATGAGGAGCAAGGAGAAGTGTGCCTTTTTCTTTGATGTGGGTCTTTCAAGTGCTGTTGCCGAAAGACTGCATAACAGGTCGTCATATGTCTGGTCAAGCATGTGGTGCCAAAGGGGCTGCTGTTCTACCCACGCTTGATCCGCTTCAGACATAGGTTGCAAACAGCAACGGTGCGATCTGCTGCACACGTGTTGAAAAAGGCCCCCACCAAAGGACTTTTAAAAGTCAGCGGGGAGTCAGCAGCACCCTGCACCTGCGGAGCTCTGCAGTGTGATGCAATAGGGTGGCTGCCCTTAAGCTTACCCCTAGAGGAAATCCTGCCTCGTTGGAATTGTGCCTCCTCCTTTCTTCTCTCAGGCACCCAAGTATAGTCAGTGGCCTCATCATCCCCTCCCTCCTCGTCACTGGAGCAAACTTGGCAGTATGCTGCAGCTGGGGAACATGACTGCCAGTTTCTTGTCCTTCTTGGGCACCCCCTCTCTCTAGGCTCATGTTACTCCCTTCCTCAACCTGGGAACCAACATCAGAGCTTTCAAATCGCTGCACATCCTCCAGCAGCATGTACCCAACACTGTGGTCGAATAATTCTGGGGACTCCTCCATGCATGATGGTGGGGCTACAGAAGGAGTGACTGTGGACAAGGAGCCAGTGGAATAGGCCACTTTGGCAGCTGTGTTGGAAGGCAAACTACTCTGAGCCTGGGTGACAGAGGATGAAGAGGATGAGGAGGATGAGGACGACTTTGTTATCCAGAAAAGCGGAAAATGGTAGAAGAAACCGCGCTCTCTTTATGCACCAACAGATATATAGCAGCCAGCACAAACAAAATATGTTTAAATAAAGCAAGTGAATATCAAAAGAGTGCAGCGCTCATAAAATGTCCGTTATATAATCAAATAGACAATCATACGAAAAATTGTGAACTAAATAAATAGAAAACAATACAAATATGCGTGAGTGATTCACTCTGAAAAGAGTAATTGTGAAAATAAGTGTTTTGTCCATAAACAAACTATACAATATAACCATGTGGAGTCTCTATCAAAGAGACGTGAAATAAAATATAATATATATATATATATATATACTATGTTTAACCATAGAAAATAATACAAAATGCTTCTAAACAATGTAATAATACACCTTAATTGTGATACTAAAGTGTAAAAAACACAAAATAAACGTGACTTTTGTGCGGCTTGTCTGAAGGGGTCCGTCACCACTAGGACTGAGGCTTACCGGAATTTGTGGACTCAGATAGGTGTATACCATGTGAGTCACAAAGGCTTGATGGTGTCAGCCACACCAATGGAAACGACTCCCAGCCCAGGTATGTAGTAACGGCAAACCAAGTCTTTGTAAAGTCTTCCAAAGGGACTCAGGAACAAGATGGTAGGCAGTATATGGTATATCTCCCCAGGTATGACCGGTAATAAAGAAAAGGGGACTATATAGTGTAATACCGTCAGGCGGAAAAAAATTATTAAAATCTGACAAAGTGGGTACTCACATTGACATAAGGATTAAAAGCATGGATATAGTACTGGTAGCAGTGACATCAGCAAATCATCTCCCGACGGCGTTTCGCCTCCATAGGGCATTATCTGGGGGCATCAGTACTATATCCATGCTTTTAATCCTTATGTCAATGTGAGTACCCACTTTGTCAGATTTTAATAATTTTTTTCCGCCTGACGGTATTACACTATATAGTCCCCTTTTCTTTATTACCGGTCATACCTGGGGAGATATACCATATACTGCCTACCATCTTGTTCCTGAGTCCCTTTGGAAGACTTTACAAAGACTTGGTTTGCCGTTACTACATACCTGGGATGGGAGTCGTTTCCATTGGTGTGGCTGACACCATCAAGCCTTTGTGACTCACATGGTATACACCTATCTGAGTCCACAAATTCCGGTAAGCCTCAGCCCTAGTGGTGACGGACCCCTTCAGACAAGCCGCACAAAAATCACGTTTATTTTGTGTTTTTTACACTTTAGTATCACAATTAAGGTGTATTATTACATTGTTTAGAAGCATTTTGTATTATTTTCTATGGTTAACTCCACATGGTTATATTGTATAGTTTGTTTATGGACAAAACACTTATTTTCACAATTACTCTTTTCAGAGTGAATCACTCACGCATATTTGTATTGTTTTCTATTTATTTAGTTCACAATTTTTCGTATGATTGTCCATTTGATTATATAACGGACATTTTATGAGCGCTGCACTCTTTTGATATTCACCAACTTTGTTATCCACTCCACCAACTCTTCTGCATGTTCTGGCTCAATAACACGGCCAGCAGGAGAAAAAAAGGACAAGCGTGCCCCACGGCCACCTGCAAAGGATGCATCATGTCCACGACCAGCACTGTTGACTGTAGACCCAGAGGCTGCTTGCCCTCTTTTAGTGGCCTGTGAGTGTCTGTCTCTTCTTGGTGGCCTTCCGGACATAATATATTGTTTGTTTTGCAACACCACACTACATTGTATTAGATACACCGTCTGAAGTGTATTAGAAACTGTACATAATGTATTTTTCATTTGTTATTGTTTTTGGGAGAAGAGCCCCTGTGTGGGCATCCATGTGCATGTATGAACGTTCCTTTATTTTGTTCCTTTTAATAAAAGTGGGCTACCATGCCCTTAAACTAAAGTTCCTGTTCGCTGTGAACTTACTGAAAAGGCATCTACCACTGAGCTAGACATCCCCCAATGTCACAGTAGTTTAAGGTTAAACCTCTTTTCTTCTAATTTTAATGAGTGGCCACGTGTCTTATTAAACTCCCTTCCACAAAAAAGTTTTATCCCTATTGTGGTATCAGGAGTACGGTATTTGTAAATTGAAATCATATCCCCTCTCAAGCGTCTCTTCTCCAGAGAGAATAAGTTCACTGCTCGCAACCTTTCCTTGTAACTAATATCCTCCAGACCCTTTATTAGTTTTGTTGCCCTTCTTTTACTCGCTCCATTTCCAGTACACCCTTCCTGAGGACTGGTGCCCTGGTTGGACGATGTGCTGGCTGCTCTGGTGGGCGCCGGTGTGGGCACTGATGTGCATGCTCCGGTTAGCCCTGGTGTGCGTGCTGGTGTTTGGGTGTGTGCGCGCTAGCCCCTGTGGTCTGCATATTCTTTTGGGTGCTGGTTTGCGTGCGGGTGTGCGCGCCTGTGCGCGTTGGCGCACACACATTCGCGGTGTTTGGCGCAAATTGGCCTATTTAGGTCTGCAGCACATTCTGCTCGGTGCTGCCTGATCATCAGCTCCCTGTGCATTTGTTCCTGTAGCCGTATCTGTGTTCCTGATCTCCTGACGACTCGGCTTGCTCCTCAGATTTCCTTGACTTCTGCCTGCATCCTGACCTTGGCCTGTTTTGACTTCACTTCTGCCTGTTCCTCTGTACTTCACTGCCTGCCCGTTGCTGAACCCAGCCTGTACCTGGACTTGCCTGCTCTGCTCCTGCTCAGCACCTGTTGCCTGTATTCCTGTCTACCAACCTGCTGTCTGAAGACCACCTACCATCCAGCATCAGGATCCTTTACCAGGCTTTCATACCACTCCGTACTCCTGTGCCACCTGTCCTCTCTACCAGGGGCTGTGAGTCAGACACGTAAGGGAGACTACCCTCTACCCAAGCGGACTCACCGGTCATGTATGTAGTCTGATATTGGCATTGCATGCCATTGCTAAGCCTATCATCTACTAGGACCCCCAGGTCCTTTTCCATCCTAGATTCCCCCAGAGGTTCTCCCCCCAATGTATAGATTGCATTCATATGTTTGCCACCCAATTGCATTATTTTACATTTTTCTACATTGAACCTCATTTGCCATGTAGTTGTCCACCCCATTAATCTTTTCAGATCTTTTTGCAAGGTTTCCACATCCTGCAGAGAAGTTATTCCCCTGCTTAGATTAGTATCGTCAGCAAATATAGAGATTGAACTGTTTACCCCATCCTCTAGGTCGTTTATGAACAAATTAAACAGGATTGCTCCCAGCACAGAACCCTGGGGGACCCCACTACCCACCCCTGACCATTCCGAGTACTCCGCATTTATCACCACCCTCTGAACTCGCCCTTGAAGACAGTTTTCAATCCATGTGGACCCTATAGTCCATGCCAACGGACTTTATTTTGTACAGTAATCATTTATTGGGAACTGTGTCAAATGCTTTTACAAAATCCAGATAAACCACGTCTACAGGCCTTCGTTTATCTAGATGGCAACTCACCTCCTCATAGAAGGTTAATGGATTGGTTTGGCAAGAACGATTCTTCATGAATCCATGCTGATTACTGCTAATGATATCGTTCTCATTATTAATAAAATCTTGTATATAGTCCCTTATCATCCCTCCAAGAGTTTACATACTATTGATGTTAGGCTAACTGGTCTGTAATTCTCAGGGATGTATTTTGGGCCCTTTTTAAATATTGGTGCTACATTGGCTTTTCTCCAATCAGCTGGTACCATTCCAGTCAGTAGGCTGTCAGTAAAAATTAGGAACAATGGTCTGGCAATTACTTGATTGAGTTCCCTAAGTACTCTTGGGTGCAAGCCATCTGGTCCCGGTGATTTATTAATGTTAAGTTTCCCAAGTTTAATTTTAATTCTGTCCTCTGTTAACCATGGAGGTGCTTCCTGTGATGTGTCATGAGGATAAACACTGCAGTTTTGGTTACTGAAGCCCCCCGATTCCCTTGTGAAGACTGAGGAGAAGAATAAATTCAATACCTTTGGCATCTCCCCATCTTTTGTAACCAGATGTCCTTCCTCATTCTTTATGGGTCCAATATAGTCTGTCCTCCCTTTTTTACTGTTTACATACCGTACGTAAAGTGGGGTTGCGACCAAAAAAAAAAATGTTTCTTAAAAATCATAAAAAAAATTATTGGAAAAAAAAAATGTTTTACTCACCTCTAAATGCCTGTTGCTAGGGGGTCCCTCGTAGTCTGCCACCTTCATTGCCTGGGCTAAATGTCACTTCCTGTAGGCGCCGCACAGTCATCTGGGACCTGTCATGTGTCCCAGATGAGTGAGCGTCAAATCACGGCGCACGGCACGGCTCGCGCATGCGCAGTGGGTGCCCGGCTGTGAAGCCCCAGCCGGGTTCCCACATTAAGAATGCCGGTGCGGGGAACGAGGGGGGGGCTCGTTCCCCCGCATCGCTGGACCCCGGGACAGGTAAGTGTCCGATTATTAAAAGTCAGCAGCTGCAGTATTTGTAGCTGCTGACTTTTAATTTTTTTTTTTTGTGGGCACTCCACTTTAAAAAATTTCTTGGGATTTTTTTTGCTCTCGTCCGCTATGTGTCTTTTATGTTCTATCTTAGCCTTCCTTATTGCACCCTTACATTTACTGTTGCATTCTTTATAAAGTCTGAATGCTGAGGATGAGCCCTCAGCCTTTTATTTTTTGAAGGCCTTCTCCTATGCATTTATATGCATTTTTACATTGGCGTTAAGCCATCAAGGACTTTTGTTCGTTCTTTTAAATTTATTACCCAATGGGATGCATTGGCTAATGCCCTTATTTAATATGCTCTTAAAGCAAACCCATCTCTCCTCCGTGTTTTGTTCCTAAGATTTTCCTAAGATTTTATCCCAATGTAGAAACTGTACACACTGTATTAGATACTGTGTACACCACCTGAATTGTATTAGAAACAATATAACACAAATGCACTGTAAATATAGGCTACACTGATTGACCAAAGCATGCAGGTCAGGTGCCAATCATACAGCAATGCACTGCGATCTCACAGTGCATTATGGGGCGTTATATGGGGCACCCCATAATGTTCCCTGTTCGGCAAACGGGCGAACATATGTTTGACCCGAAAATCAAGCTCATCCCTACTGGCTACAGATATTTTTAATTTTGAGGACAACCATTACCTGATAGCAAATACTTTGAGCTAGTACAGCTGAGAAATCTAAAACCATCAACAGTTGTATGGGTTTTTAAAACAATACTTTCAAGACATGGAGTGTGTGAAGAACTTGTGTCTGATAATGGGCCACAATTCTCGCGTGCTGAGTTCCAGTGCTTCCTGCGTGAATGGGGAATCAGGCACAAACACACAAGCCCCTATCACCCACAGGCCAATGGTCTAACAGAGAAGTATGTTGGCATAACCAAATCTATTATACTGAAAGCGCAATCATCAGGGCATCGTGCAACACCTATTGAAGGGTTATGCTCACCTACACAGCTGCTAATGGGTAGAACACTGAGGACCACAGTGCCTATTGCACCACAGAATTTGCAGCCTCAGTCTATCCCACATGATCGAATAAGAGCTCAGAGGATCTTTAACATGGAAAAGCAAAAACTGTATTTTGATAAATACACAAAATCCCTTTGTCCACTCTGTGTGTGCGACACAAAGTCACTGAAAACACATGGGAACCTGCTCGAATTATCAAAGAAGCTAATTCACCAAAATCATATATAATTGAAACCAAGTGGGGACAGAAGCTGAGACAAAACAGCTTCATCTTCGTCCAGACACTGCCGCGGATACATTATTAGAGGAACTGAATGACAATGGAGAAGAACAAGCCCATGATGGCACAGAAGTCCTACACAGGGATATTGAGTAGATTGAGGATACCGAGGACAGCATAAACGTATCAGCATGTGATAATAGTGGGAGTTCCTCTCAACTGGACACCAATCCTATGGATGATGAGCCAGCAGTTACCTTCTCTCACTATGGTCGAGCTATTAAACCAAAAATATTGAGGGACTTTGTCTCATATTAAATGTACTTGAGAGAGAAGATGTAATTATGTGTATGCTTTATGTTATACTTCAAGTTCAATTGTTATGCCTAGTTCCTTATGCATGGTAGGAAACAGTTAACAGTCTTAGTCATGTGATCTGGGGGCGGGGAGCAGTAGTTGTAAAATGGATGCTGCTGATTAAACACAAGACTCTTGTTCAAGCTCCTTGCTGTCTGCCTATACTTCATGTTAATTCATCACAAATAGGGGGGGGGTCTGTACTAGAGGGGGATCTTCACTGGCAGGGGTAGGTACTAGGGGAGAAGAAGGGGATCTAGGAGGGGGTCTATGCTGAAGGGGGGTTCTGTAGTGGATGGGGGATTTGCACTGGCGGGAAGGGAGGGGGTTTGTACTGGAGTGGGTGTCTATACTGAAGGGGGGTCTGTATTAGAGAGGAGTCTGTACTGGAGGTGGAATCTATACTAGAGGGGGCTGTACTAATGGGTAAGAAGTGGGTCTGCATTGGAGGGAGGAGGTCCATACTGGAGGGAAGAGATCTGTACTGGAGGGAGGAGATCTGTACTGGAGGATGAATCTGTACTGGAGGATAAGTCTGTACTGGAGGGGGGGATCTTTACTGGTGGGAATGAAGTGGATCTGTACAGTTGGAGAGGGAAAGGGTCTGTACTGGAGCAGATCTGTACTGGTGGGGAGGTAGATTGTCTGTACTGGAGGGGGGACCTGTGCTAGGGAAAAGGAAGGGAGGTCTGCACTGGAGGGGGTTTCTATTGGTGGGGAAGGATGGGGGGGTATACTGGTGGGTAAGGAGGGGGTCTGTATTGTAGGAGGAGGAGGTCTGGAGGGGGCATCTGTACTGGTGTGCAGGGGGGGTTGTACTGCATAAGGGGTTTGTACTGTTGGGGAGGAAGGTGGTCCCAACTAGAGGGGGGGGGGGGTCGGTGATTCTGGGGGTGCTGTACTGGTGGGTAGCAAGGGGGTCTATACTGGCGTTATAGGGGGGCTCTGTACTGGTGAGATAGGAGGGAATATATACTGAAGGAGAGGTTTGTATTGGTTAGATTCACTTGTGGCACAGTCATTAAAGCATATTTTGGGGCAAATGTGTGCTATGTATACAGGCTCAACAGGTGTGTCAGTATTCAGCAGAAAGGTCACTGTCAAATGATATCTTATGACACATTAGTTTACAGTGTACTTGGCCTTTACCACTGTATTCTCTGCAGGAGAAGTTGAGTTGTCACACTATAAATATACTGTACTAAAAGTTACAGCTAGCTAAACAAATACATAATTATTTTAATTAATGATCAATATTTTTATGGATGTGTTTCTGTCCTTATTTTTCAGTAACGAGTGGGATTCTTTCACTTTGTCAAATTCAATACATGCCTGTAGGTATGCATGGGGGAACTTGGTGTAATTGGAAACAAAAGGCAGCCTCAAAGACCCATAGCACAGGAACAGAACCATAGACACCATTAAACTTGCATTTAAAAAGGTACTAGGATTTCATTGCCCAATTCCCCAGAGGGTGAAACCCCCAGCAGAGACTCAGACAGCAATAAAAATCTGACAGACTTGCTATCCCCTCACTACTTTAATGAAACAAAAAAAAAAAAATCAAGGCTTTACAGTAGATGCACTTTAATGTTGGGTCAGTACTGTGTGGGGTGCATTTTATAACTTAAAAACTGTAGATATACAGTATTTAGCTACTTATCTTTTACAGACTTCCACTGAGTGCATGTAAAGCTGACTGTCAACATCCAATATTCAGAAACCGGATTTAACTACTATATATTTGTGAAGTTACATTGACATCTAGTGAGCAATTTATAAAATAGCATCAGATAACACAAACCAAGCAAGAAAGAAATAACAGCTGTAGTTCTGCTAGCATAAATAGTAATATCTATTATTATTATTATATTTAGCAATTTTTCTCTTAGGCGTCCATTCTTATCTCATTACAAGCAGCAAATTGACTTAGTAGATATGTGGCCACACACAATAATGGGCTACTGAGAACAATTTCTATGAGAGATCCTCTGTTTAAAGTCTTCATGTTCTTTTTGTGTTTGCCTTCTTTTTGGGGGGTGGGGGGTATCTGTGCGGGGTTGATGTTTCCCTTTACTACATGAAATCATATTGTTATGCTAATTGGCTTGAATGGCTCTGATTGCATGTTTTCAAAATCAACAATTTGTTTTGATTTAAAGCCCAACTTCAGGAAACTTACAAATTATCTACAGCACAGCACAGCACAGCATCATCTCCCCTTACATTCCAGTGGACTAAGGTCCTGACATCATAGAGACCAATGCAGGGCCTTGCACTGGATGTGATAACACTGAAGGACAGCCCAGCACCAGAGCGTGGGGTATGCCATGGTTGCAGAGGATCAATACTGGGGGGTCATTCTCTATGACCATTTAAGCTGGCACTAGTGCGCAGTCCACCGCACTGCTAGAGCGGCTTATTCTGCCTCCTTGTCGTCCGCAGCTACTCCTGCCATAGCCCCAGAATCCTGCATGAAGCAGCTGAATTATTTGAACACAGCGTCAGCCACTTGCTGCTTAAGGATACACAGACATTACCTGATTCAGATGTTGGTTCAGAGGTAGAGGAGGAAGGGACTAACATGAGCCAACCGAGAGGGGAGAACACTGATAAATAACAAATTGGCAGTAATTTTCCCCCAGCAGCAGCATATTGCCAAGTTGGCTCCAGTGATGATGAAGATGGGGGGATGCTGATGATGAGGTCACTGATGCGACTTGGTTGCCGGATAGAGCAGAGGAGGAAAGTGAGGGGGAGAAACAATCCCAACGAGGCAGGATGCCCTCCAGATGCAGGCATCATGGAAGAGTAAAGAGCAGCTACCCTATGCCATTCGATTGTGGAGCGGTTATCTCCCGGCCCACTTCCCAGAGCTCAGCTGTGCGGGCCTTTTTCAGCACATGAGTAATTGATTGTACTGTTGCAATTTGCAATCTCTGCCACAAGCAGATGAAGCGTGGCAAAAACGCCAGCCATTTGAGTAACTAATGCTTGACAAGGCATTTACCCTCCCACCACTCAGCCCGTTGACAAGAGCACCTGAAAGCCACACACAAGGGACCAAATTCTTTTCCTCCTCACTCCTCACCTTTCATGTGTAACCCTGCTATATCTCATGACCTCTCAGAAGCCTCAACAGTTAAGGATGATGGTATAGCAAGGGGTGTCAAAGGTTCTTGCAACACATGTGCCAGCAGTACACCACCAGCTGTAGAGTATAGCGGGCAAATTTATCTGCCCCAGCTGCTGCCACGAAAAAAAAGAATACACTCCCTGCCACCCACATGCCCAGTGTTTAAATTCCAGCTTGTCAAAATTGCTGGCTTTAGAACTCCTGCCATTTTAACTCTGTACCATCACATGAAAGACAATGTTTTAGCATTGTTGGGACAACATATTTTGTTCACAGCACACTGGGTAACCCTGCTTGCAACTAGGAAAGATGCATGACAAGGCTCAGTGCTCAAACTTGTTTTGCCACCATGTCTCCATACAACTGGTGGTGATGATGTGAGATTTGTCATCTCCACCCCCTCCTCCTCCATGCCCTCCTCTGCTGGATTGTCTTATGAATCACCAGTACCACTAAGCATTCAAGGGGCCATTCAACAAGTCAGGCTAAAAGATGCCATGCAGTGCTTCAGCTAGTCTGTCTAGGGAACAAGAGCCACACCAGAGCAAAGATTTTTTCAGCTATGCCAGGGCAGACCCAGGGGTGGTTCATGCCATGGAAGCTTGAGCCAGGAATGGTGGTGTGCGATAATGGCACTAACCTTCTGTCTGTCCTTCGACAGGTAAAGTTGACACATGTGCCATGTCTGGCACATGTTCTCAATTTGGTGGTGCAGCGTTTCTTAAACAGGTACCCAGGTGGTAAAACGCAGCCAGTGTTCTGGTTTGGCTGAAATTCAGCAGGAATTCCACCTGCCTGTAAACTGCCTGATTTGGTGGCATGCCCACCAGGTGGAACTCTGTCAATGCGTACCTGTGCGAGTATGGCACAAGGACAGGCTCAGGGCACCTCTTCTTTTTTTCCCCATGCCAGTGGCTGCTGATACTATTTCCCCACAGCCAGTCACATGTAAATAAGTGTCGTGAATCAGCTCTCCTTGCACTGACAGAGTGTGTGGCGAGGAGTGCAGATCAGCGGCATCCCCGCAGAGGAGACCTGGGCAGGTCATCAGGGCACTGATCATCAGTGCCCTTATTACAGGAAAGCCCCAGCAGTGCCCATCAGTGCCACCTATCAGTGCCACCAATCAGTGCCCATAAGTGCCACCAATCAGTGCCCATAAGTGATGCCAGTCAGTGCCTCCCATCAGTGCACATCAGTGCCTGCTCATCAGTGCTGCCCATCAATGCCCATCAGTTCTGCCCATTAGTGCCCATCAGTGCTGCCCATCAGTGTCCATCAGTGCTGCCTATTAATGCCCACCAGTGCTGTCCATCAGTGCCCACCACTGCTGCCTATCAGTGCCCACCAGGGCCACCTATCAGTGCCCACAGTGCAGCTTATCAGTGCTACCTATCAGTGCCCATCAGTGCAGCCTCATCAGCGCAAATCAGTGAAGAAGAAACTTTTCTTATTTACAAATTTTACTGACAGAAATTAAGAAAAACTTTTTTTTTTCAAAATCTTCTGTGTTTTTCTTGTGTTTAGTAAAAAATAAAAATCCCAGCAGTGATTAAATGCCACAAAAAGAAAGCTCTATTTGTGTAAAGAGAAAGATAAAAAAATATTTTGGGTACAGTGTTGCACGACCGCGCAATTGTCATTCAAAGTGCGACAGCGCGGAAAGCTAAAAAATTGCCTGGGCTGGAAAGTATTGAGGTGGTTAATACTGATTTCATGCAGTCTAAATTGGTCTATGTATAGACCTAAAGCTTGCTATACACTGTACATTCTGGATGTACAATCTCCTTTAGATCTAGCAAAATTATATGCAGAGCCGATCCGCCCTATACGCGGACTACGCAAGCTGCGTAGGGCCCCGCGGCGGATCGGCTCTGCTCGGGGGCCCCTGGGGCCGCTGCCGCCACTGTGAGGGCAGCGGCGCCTGAAAAAAGATGGCCGCGGGGCCGACATGCAACTGCGCATGCAACTGCGCATGCGCCCGCCTTTCCGAAAATTGCCGAGCAGCGGCAACAGCGCTGGCGCATGCGCAGTAGCCCGACATGCAACTGCGCATGCGCCAGCGCTGTTGCCGCTGCTCGCCAATTTTCGGAAAGGCGGGCGCATGCGCAGTTGCCTGTCGGCCCGCGGCCATCTTTTTTTCAGGCGCTGCTGCCCTCACAGTGGCGGCAGCGGCACCAGTGACACGATGGCGCCAAGTGGCGCCATTTTTAAAAAATAAAACGTCCCCTCCGCAGCCTCTTACCTCCTGGGCCCCCCCCCCCTCGCAGCCTCTTACCTCCTGGGCCCCCCCCCCCCTCGCAGCCTCTGACCCCTCCTGCCCCCCCTTGCAGCCTCTGACCTCCTGCCCCCCCTTGCAGCCTCTGACCTCCTGTCCCCCCCCTCGCAGCCTCTGACCTCCTGTCCCCCCCAGCAGCCTCTGACCTCCTGTCCCCCCCCCTCGCAGCCTCGGACCTCCTTTCCCCCCCCCTTCGCAGCCTCGGACCTCCTGTCCCCCCCTTGTCCCCCCCCCCCCCCTCAGCCTCTGACCTCCTGTTCCCCCCCTTCGCAGCCTCTGACCTCCTGTCCCCCCCCTTCACAGCCTCTGACCTCCTGTCCCCCCCTTCGCAGCCTCTGACCTCCTGTCCCCCCCCCTTCGCAGCCTCTGACCTCTCCTGTTGCCCCCCCCCTCTGACCTCTCCTGTTGCCCCCTTCGCAGCCTCTGACCTCTCCTGTTGCCCCCCGCAGCCTCTGACCTCTCCTGTTGCCCCCCCCCTCAGCCTCTGACCTCTCCTGTTGCCCCCCCCAGCCTCTGACCTCTCCTGTTGCCCTCCCCCACAGCCTCTGACCTCTCCTGTTGCCCTCCCCCCACAGCCTCTGACCTCTCCTGTTGTCCCATCCGCAGCCTCTGACCTCCCCTGTCCCATCCGCAGCCTCTGACCTCCCCTGAGTCAAGAGAGGGAGCGCAGCCAGGATGGGGGTCATGGGAGAAGTCAGACATGTATGGACTGTGGAGAGGAAACTATGGGATAAAACCAGAGCCACCAAGCTGGAGCCGACTGACTGAGCCCTGCATGATGCACCTGAGAGGAGGTCAGTGACAGCACCGCCAGGCCAGTCTAGGGGGGGTCAATACAATATTGTAAGGGGGCACTGATATAAAGGTTTCCCCCTTATCAGTAAACCCCCTTATCTTAGTGTTTTCTTTCTCTGGTCACCAGAGTCCTCCCCACATTCCCAGAGTTCCCCTTTACATCATAGTATGCAGGATTCCACCTTACAGTGCAAGGGGGAACTCTGATGTAAAGGGCAATGCTGCAGACCCTGATGTAAGTAGGGAGGCTCTCTGAGGACACTGATGTATGGGGGGCTCTCTGGGGACCCCGATGTAAGGAGGGGCTTTATAAGGATGCTCTCTGGGGACCCTGATGTAAGGGGGGTGCTCTCTGGGGACCCTAATGTAAGGGGGGGTGCTCTCTGGGGACCCTGATGTAAGGGGGGTGCTCTCTGGGGACCCTGATGTAAGGGGGTGCTCTCTGGGGACCCTGATGTAAGGGGGAGGCTCTCTGGGGACCCTGGTATAAGGGGGAGGCTCTCTGGGGACCCTGGTGTAAGGGGGAGGCTCTCTGGGGACCCTGGTGTAAGGGGAGGCTCTCTGGGGACCCTGGTGTAAGGGGGGAGGCTCTCTGGGGACCCTGGTGTAAGGGGAGGCTCTCTGGGGACCCTGATGTAAGGGGGGTGCTCTCTGGGGACCCTGATGTAAGGGGGGTGCTCTCTGGGGACCCTGATGTAAGGGGGGTGCTCTCTGGGGACCCTGATGTAAGGGGGCTGCTCTCTGGGGACCCTGATGTAAGGGGGGGCTCTCTGGGGACCCTGGTGTAAGGGGGAGGCTCTCTGGGGACCCTGGTGTAAGGGGGAGGCTCTCTGGGGACCCTGGTGTAAGGGGGGGGGCTCTCTGGGGACCCTGGTGTAAGGGGGGGCTCTCTGGGGACCCTGGTGTAAGGGGGAGGCTCTCTGGGGACCCTGGTGTAAGGGGGGGCTCTCTGGGGACCCTGATGTAAGGGGGGTGCTCTCTGGGGACCCTGATGTAAGGGGGTGCTCTCTGGGGACCCTGATGTAAGGGGGGCTCTCTGGGGACCCTGATGTAAGGGGGGTGCTCTCTGGGGACCCTGATGTAAGGGGGGTGCTCTCTGGGGACCCTGATGTAAGGGGGAGGCTCTCTGGGGACCCTGGTGTAAGGGGGAGGCTCTCTGGGGACCCTGGTGTAAGGGGGAGGCTCTCTGGGGACCCTGGTGTAAGGGGGGGCTCTCTGGGGACCCTGGTGTAAGGGGAGGCTCTCTGGGGACCCTGGTGTAAGGGGAGGCTCTCTGGGGACCCTGGTGTAAGGGGAGGCTCTCTGGGGACCCCGTGTAAGGGGGGGCTCTCTGGGGACCCTGGTGTAAGGGGGGGGGCTCTCTGGGGACCCTGGTGTAAGGGGGGGCTCTCTGGGGATCCTGATGTAAGGGGTGGCTCTCTGGGGACCCTGATGTAAGTGGGGGATCCACACTGAGATATGTAAAGATATATATATTGTATACATGTCTGTTCTATTTTGTTGTACTTATTCTTTGACTGTTTTGTTAAAAGGAGGGAGGAATGTATTGGGAGCGCTGAAGTGTCAGGTGTGACTGTGTGGCAATGGCAAATGGTTTACATAGCTCACGGCATCACGGGTCAGGTAGAGGGCCCCTCAGCAGAATTTTGCTTAGGGCCCCAGGGAGGTCAGGATCGGCACTGATTATATGATAGACATATTTTTACCCCATACGCACCAGGGGTAAACAATTGGATGTTTTTCCTAACAGCTGTTGAACACAATCTTGTGACCGTAGCTATCTCTATAGATAACTCACCAAAACATCACCAAAATCTCACCAAAATAGAAAGGGGGTTCTGAAGTCTTTACAAAATGACCCCAGTATTGTAATTAGGAACTCAGACAACGGAGGAGCTGTAGTCATACTTAATTCCTCTGACTACCAAAATGAGGCCTTATGGCAACTTTCCGGTGCGGAATCTTACGCACCCCTATCCTCAAACCCCACCCAGACTTACCCTGTATAAGGGATGTTTGGAATTCATTGTTGGAGAAGTTGTTTCTATAGGGATCTTGAACCATACTGAGACCAAGAAACTGATATCACCCCACCCTGTTGTACCTATCTTTCATCATCTTCTAAAGATGCACAAAACTGACTTTCAAATCCAGTGTAGACCTATCGTGGCAAGCATTGGCTCCTTAGGTGAGCGTCTTGGTAATCTCATTGACACTCTGTTACAACCTCTGGCATCTTGTATACTATCATCTGCGTGACATCAAGAATACTATACAAGAGTTTGAGGGTCTCCCCTGGAGTGAAGATAGAAAATAGTTGACTTGTGATGTTAGATCCCTGTATTCTAGCATAGCCCATAATCTAGGGTTATAATAACTTTATAATAACATCACATGGATCTCTATACTGAATATTCACCCAAATTAAAATGGTAGGTCCAGGAAGGAGTATCCTTTGTTTTGCACCATAACTATTTTCTCTTTAATGAGATATGGAACATACTGGTGGGGGGGGGGGGGGGGGGGGGTCTCTATGGGTGCTTCATTCTCCCCCACCTATGTTAACTTATACATGGGGTGGTGAGTAGGGATGAGCTTCGAGTTCGAGTCGAACTCATGTTTGATTCGAACATTGCCTGTTCGCCTGTTCAGCGAACAGCAAACAATTTGGGATGTTCGCGGCAAATACGAAAAGCACCCTGTAAAAGTCTATGGGAGAAATCTCAAATGCTAATTTTAAAAGCCTATATGCAAGTTATTGTAATAAAAAGGTCCTGCCCCAGGGGACATGTATCAATGCAAAAAAAAAGTTTTAAAAACTGAAGTTTTTTCAGGAGCAGTCATTTTAATAATACTTAAAGTGAAACAATAAAAGTGTAATATTCCTTTAAATTTCGTACCTGGGGGGTGTGTATAGTATGCCTGTAAAAGGGCGCATGTTTCCCATGCTTAGAACTGTCCCTGCACAAAGTGTCATTTTTGCAGCTAAAAAAGCTATTTAAAATCACTTGCGGCTATAATGAATTTCCGGCTCCTGTAATACAGAGAACAGTCATTCATTAAAAGTCATTGATAAAAAAAAAGCGTGGGGGTTCCCTCAAATTCAATTACCAGGCCATTCAGGTCTGCTATGGATATTAAAGGGAACCCTGCGTCAAATTAAAAAAAAATTATGCGGGGTTCCCCCTAAATATCCATACCAGACCCTTCAGGTCTGGGATGGATTTTAAGGGGAACCCCACACCAAAAAAAAAAAAATGACGTGGGGTCCCCCTCAAAATCCATACCAGACCCTTATCCGAGCACGCAACCTGGCAGGCCGCAGGAAAAGAGGGGGGGACGAGAGCGGCCCCCCTCTCTCCTCAACCATACCAGGCCACATGCCCTCAACATTGGGAGGATGCTTTGGGGGTCTGTGACCCCTCAAAGCACCATGTCCCCATGTTAATGGGGACAAGGGACTCGCCCCCACAACCCTGGCCATTGGTTGTGGGGGTCTGTGGGAGGGGGGCTTATCGGAATCTGGAAGCCCCCTTTAACAAGGGGACCCCCAGATCCCGGCCTTCCCCCCGTGTGAAATGGTAAGGGGGTACAAGAGTACCCCTACCATTTCACCAAAAAAGTGACAAAAATGTTAAAAATTACAGGAGACGGTCTTTGACAATTCCTTTATTAAAATCTTCTTTCATCTTCTTTCTTCTGGTCTTCTTCCTTCTGGTCTTCTTCCTTTCTTCATCCTTCGGTTTCTTCATCTTCTTCTTCCATTGTCTTCTTCCATCTTCTTCCATCTTCTTCCATCTTCTTCCATCTTCTTCTTCCTCTGATCCGCTTCTTGCTCTGGTCTTCTCGTCCGGCATCTTCTTCCGCGGCGTAGGTGTCTTTTCTTCTGTGTCGGTCCGCTCCGAGCAATGGAAGGCTCCCGCTGTGTGAGGCTTCGCTCCGTCTGACAGCTCTTTTATAACGGAGGGCGGGCCCATCTGGTGACCCCGCCCCCTCTGACGCACGGGGACGTCATGGCTTTCCCCATGACGTCAGAGGGGGGCGGGGGCCGCGATGGGCACCACTACATTGACACTACACTACATTGACAGGACCCCGGGCAGCTGACCCCCCCTCCCCCATGCACACAGGGCAGACCGCTTTCTCCATTGGTACCCCAGCGCCATGTTACAGCAAGCCGCCAGGGACTGTATGTGTGCGGGAGGAGGGACTTGGGAGACACAGCACTGGGTGTACCCCCTACCTTTGCTGCACGTACCCCTATACGTGTACTGAGGGTTGAAAAAACCTGGTCTATAGTCCCCAATTTGAAAGCTTATATGCAAGTTATTGGCCATAAAGAGTATGGGGGCCCAGGTACTGCCCTGAGGGACATGTACCAATGCAAAAAATATTGTTTTTTTGTTTTTAACTACTTGCCGACCTCTGGATGTACATTTACTTTGGCAGAATGGCACGGCTGGGCAAATGGGCATACAGGTACGTCCCTTTGAATTTGCCGCCGTGTGGTTACGTGCATGCCGCTGGCCGGGAGCTCAGAGAGTAGGATCGCGGGATACCCACGATCGTCTCACGGAGCTGAAGAGCGGGGGGATGCTAATGTAAACAAGCATCTCCCTGTTCTGCCTAGTGACACTGTCACTGATCATAGCTCCCTGTGATCAGTGATGTGTCATACACAGCCCCTCCCCCTAACAGTTAGAATCACTACCTAGGACACACTTAACCCATTCCTAACCAGCTAGTGGTTAACCCCTTCACTGCCGGTGTAATTTTTACAGTAATCAGTGCAATTTTATAGCACTGATCGCTGTAAAAATGACAATGATCCCAAAAATGTGTCAAAATTTTCCGTGTCTGCCATAATGTCGCAGTCCCAATATAAATCCCAATACAGATCGCCACCATTACTAGTAAAAAAAATGAATAATAAAAATGCCATAAAACGAACCCCTATTTTGTAGACACTATAACTTTTGCACAGACCAATCAATAAATGCTTATTGCGATATTTACCAAAAATATGTAGAAGAATACGTATCGGCCTAAACTGATATATTGTTTGGGGATATTTATTATAGCGGAAAGTAAAAAATAATGCGTTTTTTTCAAAATTGTTGCTCTATTTTTGTTTATAGCGCAAAAAATAGAAAAAAAGCAGAGGTGATCAAATACCACCAAAATAAAGCTCTTTTTGTGGGGAAAAAGAGGACGTCAATTTTGTTTGGGAGCCACGTTGCACGACCGCGCAATTGTCAGTTAAAGCGATGCAGTGCCAAATCGCAAAATGTGCTCTGGTGTTTGGCCAGCCAAATGGTCTGGGGCTTAAATGGTTAAAGGAGCAGTGATTTTAATTATGCTTAAAGTGAAACTATAAAAATGAATCCTTTAAATATAGTGCCTGGGGGTCCACTTAGTCTGCCTGTAAAGTGGCTCATCTGTACTGTGTATAGAACTTGCTGCAGTAAAACTAACATTTATAAAGAAAAAAAATGACATTTAAATAGATTTTCCCTGCAAGCTTTCTTTATTTAATAAACAACGTCTTGGGGAGACAGTCTGTATGATGAGGCCACATTTTAGAGCACTCGGAATAAGATTAGATATTTTTTGGATACATTTTGGTGTTTCTTTGGCAGACTTTGGATGGAAATCAGTGGCGGAATTACCAGGGTCGCAACAGTCGCACTTGTGACTGGGCCCTGGCATTTTGCCAGTGTGGGGGGCCCCAAGATCACGCACCTCCCCATGTACCTCTGGCTGGCATCTAACTATACAGGGGAGCGGGGCGGGAGGGGGCGATCAGCAGCTATGTGATATCCGCGGGATGTCCCTCCAGCCAGCACAGTTCCCTTCCTGAGTGTCATTTTATACAATGGAGAGGGGAGGGGCCTCTGACCCGAGCAGGCACCAGATTCAGTGCACAAGTTTGTCCCTCTGCTTGTACACTCTGAGTCTTGCCGATACACCCTCGGGTCAGAGGCCCCTCCCCTCTCCATTGTATACACTGACACTTAGGAAGTGAACTGTGCTGGCTGGAGGGACATCCCCCAGACATCACAAGGAAGCATGCTGCTTCTTGCATTTGGGCTTTTCATGTAAGGTAAGCCAAACACTGGCCCCTCACCTGTCAATTTGACCCCTCACCTGTGACACTGGCCCCCCACCTGTCACCTGTGACACTGGCCCCCCAACTGTGACACCTTCCTCTTACCTGTCTCTTGTGATACTGGCCCCCCACCTGTGACACTGGCCCCCACCTGTCACCTGTGATACTGGCCCCCCACCTGTCACCCGTGACACTGGCCTCCAACCTGTGACACTGGCCCCCTACCTGTCACCTGTGACACTGGCCCCCCACCTGTGACACTGGCCCCCCACCTGTGACACTGGTCCCCCACCTGTCACCTGTGACACTGGCCCCCCAGCTGTCACACTGCCTCCCCACCTGCCACCTGTGACACTGGCCCCCTACCTGTCACCTGTGACACTGGCCCCCCAGCTGTCACACTGCCTCCCCACCTGTCACCTGTGACACTGCCCCCCCTGTGACACTGGCCCCCACCTATCACCTGTCACACTGCCCCCCACCTGTCACATAGCCCCTCTTTTATCACACTGCCCACGTCATACTATTTCCCCATCACAATGCCCCCACCTGTCATACTGTCCCCACATGTCCCCTGTCACACTGCCCCTTGGCACAATTCCCTCCTGTCATACTGCCCCCCTCCTGTAACACTGCCCCTCCATAATTCTGCCCCCTCATCACACTGCCCCCTTCTGTCATATTTACCCCCCTCCTGTCACACTACTCCCCTCTGGTTACACAGCCCCGCTTCTTTCACAGTGCTCCCTCATTACACTACCCCCCTCTTGTCATACTTTCCAGGTATCCTTTTCCTGTCACAATGCCCCCCTCTTGTCACAATATTCCCCTGTCATACTGCCCCCTGTCACACTGCCCCCCCATCTTACTGCCCCCTCCTGTTACACTGCCCCATCGTACTGCCCCTTTTTGTCACACTGCAACCCTTCTTTCACAGTGCCCCCTCTTATCACACTCCCCCCTCCAGTCACACTTTCCAGATACCCTTCTTTGGTCACCCCTCCTGTCAAAATACCCCATCATACTGCCCCTGTCACACTGCTCCTCATCCTTTCACAATACCACCCCATCATACTATGGGTCAGGGGCCATTCATGGTTTCTTGCACTTGGGCCCTGAAGGTTATAGTTACGCCTCTGATGGAAATAACAAAGTTTTGCACTACAGTGAGCAAGCCTTATGTGAAGAAGCCAAATTATAATACACTCAGGCCGAGATTAACAATTTTTTTCTAGATAAAGTCTGGTTTTCTCTTTTGCAGACTACGGAAAGAAGTAACAGGTGCGGAAAAATTGGGCTTTGGATGTTGGTGGTGCCTTCACACCGTAACCCTCTAGAGGTACTCTTGATGAAAGCAAGAATTGGCCTTGCTGTATAAATATTAAATTTAATGCCCTTGTCAAACAGTTGCGGAAAACTTGGTCTTTGGGTAGTTTTGGTGCCTTCACCCCATAACCTTCTAGTGGTACTCTTGATAAAAGCAAGAATTAGCCTTGCTGTAAATAATGGAAATTTGATGCCCCTGTCAAAAATGTGCAGAAAAATTGGTCTTTGGGTGTTGTTGGTGCGTTCACCCTGTAACCTTCTAGAGGTACTCTTGATGAATGCAAGAATTGGCCTTGCCTTGTGAAAAGTTGAAATTTGATGCACCTGTCAGTTGCACAAAAATTGGTCATTGGGTGTTAATTGTGCCCATGAAACCTATAAGAAAAAAATTACTTCAAGATAAAATCAACACCCACAAAGCTAGACAGCCTAGACAGTTTTGCAGAGATTTGAGATCCAAATAACACATAATCAGCGACATCGGCATCAGGGGCTTGCTATTCCAGGACTGATTCATTTTGACAAATTTAAGCTAGTCAAGGGAGTCTGTAGACAGACGTGCTCTTTTATCTGTCACTAAACCTCCGGCAGCGCTGAATGTCCAATTGGAAAGCACACTGGATGCAGGGCAGCCCAGCGGCTCAATTGCATACTGGGCAAGTATGAAATGCATTACTGCATCTACCGCTCCTCCTTTGGCCAACAGAAGCCTCACAACTACCTTTTCCATGACACTGTAACCTATCAGAGTCTGGAGAGACATTACATAAACTCCTCTTTAAGGTATCCCCCCATATATTTCATACTGTGCTCCCTCTGCGAGAGCAGGATGAGTTCCAAGACTTTGCCCTTGTAATGGTTGTCAAGGAGGGTTGCCAACCAATAATGATCCTTCTCCTTAATGCCACAAATTATCCAGTCATTTCTTAGGCTTTGAAGATTAAGGGAGCCCATGCACTACAACAGGGGTGTCAAACTGGCAGCCCTCCAGCTGTTGCTAAACTACAAGCCCCATGAGGCATTGCAAAGCATCACTCCCAAAGGCAGAGGCATGATGGGACTTGTAGTTCCACAAAAGGTGGAGAGCCACCAGTTTGACATCCCTGCACTACAAGTTTGCAGAGGCATGAGTAGCAGAGTCCTCGGGGTCACTGAGGATTACAGTATCTGGAGCTGCCTCCTCCCAGCCACGTACTACTCCCAAGCTCCCAAGGTTTCTGGGAACTGAAATTGAAAACCATCTTGTGACAGACCTAGCCGGGACAGAGGCTGTTGGAGGGGACATAATGCAAGCCTCTTGCCTTGGGATTATGGTCCTTGGCATTTGGGGGAACGGTGCTGTTTATGAGCTGGTTTTACTTGGATTCAGGTTCATGCTGGCCCCCCCAAGACACATAGACTCTGGATATGTATATGCTGTATATATGTATATATAATGTGTGTTGTCCCATGCTGTTGGGACACACACTGTCAGATGCTAATATCATCAACTCCAGCCAGCCTGTCTGTTGTCTTGTATAATGTAAATGAGGCTGGTCTGGATTGACACAGATTCTAAAGAATATTACACCTATTGTTGTATGTGCTAATTAACCCTGCAATTGAATGAAGGAGTCCAGTGTTGATTAAGATAATTAGCTCATGCTAATTAGGTTAGGTTTTAGTCATCTGGCTGTATATATGTGTGTGACATCTCAAATAAAATTAATCCCTGATGTACTCCAAGACTGGTGGTGTCTAGTTCTTGGGGGCTCCTATAGCCAGATCCATTGGACTCATGTTCCAGAACTTAGGAAGCATTTACGGCAGACACCTTGAGTGAAGGATCCGTCACACATCTCTTAAGGTTTGATGTATGTCTTCCTCTGCTTCACTGCCTCCAAACTGCCAGAATCCTCCTCCTCCTCCTCCCCCATCTTCTCTTGTGTGTTCTGTGGCATAGTAAGAATGGTGTCTGCATAAAACGGGCCTTGAGATTAAAGGAAGTCCTCCTCTTCCTTGCAAACAGGCAAAAAATTTGTGCGAACACCGTTAAAGTCTATTGGACATGGACATTAAAAATCAAAAGTGCCCATTTTAAAGGCTTACGTATATGCATGTTATTGGCATAAAAATTGTTTGGGGACCTGGGTCCTGCCCCAGGGGATATGTATCAATGCAAAAAAAAGTTTTAAAAAGGGACTTTTTTTTCAGGAGCCGTGATTTTAATAATGCTAAAAGTGAAACAATGACAATTAAATATTCCTTTAACCACTTCAGCCCCGGACCATTTGGCAGCCAAAGGACCAGAGGTCTTTTTTCAATTTCGCACTGCACTACTTTAACTGGTAATTGCGCGGTCATGCAATTTTGTAACCAAACGAAATTTGCGTCCTTTTCTTCCCACAAATAGAGCTTTCTTTTGATGGTATTTGATTGCCTCTGTGATTTTTATTTTTTGCGATATAAACGGAAAAAGAGCGAAAATTTTGAAAAAAAAAGAGATTTTCTACTTTTTGTTATAAAAAAAATCTAATAAACTCAATTTTAGTCAAACATTTGGGCCAAAATGTATTCAGCCACATGTCTTTAGTAAAAAAAATGCCAATAAGCGTATATTTATTGGTTTGCGCAAAAGTTATAGCGTCTACAAACTAGAGTACATTTTCTGGAATTTACACCGCTTTTAATTTATGACTGCCTATTTCATTTCTTGAGGTGCTAAAATGGCAGAGAAGTACAAAACCCCCCCAAATGACCCCATTTTGGAAAGTAGACACCCCAAGCTATTTGCTGAGAGGCATGTTGAGCCCATTGAATATTTTTTTTTTTAGTCCCAAGTGATTGAATAAAGACAAAAATAAAAAAGATTTTTTTTTTTTTTTCAAAAAGTTGTCACTAAATGATATATTGCTCACACATGCCATAGTTATATGTGGAATTGCACCCCAAAATACATTTTGCTGCTTCTCCTGAGTATGGGGATACCACATGTGTGGGACTTTTTGGGAGCCTAGCCGCGTACGGGGCCCCGAAACCCAAGCACCGCCTTCAGGATTTCTAAGGGTGCAAATTTTTGATTTCACTCCTCACTACCTATCACCGTTTCGAAGGCCATAAAATGCCAAAATAGCACAAAACCCCCCCAAATGACCCCATTTTGGAAAGTAGACACCCCAAGCTATTTGTTGAGAGGCATGGTGAGTATTTTACAGCTCTCATTTGTTTTTGAAAATGAAGAAAGTAAAGAAAAAAAAAAAATTTTTTTCTTTTTTCAATTTTCAAAACTTTGTGACAAAAAGCGAGATCTGCAAAATACTCACAATACCTCTCAGCAAATAGCTTGGGTGTCTACTTTCCAAAATGGGGTCATTTTGGGGGGTTTTATGCCATCTGGGCATTCCATGGCCTCCGAAACTGTGATTGGCAGTGAGAAGTGAAATAAAAAAATTACACCCTTAGAAAGCCTGAAGGCGGTGATTGGTTTTTGGGGTTCCGTACGCAGCTAGGCTCCCAAAAAGTCCCACACATGTGGTATCCCCGTACTCAGGAGAAGCAACAGAATGTATTTTGGGGTGTATTTCCACATATGCCCATGACATGTTTGAGCAATATATCATTTAGTGACAACTTTTTGTAAAAAAAATATATATATTTTTTTTTTTTTCATTATTCAATCTCTTGGGACAAAAAAAAAAAAATATATTTAATGGGCTCAACATTGCTCTCAGCAAATAGCTTGGGGTGTCTACTTTCCAAAATGGGGTCATTTGGGGGGGGTTTGAACTGTCCTGGCATTTTATGCACAACATTTAGAAGCCTATGTCACACGTCACCCACTCTTCTAACCACTTGTAGACAAAGCCCTTTCTGACACTTTTTGTTTACATGAAAACATATTTTTTTTTTGCAAGAAAATTACGTTGAACCCCCAAACACTATATATATTGTTAAAGCAAAGGCCCTACAGATTAAAATGGTGGGTGTTGCATTTTTTTTTTTCCACACAGTATTTGCGCAGCGATTTTTCAAACGCATTTTTTGTGGAAAAAATACACTTTTTTTTATTTTAATGCACTAAAACACACTATATTGCTCAAATTTTTGATGAAATAAAAAATATGATCTTAGGCCGAGTACATGGATACCAAACACGACATGCTTTAAAATTGCGCACAAACACGCAGTGGCGACAAACTACATACATTTTTAAAAGCCTTTAAAAGCCTTTACATGATACCACATTAGATTCACGGAGGAGGTCTACTGCTAAAATTACTGCCCTCGATCTGACCTTCGCGGTGATACCTCACATGCATGGTGCAATTGCTGTTTACATATGACGCCAGACCAACGCTTGTGTACGCCTTTGCGCAAGAGAAGGGGGGGCAGGGGTGCTTTTTTTTTTTTTTTTTTGTTTTTTTTTTTATTTATTTAGCTTTTTTATTTTATTTTTAAACTGTTCCTTCCATTTTTTTTCTTTGTTATGATTTTTATTGTTATCTCAGGGAATGTAAATATCCCCTATGATAGCAATAGGCAGTGACAGGTACTCTTTTTTTGAAAAAATTGGGGTCTATTAGACCCTAGATCTTTCCTCTGCCCTCAAAGCATCTGACCACACCAAGATTGGTGTGATAAAATGCTTTCCCAATTTCCCAATGGCGCGGTTTATATCCGGGAGGGGGGACATTCCCTCCCACTGCTTGTAAAAGCAGTCTAGAGGCTAATTACCCGCTAGAATTGCTTTTACATGAAAGCCGATCACTGGCTGAAAAGAATGATACCAAGATGATACCTAAACCTGCAGGCATCATTCTGGTATAACCATTCAAAGTCCAGCAACATACTGGACATATATTGTAATCTTTTTTTTTTCATGCAGCCTCTTGGCTGAACGAAAAAAAGAGATTGATTGGTGGGTATGCCCACCATTAGAATACCTCCCTTCATCCACCCACTTCTAATGATGGGCATACATGCACCATTTATATATGCCGATGCATGGGGGCATCCTCCCGCAAAAGTTATGCCGTGTACACACGGTCGGAATTTCGACCGTATGTACGTGGCATTAGGAGCCAATCGCTCCCCCCCCCTGCTGCCCCCATGCTTCGGCATATATGCTCTTTTTTTTAACTGTGGTGGTGAAATCACCTCCTACAGCGTTGGAGTCGCGGCTTTATGTATCGTGGGAGCAAACGCTGTTGCTGTCAAGATAAATAAATCCGCGTTGCAACTGAATGGCGCACCTGAAAACAAAAAAATGCTCAACACTAAAACACACAGTAAACAAAATTACATACCTGAAAAGCAAGCATGATAAAACATAATAAAACATAATAAAACATAATAAAACATTGCAGAATAGAATGGAGTAAAAAAAGAGCAACAATAGAGAGAGAATAGAGTGAGAGAGAGAACAATAAAACGACAACTATTTTATTTTTTTTTATTTTTTTGAGATTCACAGGTAAAAAAGCTCCTGACTGAAGCGACTGAATCAAAACGCTACCACAAAAAAAATGTTAGCGATCGCAGGGATCAGGCCTGACTCTGCGAACGCTGCAGTTATGTGTGCTTAGTGTTTTGTAAGTGACAGTGATCGATCGATACTGCACTTGGGTGGGCTGGGCTGGGCGGAGGGGGAAAACGCAGGTGCTAGCAGGTATCTGGGCTGATCCCGCTAACAATGCGTTTTTTTTTGGAACCCTAAACTGCTGGGACGCTAGTATAGATCTGATCAGATCAGATATTGATCTGTTCAGATACTGTGCCACTAAGGGAGGTGTATGCTTTGTGCGTGGGTGTTTGCGGTACTGGCACTAACCTGGGGCGACGCAGACCTTATTTGACCCTAAAACCTAATTGATATCACCCGCCGGGCGATCAGGGGGTTAAACCGTTATTGGGTAATAAATGGCGGGTGCCCTGACAGTATAAAAAACAAGCTAACTAACCAGCGTCACCCGTAACAGTAATACAAAAAAAAACTGGTTACCTAGCGACACTAATGCAGCGATCAGAAAAACGATCGCTTAGTGACACTGGCAAAAGGGGGTGAAAGGGTTAACTAGGGGCAATCAGGGGGTTAAACCTTTATTAGGTAATATATGGGGGTACCTGACGCTATATAAAAACCTGACGGGGAACCTAAATAACGAAATAACTAACTGGCTAACCAGCGTCACCAGTGACAGTTATACAGTGATCACTGGTGAAAGGGTTAACTCTAGGGGCAATCAGGGGGTTAAAACCTTTATTTAGGTTGTAATATGGGGGTACCTGACCTATAAACCTATTTATGAACCTATATAAACATGGCGGTTACCTAAAAAAAAAAAAATGGTTACCTAGCGACACTAATGCAGCGATCAGAAAAACGATCGCTTAGTGACACTGGCAAAAGGGGGTGAAAGGGTTAACTAGGGGCAATCAGGGGGTTAAAACCTTTATTAGGTAATATATGGGGGTACCTGACGCTATATAAAAACCTGACGGGGAACCTAAATAACGAAATAACTAACTGGCTAACCAGCGTCACCAGTGACAGTTATACTGTGATCACTGGTGAAAGGGTTAACTCTAGGGGCAATCAGGGGGTTAAAACCTTTATTTAGGTTGTAATATGGGGGTACCTGACCTATAAACCTATTTATGAACCTATATAAACATGGCGGTTACCTAAAAAAAAAAAATGGTTACCTAGCGACAGCAGTGACACTAATACAGCGATCAGAAAAACGATCGCTTAGTGACACTGGCAAAAGGGGGTGAAAGGGTTACCTGGGGGGCAATCAAGGGGTTAAACCTTTATTAGGGGGGGGTGGGGGGCTACCTTGGACCTAAAACTAACTGCCCTGACAGTTATTACAGTCACACTGACACTAAATGCAGTGATCAGTAAAAAAATGATCACTGCAATTAGTGACACTGTGACTGGGGGGGGAGGGGGTGATCTGGGGGGTGATCAGGGGGTGACAGGGGGGTGTTTTGTGTGCCTATGTGTACTGGTGTCAGTGTACTGTTTGTGCACTAACCTTTAGATGTTCACAGCTCGGCGTTCCGGTCACATAGACCGGCGCACCGAGCGTGACATCACTTCCTCTGCCTGTGTTTTGATTGACACAGACAGAGGAAGCATCTGATTCGCCAGGAGCGATCGCGAGGGGGTGGCCAGAAACCACTGGCCGTCCCCTCATCCCGGATCGCTCCTGAAGCGATCCCGACCGTCCCCGCCGGCCGGGGGGGGTCCGATCGGACCCCCCACCCGCCGGAAGAATGGCACGTACAGGTACGTGGTTCTGCCTGTACGTGCCATTCTGCCGACGTATATATACAGGGGGCGGTCGGCAAGTGGTTAAATATCATGACTGGGGGGTCTCCTTAGTCTGCCTGTAAAGTAGTAGCGCATCTTTTCCATGTTTATAACAGTACCACAGCAAAATCTAATTTCTAAAGGAAAAAATGTCATTTAAAACTGCTGCTTCACCACCGACACCGCTCCCGCACCAGTGTGAAAGGGGCCTTAGGAAATCAACCCTTTTGTGTACCTGATCAAGTTCTCCATTGTTATGATTTATCTTGATTGATTTTACCTTGTCAGTACACTTTGCTATTTATAATAAATTTGCAAGTCTAATTCCCGTGTGTCCTTAAAGTGTATAGAAGATATTATTTTACAGTGGTTGATAAGGTATAGCTAATGGTGTCAGTAAGGTTAAGGCCTTGAATAGGGTTAACACAGGAGCAGAGGACATGACTTAACCAGTGGCTCCTGTGGAGTTGGCGCTACACCAAGTTGAGAGATCTCATCATAGGTATCATGGATATAATTATTTTAATAAAATCTTATAAATCTAGCTTTGAGGCCTCTTAATTTATCAAGGCGGCTAAGATTTAGTCTACATTCTCCTGTGTCCTGCACAGGATATATATTGCACTGTACTGTAGTGCACTGTATTTCAGAAAACACCATCTGCTTTGAATTATTAGATTTGTATCTTTGTATTGGTTTCTTGTGTCTTTCAATATTAATGAATTAACTTATGGTTATTCTTTATCTTTTTAGTATCTCTATCCACTTCATTAGAAGCATATTAACAATGTGTCTATAAAAATTACTTTCATGGGTAGTTAGTTTTGATTGAATATTCATTTCTAATTCATATTTAGGGATGGGCCCGGTGCTCGATGCGAACCCATGTTCGCATCGAGCACCGGGTGTTCGCTCGCTCGGCGAGCCCAGAACTATTTTGGCCGCTCGCATCACATTCGTGTGATGCGAGCGGCCCCGCAATGCATTGCGGCCGGCGCGGCCGGCGCAGTGCATTGCTGGCTGATGATTGGCCAAGCATGCACTGTGACCCCGCATGCTTGGCCAATCACAGCGCCGGAAAATCGGAGAGCCATAATTGGCTACAGGCAGGACGCCTGTAGCCAATTACAGCTCAGGGGCTTTAGTACACGCCCCCTCATTTAAAAGGCCGCCACGCCGTCGGCGCCGGTCACATGAGTTCCGGCTTTAGGAGAGAGCAGGCTGATTCTGTGTCACTCTTTGCTAGATTCCTAAAGAAAGATTTGCTCTACTTTGCTAAACCATTGGCTATTTATTTGCTAAACCATTGCTACCTGTCATTGATCGTCCATTGCTGCTGCTGGTTAGTGTGTTTTTAGCTGCTGCTGGGGGTTAGTCTGGTGCGTGTCTTACTGTTAGTACAGTATTTCAGTAGTACCAACCGCAGTGCTGTTAGTACAGCACTGCACCCCAAAAGCACCCACAGGACTTGTAGTGTGTTAGTGGCAGCAAACAGAGCTCCTATATTTTCTTCCCAGAAGCACCCATGGGACTTGTACTGTGTTAGTGGCATCACACAGAGCTCCTATATTTTCTTCCCAGAAGCACCCATAGGACTTGTAGTGTGTTAGTCCCATCACACAGAGCTATATTTTCTTCCCAGAAGCACCTATAGGACTTGTAGTGTGTTAGTCCCATCACACAGAGCTATATTTTCTTCCCAGAAGCACCTATAGGACTTGTAGTGTGTTAGTCCCATCACACAGAGCTCCTATATTTTCTTCCCAGAAGCACCCATAGGACTTGTACTGTGTTAGTGGCATCACACAGAGCTATATTTTCTTCCCAGAAGCACCTATAGGACTTGTAGTGTGTTAGTCCCATCACACAGAGCTATATTTTCTTCCCAGAAGCACCTATAGGACTTGTAGTGTGTTAGTCTCATCACACAGAGCTCCTATATTTTCTTCCCAGAAGCACCCATAGGACCTGTACTGTGTTAGTCCCATCACACAGAGTTCCTATATTTTCTTCCCAGAAGCACCTATAGGACTTGTACTGTGTTAGTGGCATCACACAGAGCTATATTTTCTTCCCAGAAGCACCTATAGGACTTGTAGTGTGTTAGTCCCATCACACAGAGCTATATTTTCTTCCCAGAAGCACCTATAGGACTTGTAGTGTGTTAGTCCCATCACACAGAGCTCCTATATTTTCTTCCCAGAAGCACCTATAGGACTTGTAGTGTGTTAGTCCCATCACACAGAGCTCCTATATTTTCTTCCCAGAAGCACCCATAGGACTTGTACTGTGTTAGTCCCATCACACAGAGCTCCTATATTTTCTTCCCAGAAGCACCTATAGGACTTGTAGTGTGTTAGTCCCATCACACAGAGCTCCTATATTTTCTTCCCAGAAGCACCCATAGGACTTGTAGTGTGTTAGTCCCATCACACAGAGCTCCTATATTTTCTTCCCAGAAGCACCCATAGGACTTGTAGTGTGTTAGTCCCATCACACAGAGTTCCTATATTTTCTTCCCAGAAGCACCTATAGGACTTGTACTGTGTTAGTGGCATCACACAGAGCTATATTTTCTTCCCAGAAGCACCTATAGGACTTGTAGTGTGTTAGTCCCATCACACAGAGCTATATATTTTCTTCCCAGAAGCACCTATAGGACTTGTAGTGTGTTAGTCCCATCACACAGAGCTCCTATATTTTCTTCCCAGAAGCACCTATAGGACTTGTAGTGTGTTAGTCCCATCACACAGAGCTCCTATATTTTCTTCCCAGAAGCACCTATAGGACTTGTAGTGTGTTAGTCCCATCACACAGAGCTCCTATATTTTCTTCCCAGAAGCACCCATAGGACTTGTACTGTGTTAGTGGCATCACACAGAGCTATATTTTCTTCCCAGAAGCACCTATAGGACTTGTAGTGTGTTAGTCCCATCACACAGAGCTCCTATATTTTCTTCCCAGAAGCACCCATAGGACTTGTAGTGTGTTAGTCCCATCACACAGAGCTCCTATATTTTCTTCCCAGAAGCACCCATAGGACTTGTACTGTGTTAGTCCCATCACACAGAGCTCCTATATTTTCTTCCCAGAAGCACCTATAGGACTTGTAGTGTGTTAGTCCCATCACACAGAGCTATATTTTTCTTCCCAGAAGCACCTATAGGACTTGTAGTGTGTTAGTCCCATCACACAGAGCTCCTATATTTTCTTCCCAGAAGCACCCATAGGACTTGTACTGTGTTAGTCCCATCACACAGAGCTCCTATATTTTCTTCCCAGAAGCACCTATAGGACTTGTAGTGTGTTAGTCCCATCACACAGAGCTATATTTTCTTCCCAGAAGCACCTATAGGACTTGTAGTTCGTTAGTCCCATCACACAGAGCTATATATTTTCTTCCCAGAAGCACCTATAGGACTTGTAGTGTGTTAGTCCCATCACACAGAGCTCCTATATTGTCTTCCCAGAAGCACCCATAGGACTTGTACTGTGTTAGTCCCATCACACAGAGCTCCTATATTTTCTTCCCAGAAGCACCTATAGGACTTGTAGTGTGTTAGTCCCATCACACAGAGCTATATATTTTTCCCAGAAGCACCTATAGGACTTGTAGTGTGTTAGTCCCATCACACAGAGCTCCTATATTTTCTTCCAGAAGCACCTATAGGACTTGTAGTGTGTTAGTCCCATCACACAGAGCTCCTATATTTTCTTCCCAGAAGCACCCATAGGACTTGTAGTGTGTTAGTCCCATCACACAGAGCTCCTATATTTTCTTCCCAGAAGCACCAATAGGACTTGTACTGTGTTAGTCCCATCACACAGAGCTCTATATTTTCTTCCCAGAAGCACCTATAGGACTTGTAGTGTGTTAGTCCCATCACACAGAGCTCCTATATTTTCTTCCCAGAAGCACCTATAGGACTTGTAGTGTGTTAGTCCCATCACACAGAGCTCCTATATTTTCTTCCCAGAAGCACCTATAGGACTTGTAGTGTGTTAGTCCCATCACACAGAGCTCCTATATTTTCTTCCCAGAAGCACCCATAGGACTTGTAGTGTGTTAGTCCCATCACACAGAGCTCCTATATTTTCTTCCCAGAAGCACCCATAGGACTTGTACTGTGTTAGTGGCATCACACAGAGCTATATTTTCTTCCCAGAAGCACCTATAGGACTTGTAGTGTGTTAGTCCCATCACACAGAGCTCCTATATTTTCTTCCCAGAAGCACCTATAGGACTTGTAGTGTGTTAGTCCCATCACACAGAGCTATATTTTCTTCCCATAAGCACCTATAGGACTTGTAGTGTGTTAGTCCCATCACACAGAGCTCCTATATTTTCTTCCCAGAAGCACCCATAGGACTTGTACTGTGTTAGTCCCATCACACAGAGCTCCTATATTTTCTTCCCAGAAGCACCCATAGGACTTGTAGTGTGTTAGTCCCATCACACAGAGCTATATTTTTCTTCCCAGAAGCACCTATAGGACTTGTAGTGTGTTAGTCCCATCACACAGAGCTATATTTTTCTTCCCAGAAGCACCTATAGGACTTGTAGTGTGTTAGTCCCATCACACAGAGCTCCTATATTGTCTTCCCAGAAGCACCCATAGGACTTGTTGTGTGTTAGTCCCATCACACAGAGCTATTTTTTCTTCCCAGAAGCACCCATAGGACTTGTAGTGTGTTAGTCCCATCACACAGAGCTATATTTTCTTCCCAGAAGCACCTATAGGACTTGTAGCGTGTTAGTCCCATCACACAGAGCTATATATTTTCTTCCCAGAAGCACCTATAGGACTTGTAGTGTGTTAGTCCCATCACACAGAGCTCCTATATTTTCTTCCCAGAAGCACCCATAGGACTTGTAGTGTGTTAGTCCCATCACACAGAGCTCCTATATTTTCTTCCCAGAAGCACCCATAGGACTTGTACTGTGTTAGTGGCATCACACAGAGGTCCTATATTTTCTTCCCAGAAGCACCTATAGGACTTGTAGTGTGTTAGTCCCATCACACAGAGCTCCTATATTTTCTTCCCAGAAGCACCCATAGGACTTGTAGTGTGTTAGTCCCATCACACAGAGCTCCTATATTTTCTTCCCAGAAGCACCCATAGGACTTGTAGTGTGTTAGTCCCATCACACAGAGCTCCTATATTTTCTTCCCAGAAGCACCCATAGGACTTGTAGTGTGTTAGTCCCATCACACAGAGCTCCTATATTTTCTTCCCAGAAGCACCCATAGGACTTGTACTGTGTTAGTCCCATCACACAGAGCTCCTATATTTTCTTCCCAGAAGCACCCATAGGACTTGTAGTGTGTTAGTCCCATCACACAGAGCTCCTATATTTTCTTCCCAGAAGCACCCATAGGACTTGTAGTGTGTTAGTCCCATCACACAGAGCTCCTATATTTTCTTCCCAGAAGCACCCATAGGACTTGTAGTGTGTTAGTCCCATCACACAGAGCTCCTATATTTTCTTCCCAGAAGCACCCATAGGACTTGTACTGTGTTAGTCCCATCACACAGAGCTCCTATATTTTCTTCCCAGAAGCACCCATAGGACTTGTAGTGTGTTAGTCCCATCACACAGAGCTCCTATATTTTCTTCCCAGAAGCACCTATAGGACTTGTAGTGTGTTAGTCCCATCACACAGAGCTCCTATATTTTCTTCCCAGAAGCACCCATAGGACTTGTAGTGTGTTAGTCCCATCACACAGAGCTCCTATATTTTCTTCCCAGAAGCACCCATAGGACTTGTAGTGTGTTAGTGGCATCACACAGAGCTCCTATATTTTCTTCCCAGAAGCACCCATAGGACTTGTAGTGTGTTAGTGGCATCACACAGAGCTCCTATATTTTCTTCCAGAAGCACCCATAGGACTTCTAGTGTGTTAGTGGCATCACACAGAGCTCCTATATTTTCTTCCCAGAAGCACCCATAGGACTTCTAGTGTGTTAGTGGCATCACACAGAGCTCCTATATTTTCTTCCCAGAAGCACCCATAGGACTTCTAGTGTGTTAGTGGCATCACACAGAGCTCCTATATTTTCTTCTCAGAAGCACCCATAGGACTTCTAGTGTGTTAGTGGCATCACACAGAGCTCCTATATTTTCTTCTCAGAAGCACCCACAGGACTTCTAGTGTGTTAGTGGCATCACACAGAGCTCCTATATTTTCTTCTCAGAAGCACCCATAGGACTTCTAGTGTGTTAGTGGCATCACACAGAGCTCCTATATTTTCTTCTCAGCAGCAGCACCCATAGGACTTCTAGTGTGTTAGTGGCATCACACAGAGCTCCTATATTTTCTTTGCAGAAGCACCCATAGGACTTCTAGTGTGTTAGTGGCATCACACAGAGCTCCTATATTTTCTTCTCAGCAGCACCCACAGGACTTCTAGTGTGTTAGTGGCATCACACAGAGCTCCTATATTTTCTTTGCAGAAGCACCCATAGGACTTCTAGTGTGTTAGTGGCATCACACAGAGCTCCTATATTTTCTTCTCAGCAGCACCCACAGGACTTCTAGTGTGTTAGTGGCATCACACAGAGCTCCTATATTTTCTTTGCAGAAGCACCCATAGGACTTCTAGTGTGTTAGTGGCATCACACAGAGCTCCTATATTTTCTTCTCAGCAGCACCCACGGGACTTCTAGTGTGTTAGTGGCATCACACAGAGCTATATTTTCTTTGCAGAAGCACCTACAGGACTTCTAGTGTGTTAGTGGCATCACACAGAGCTCCTATATTTTCTTTGCAGAAGCACCCATAGGACTTCTAGTGTGTTAGTGGCATCACACAGAGCTCCTATATTTTCTTCTCAGCAGCACCCACAGGACTTCTAGTGTGTTAGTGGCATCACACATAGCTCCTATATTTTCTTCTCAGAAGCACCCACAGGACTTCTAGTGTGTTAGTGGCATCACACAGAGCTCCTATATTTTCTTTGCAGAAGCACCTATAGGACTTCTAGTGTGTTAGTGGCATCACACAGAGCTCCTATATTTTCTTCTCAGCAGCGCCCACAGGACTACTGACTACAATGGCTGGAAGACCGCCAAGGGGAGGCAGAGCGTGCAGAGGCAAGAACACAGGGCAGGCAGGCTCTGTTTCTAGTGGACGTGGCCATGGCCGTGGACGTGGTCGTGCATCGTCATCAGCACGTGGCCATGGGACACGCGCGTCTTTGTTTTCGGCAGCTGGACATGTGGAGCCGCATCATGCTGAATGCTTGGTAGAATGGATGACCAAGCCCTCCTCATCCTCCTCATCCTCTCTCACCCAGGCTCAGGGTACTGGCAGAGCAGCTGCCAACGCGTACTCAATGGCATCATCAGCCACCCCTTCCCTAGACCCACCATGTCCTCCTGAGGAGTCCCCCGAACTCTTTGAGCACAGTGTTGGGTACATGCTCCAGGAGGATGCCCAACGATTCGAAGGCTCGGATGATGATACCCAGCTTGAGGAAGTCAGTAGTGTGCGCGCAGAGAGAGGGGATGCTGAAGGACAGCAATCTGGCAGTACTGTTCCACCAGCTGCAGCTTACTGCCAGGTTTGCTCTAGTGGTGAAGAGGGAGGGGATGATGAGGTCACTGACGCCACGTGGGTGCCTGCAGGGAGAGAGGATGAGGAGGAGGAGAGGAGGAGGAGGATGCGGCGTCACATGTCCAACTAGGCAGGATGCCCCCTGGAGGCCAGCTAGAGGCCAGCACAGCAACTGTACTACACCGCAGAGCTCCGCCTGTGCAGGGCGCTGCCTCTGCACGTTATCAGAAAAGTTCTTTGGTGTGGGCCTTTTTTGAGACGAGTGCATCAGATCGCACCACTGCTATTTGCAATATTTGTCTCAAGCGTATCTCGCGTGGCCAAAACATCAGCCGCTTGGGCACCACAAGCATGACCAGACATATGTCGACCTGCCATGCAGCTCGTTGGCAGGCACACATAAAAGACCCACACCAAAGAACTAAGCGGACCTCTCCTTGCTCCTCATCAGCTGGGATCTCCATCCCCACTACATCTTCAGTCCTCTCTGAAAGCTGCTGTGAGAGGACTGAAGGTGTAGAATTAGGTGTGTCACAACCAAGTACTTGCAGTACACCGACGTCCGATTGTAGCAGGCAAATTTCCCTGCCCCAGCTGCTGGACCGTCGAAAGAAGTACACTCCCAGCCATCCACATGCCCAGCGGTTGAATGCTAGCTTGGCTAAATTGCTAGCACTTCAACTGCTGCCTTTTCAGTTGGTAGACTCGGCCCCCTTCCGTGAGTTTGTTCAATGTGCGGTTCCTCAGTGGCAGGTTCCCAAACGCCACTTTTTCTCACGGAAGGCGATTCCGTCTCTCTACCGGCATGTGGAAGGCAATGTCCATGCCTCGCTGGACAGGGCGGTCAGCGGTAAGGTGCATATTACCGCTGACTCATGGTCCAGCAGGCATGGACAGGGACGTTACCTTTCTTTCACGGCCCATTGGGTCACTCTATTGGCAGCTGGGAGGGATGCAGGACAAGGTGCAGTAGTGTTGGAGGTTGTTCCGCCACCACGCCTCCAAAACGCTACTACTGCTACTGGTTGTGACACACCTCTCTCCTCCACCCCCTCCTCTTCTTCTTCCTCCAGTGCTCTGCCCTCGGAACCAGTGGTGCTCCGTAGGCGTACAAGGGGCTACGCAAGTACGCAGGCAAAAAGATGCCATGCCGTGCTTGCGCTGGTGTGTTTGGGGGACAGGAGCCACACTGGGCCAGAGGTTCTGGCAGCTCTGCAGGGGCAGGCCGAGAGGTGGTTGACGCCACGTCAGCTTAAGCCAGGAATGGTCGTTTCTGACAATGGCACCAACCTTCTCTCCGCCCTGCGACAGGGGCAGCTCACCCATGTGCCCTGTATGGCTCACGTCCTCAACCTGGTGGTGCAGCGGTTCTTGGGCAGGTTCCCAGGCTTACAGGATGTCCTGAGGCAGGCCAGGAAAGTCTGTGTGCATTTCCGCCGATCTTATAATGCCAGTGCTCGGCTGACTGAGCTGCAAAAGGAGCTGAACCTGCCCAAGAACCGCCTAATATGTGACATGCCCACCAGGTGGAACTCAACGTTGGCCATGCTGCAGCGACTGCACACGCAGCAGAGGGCCATCAATGAGTACCTTTGCGACTACGGCACCAGGACAGGGTCAGGGGAGCTTGGTTTTTTTTCCCCACGTCAGTGGAGCATGATCAGGGATGCATGCACTGTCCTCTCACCATTTGAGGAGGCCACGAGGATGGTGAGCAGTGACAGTGCATGCATCAGTGACACTGTACCTCTTGTCCACCTGTTGGAGCATACGCTGCGTGGGATAATGGACAGGGCACTTGAGGCAGAACAGAGGCAGGAAGAGGAGGACTTCCTTGCCTCTCAAGGCCCCCTTTATCCGACAGTGTTCCTTCTGTCCCACCCATCACACAGGAAGAGGATGAGGAGGAGGAGGAGGAGGAGGAGGAGGATTGTGTGAGCATGGAGGTGGAGCCTGGCACTCAGCATCAGCAGCAGCAGCAGTCTTTTAGGGATGATGTACAGTCCCAACAAACCAGTGGACTTGTACGTGGCTGGGAGGAGGTGGCTGGCGATCATGTCATCCTCAGTGACCCAGAAGACTCCGGACCGAATGCCTCAGCTAACCTACGCTGCATGGCCTCCCTGATCCTGCAAAGCCTGCGGAAGGATCCTCGTGTTCTTCGGATCAAGGAGAGGGACCATTACTGGCTGGCCACTCTCCTTGATCCACGGTACAAGGGTAAGGTTGCGGACCTTATCTTGCCGTCGCAGAGGGAGCAGAGGATGAGACATCTCAGGGAGGCCTTGCAGAAAGGTCTGTGCAACGCGTTCCCAGAAACTGGGAGGTTACAAACTCCTGGTCCTGGGCGACGAGTTGCTGAGGCTTCGGTCAGTAGCAGAAGGAGCGGTGGGGAAGGTGGACGTCTGACCGATGCGTTCAGACAATTTTTTAGTCCGCAGCCCCAAGGTATGATCGGTTCCAGCAACCATCGCCAGCGTCTGATATACATGGTGCAGGAATACCTTGGGGCAAGGTCAGACTTGGACACCTTTCCCACCGAAAATCCTCTGGCTTACTGGGTCCTGAGGATGGATCACTGGCCAGAGCTTGCAAGGTATGCAATTGAGCTACTGGCCTGTCCTGCCTCCAGCGTTCTTTCCGAACGCACATTCAGTGCTGCTGGAGGATTTGTCACCGATCATAGGGTGCGCCTGTCCACCGACTCGGTTGATCGACTGACCTTCATCAAAATGAATCAGTCTTGGATCACCACCAGCTACCAGGCACCTGAAGCGGATATAACGGAATAATTTATAATGTCACATCCCTTCAAGACTGCCTATGCTGATGCTGAGTGACTGTCCTGTTATGTTCACTGACTATCCTCTTCCTCCTCCTCAATGATCCATGCCACCACACCAGTGCCTAAGGCACAATTTTTCAGCCCCTGTATAACAGGGGCGTGTACTTACAATTTTTTTTAAAAAATGCTTCGCAACACGTGTGACTGCTGTGCTCCAAGTACAGTATCTGTGAGGGGTTGCAGTGTTGTGGCACCAGCACCAGTGCCTAAGGCACAATTTTTCAGCCCCTGTTTAACAGGGGCGTGTAATTACAATTTTTTTAAAAAATGCTTCGCAACACGTGTGACTGCTGTGCTCCAAGTACAGTATCTGTGAGGGGTTGCAGTGTTGTGGCACCAGCACCAGTGCCTAAGGCACAATTTTTCAGCCCCTGTTTAACAGGGGCGTGTAATTACAATTTTTTTTAAAAAATGCTTCGCAACACGTGTGACTGCTGTGCTCCAAGTACAGTATCTGTGAGGGGTTGCAGTGTTGTGGCACCAGCACCAGTGCCTAAGGCACAATTTTTCAGCCCCTGTTTAACAGGGGCGTGTAATTACAATTTTTAAAAAAAAATGCTTCGCAACACGTGTGACTGCTGTGCTCCAAGTACAGTATCTGTGAGGGGTTGCAGTGTTGTGGCACCAGCACCAGTGCCTAAGGCACAATTTTTCAGCCCCTGTTTAACAGGGGCGTGTAATTACAATTTTTTTTAAAAAAATGCTTCGCAACACGTGTGACTGCTGTGCTCCAAGTACAGTATCTGTGAGGGGTTGCAGTGTTGTGGCACCAGCACCAGTGCCTAAGGCACAATTTTTCAGCCCCTGTTTAACAGGGGCGTGTAATTACAATTTTTTAAAAAATGCTTCGCAACACGTGTGACTGCTGTGCTCCAAGTACAGTATCTGTGAGGGGTTGCAGTGTTGTGGCACCAGCACCAGTGCCTAAGGCACAATTTTTCAGCCCCTGTTTAACAGGGGCGTGTAATTACAAATCTTGATCTAATAGTTCACAGCAGGGCCCATTACTGCGCCCACCAAGAGTAACTATGAGGGCCTACAGTCTTGTGGCAACACCGTCCACCACCACCGCCAAAGGCCCAATTTTTCTGCCCTGTTCATCAGGTGCTTGCAATTACAAATCTTGATCTAATAACTCACAGCAGGGCCCATTCCTGCGCCCACCAAGAGTAACTGTGAGAGCTTACAGTCTTGTGGCAACACCGTCCACCACCACCACCACCACCACCAAGGCCCAATTTTTCTGCCCTGTTCAACAGGTGCATGCAATTACAAATCTTGATCTAATAACTCACAGCAGGGCCCATTCCTGCGCCCACCAAGAGTAACTGTGAGAGCTTACAGTCTTGTGGCAACACCGTCGTCCACCACCACCACCACCACCACCACCAAAGGCCCAATTTTTCTGCCCGGTTCAACAGGTGCATGCAAGTACAAATCTTGATCTATTAACTCACAGCAGGGCCCATTCCTGTGCCCACCAGTCTTGTGGCTACACCAACATCTAATAGGGCAAATTTCTGCAGAGTATATACGCCAGGCCCCTACTTTCAAACATCCAACTTACAAACGACTCCTACTTGCAAACGGAAAGAGAAAACAGGAAGTTAGAGGAAATCTACCCCTAGGAAGGCAAATTCTATCCTGTTAGATTTAATTTGGGAAAAAGGTATCTCCTCTCTACTGATACTTTATCACCAATCCTTGTTTCAATTAAAACCCCACTTTTCCAAAAACATTTGTCATTGGGACGGAAAGTGAGGTGACATGTTCTGAACAGATGTGCAAAGACAGCAAATGTTACAGGGGTGATAACCCCTCCCTATGTTCTCCAAAAAGCTTAAAAATAGATTTTTTTGGGATGGAGCTACACTTCATAATGTACCTGTTCAGATTCTACTTACAAACCTACAGTCCGTGTCTTGTTTGCACCACCTATATACTGCTGTTCAGAGTATATAGGGTTGTAGGTATAGGGTTTTATTTTGGGTGTGGGTCCCCCTTAATATCCATACAAGACCCAAAGGGGCTGGGGTGGGGGGGGGGGGGGGATGGGGTAGCCATGCCATTTTTCTCAAGGATTTTCAGCCATATGGCGGCCAGGACAAGACATGACATTAAAGCCGCAAGTGGTTTTAAATGGCTTCTTTTTTTCCTTTACAAATGTCATTTTGTGCAAGGACAGTTCTAAACACGGGAAACACATGCCACTTCACAGGCATACTTTAGACACCCCCCAGGTACCATATTTAAAGGAAAATTTCACATTTTTTTTTTCACTTTATGCATCATTAACCACTTCAATACAGGGCTTTTAAACACCCTTCCTTACCAGAGCACTTTTTGCGATTCGGCACTGCGTCGCTTTAACTAACAATTGCGCGGTCGTGCGACGTTACACCCAAACAAAATTGACGTCCTTTTTTTCCACAAAATAGAGCTTTCTTTTGGTGGTATTTGATCACCTCTGCGGTTTTTATTTTTTGCGCTATAAACAAAAGAAGAGCGACAATTTTGAAAAAAAACACAATATTTTTTACTTTTTTGCTATAATAAATATCCCATTTTTTTTAAAAAAAACTATTTTTTTCTCAGTTTAGGCCGATACGTATTCTTCTACATATTTTTGGTAAAAAAAAAAAATCGCAATAAGCGTATATTGATCGGTTTGCGCAAAAGTTATAGCGTCTACAAAATAGGGGATAGATTTATTGAATTTTTTTTTTTTTTTTTTACTAATAATGGCGGCGATCTGCGATTTTTTTTTCGTGACTGCGACATTGCGGCGGACACTTCGGACACTTTTGACACATTTTTGGAACCATTCACATTTACACAGCGATCGTTGCTATAAAATTGCAATGATTACTGTGTAAATGTGACTGGAAGGGAAGGGGTTAACTCTAGGGGGCGCTGGAGGGGTTAATGTGTTCCCTAATAGAAGTGATTCTAACTGTGGGGGGAGGGGACTCAAGGGGAGGAGACCGATCATGTGTTCCTCCGTACTGGGATCACATGATCTGTCTCCTCGCCGCTGACAGGACCGTGGAGCTGTGTGTTTACACACACAGCTCCACCGTCCCGCACGGTCCCGTTGTTTTAACGGGCAATCGCGGGTGCCCGGCGGACATCGCGGCCGCCGGGCACCCGCACCGGGTCCAGAGCGATGCCGCGGGCGCGCGCGCCACCGGCGGCGCGCGCGCGCCCCCCAGGCGGCCGGGAATCCGAGGATGTCATATGAAGCCCACCCAGGATGGTAGATCCACCTTGTGGGCGTCATATGAACATGAAGCGGTGTTGAAGTGGTTAAAATGACTGCTCCCGAAAAAACGTTAGTTTTTAAAAGTTCTTTTTGCATTGATATATGTCCCCTGGGGCAGGACCCGGGTCCCCAAACCTGTTTTATGACATTAACATGCATATTGGCCGTTGTAATTAGCACTTTTGATTTCGAACGTTCGCGTCCATTATAACGTATAGGGTTCGAAAATTTGCGCGAACTTTCGGTCCGTTCGAAGGTTCTGGTTCGAACCGAACCCGGGGGTGTTCGGCTCATCCCTAGTAGTGAGTATACAGCTTGTATAACAGTGTAAATTTGCTGTCCCCTCAAAATAACTCAACACACTGCCATTAATGTCTAAACCGCTGGCAACAAAAGTGAGTACACCCCCTGAGTGAAAATGTCCAAATTGGGTCCGAAGTATCAATATTTTGTGTGGCCACCATTATTTTACAGCACTGCCTTAACCGTCTTGGACGTGGAGTTGACCAGAGATTCACAGGTTGCCACTGGAGTCCTCTTCCACCCCTCCATGACAAAATCACAGAGTTGGTGGATGTTAGAGACCTTGCGCTCCTCCACCTTCCGTTTGAAGATGCCCCACAGATGCTCAATAGGGTTTAGTTCTGGAGATATGCTTGGCCAGTCCATCACCTTTACCCTCAGCTTCTTTAGCAATGCAGTGGTCATCTTGGAGGTGTGTTTGGGGTTGTTATCATGTTGGAATACTGCCCTGGCACCCAGTCTCCGAAGGGAGGGGATCATGCTCTGCTTCAGTATGTCACAGTACATGTTGTCATTCATGGTTCCTTCAATGAACTGTACCTCCCCAGTGCCAGCAGCACTCATGCAGCCCCAGAACACCACACTCCCACCACCATGCTTGACTGTAGGCAAGACACACTTGTCTTTGTACTCCTCACCTTGTTGCCACCACACACCATCTGAACCAAATAAGTTTATCTTGGTCTCATCAGACCACAGAACATGGTTCCAGTAATTCATGTCCTTAGTACACTTGTCCTCAGAAAACAGTTTGCAGGCTTTCTTGTGCATCATCTTTAGAAGAGGCTTCTTTCTGGGATGACAGCCATGCAACAAAAGTGGTCTGAGCACTGACAGGCTGACCCCACCCCTTCAACCTCTGCAGCAATGCTGGCAGCACTCATACCTCTATTTCCCAAAGACAACCTCTGGATATGACGCTGAGCACACTCACTCAACATCTTTGGTAGACCATGGCGAGGCCTGTTCTGAGTGGAACCTGTCCTGTTAAACCGCTGTATGGTCTTGGCCACCGTTCTGCAGCTCAGTTTTAGGGTCTTGGCAATCTTCTTATAGCCTAGACAATCTTTATGTAGAGCAACAATTCTTTTTTTCAGATGCTCAGAGAGTTCTTTGCCATGAGGTGTCATGTTGAACTTCCAGTAACCAGTATGAAAGAGTGAGAGTGATAACACCAAATTTAACACACCTGCTCCCCATTCACACCTGAGACCTAGTAACACTAACAAGTCACATGACACCGGGGAGGAAATAGTACTAATTGGGCCCAATTTGGACATTCATTTTCACTTAGGGGTGTACTCACTTTTGTTGCCAGTGGTTTAGACATAATGGCTGTGTGTTGAGTTTTTTTGAGGGGACAGAAAATTTACACTGTTATACACGCTGTGCACTCACTACTTTACATTGTAGCAAAGTGTCATTTCTTGTGTGTTGTCACATGAAAAGGTATAATAAAATATTTACAAAAATGTGAGGGGTGTACTCACTTTTGTGAGATACTGTATGTTCTGTATGCATGCTATTCACTTTTTGGCATACTTTTTGGCATTATTAAATGTTTCTGGGTGCATTTTCAATGTGTATTTGAGCTTCCTGTGTATTTTTTCCTGTCTCCAGATCATCTATTTCATTCCATCTTACCCTCCGTTGTTCTATTAACACGCTCAGGTTTAGCATCTCTTTGGCTGGAATGCTTATGGAAGGTAAACCCTACTTCTTCAGAGCCACCCCTAGTTCCCAGGGTAGTTTATAGTGTCTAAAGTTGCCTTTTCTACTCTTTTGTTTTTAGGTTCTGTAGCTCAATACCAGGGGTGGTGCAAGGGTTTTTGAAACCCTAGGCAAAACCCAATTTTTTCGCCACCATTGGCTCCACCCCCTTTACACTGTCCATGTGACAGAAGGCGGCGCTATACAGAAAGCATCGACTCTGCTTCCTCTAGCGCTGGCTCCAGTGCTGTGCCTCTAATTATACTACTGGTCAGACTTAGTTGCATTCTGCAGCCTGCAGAGCGTGCAGACGCGGAGGGAAACCAGTGTCCGAGCTCCCCTATGCAGTAGTGCGCCCCAGGCGGCTGCCTAGTTTGCCTAGTGGTAGCACCGGCCCTGCTCAATACTATGTATGACCGTTAAGTCCTTCTCTGACATGGCTGCTTCATTTTATGTCTTTATCTTATGTCATTGTACGCACTCTGTGCTGCATGGCAGTGTCCATTGGTGGAAATGGCGGCCATTTTGTTCAGTCCCATAGAGTGCTGGGAGCATTTACGTATAGTCGCACAGAGCTAGGCGCACCATGTCTCCACGTGTGGCAACCATGACATATAGTGACTGGCCCAGGAGATAAGAGATGCTGGTTTAATTAAATTCTTTTCCTGGCTGCTAGCTCCTCCTGGTGTTCATTTGCTAATATGGTTTTGTTTGTTCAGCAGCAATGAGCCAACTCCTTAAGCCTGCGGCACTGAATATTCAGTATAGGTAAGGAGTGTAAAGTTTCCCTTTGTTATATATTTAAAAGAATGCTGCATCTGACATCTGGCTTCTGCTTGACTGATCTGATGGGGCAAAAGCCCAACATCAATATAATCAGATTACTTACATACACGGTTAAAAACTTGGGTGGCTCAGCAGGAACTGTCCAAGATTTGAACATATGGGCAGGCGGAATGTACTAGCCGCTAGCAATAATCACTCTCTTCTGTGGGGGGGGGGGGGGGGCGGCATTGTCAGCAAAAAAGAAATTGCATGTGAAGATCTTACACCTCACAATAAATCTCATAAATAATTCTCATATCTAAGAACCATGCATGGCCAGCATCAGCATAAGGCAGCCAAGGCGGCCGCCTGAGGTGAGGCAGGAGAGGGGGGTGCCAAAGTCAGGGGTTCCCCAAACGTTGCTTATTCTGGCACCGACGGCCTCCTCTGCTCTCACCTGCACCTAGTTCCGCACACTGACAGGCAACACAGCACAGCCCTGGCCAGGCACTGTTAAATTGGCCTCTCCTGACTCAAGTCATGGCTCACTCCTCCTCTGCTAGATGTGGGGCAGAGAGAGATGCCCGGCTCAAGGACACCGCCCCCTCTCTCACTTCAGCAATTGAGCCAAGGATCGCTGGATCTTGGAAACAAAATCCCTCCTCCCACCTGGGTGGTGACAGAGAGAGTCGGGAACGCCTCTAGTTAGGCAACACAGAGACTATCATTGCTGAACTGAAGGGTGTGTGAAATGAGGGGGAGCCCAGAGAGGAGCCTGGAACCAAGTGATACCAGGGGGAGGGGCCAATGCCAGCAGAAGGCTCAGGAGGATCAAGAGTGGCACTGCTAGCAGCACAGATGAAGACCTCTCTCTACCTTCTCTGTGGAAGGTTGGGCAAGCAAGCTGCTTCTAGTTTATGGTGTCAGAATTTGGCTGGCTATGAATATTATTGTACCATCCCTGCCCTTGTGTCATGTATGCGGTCTCTGACCATCGCTTGTGCTATGTATGCAGTCTCTGATCATCTCCTGTGTCATGTATGTGGTCTCTGATCATCTAATGTGCCATGTATGCGGTCTCTGATCATCTCATGTGTCATGTATGTTGTCTCTGATTATCTCATGTACCATGTTTGCGGTCTCTGACACACGTTCACTCTCCTCCCTTTCATGTTCCTGAGCCAGGAGCATTATTGACAGTTTCCACAGCCATCAAGGCTGGGAAAGAATGTAATGCAATGCCATGTACACTGCATTACACTCATGACAGAATGCATGGTAACATTGGTGATGTAACATCAGCAGGCAAATAAAGTGTATGCCATATGGGGGTGGGGGTTTGCACTGTGGAGGTGAGAGGGTGGCAGGAGGAGGGTTGGGGGGGGCACCAAAATGCACCTTTGCCTAAGTAAAAAAAAATCTCTGCACCTGCCCTGGAGCCATGCTTGTTCTTTCCCATTATGACTGAGATATGGGAGTTGGTGTCAGAGAACTCACGGTACCAATGTACGTCTTCATGCAGCAGAGGCGAATCCTCACTCTGCGGGTGCCAGTACCCATGCGCAGTGTCCCCAACGGAACCGAATGAGCTCCGGAAAGTGCGTGCGTACCCGCGCACCAACACGAACGTGTGCGCGTCCTCGCACTCCAATGCGAACGGGTGCGCGCACTCGCACGTCAGTACGAACGTGTATGCGCACTCGCGCACGGACGTTCACCTCCACCAATCCCAGCACATAGCGCCATATATAAACAAGGCCTTCACATGATGCCAGTGCTGGATCGTCTTCAGTCTGTTCCCTGAGTACCTGCTTGTTATTACCCGTTACCTGGCTCCTGACAAACCCGGCTTCCCTTGACTACTCTTCTGGATCACCCCTACTTATTGGCTGCCTACTACAATACTGACCTCGGCTTGGACTTTTGACTACGGCTCTGCTCCTTGATTCTGTACCTCACCGCCTGCCCGTTGCCAACCTCTGCCTGCCCTTGACTATGAACTTGCCTTCTGCCTTGTACCCTGTTTGCCAACCAGTTGCCGACCCCTGCCTGTCTTGACGTTGCAGTGCCTATACCCACCTGCCCGGCCACCACTGGGTATAGTCTTGGTTACCAACCTCCACACCTGCCTTCCAGAAGAACATTCTGGAATCTAAGGGGGGTCATTCAGGATTGGAAAGGCCACATGGCCCCCTCCTCTGCTATCCCATGTAAGGAAAAAAGGGGGGAAAGACGGTTTCAAGGCCCCCTCATGGGATTGAGGTGGTGGCAGTTTCTAGCTCCCCGAAGTAGCAGAAATAATAGGGAGGTTCTGATAGGCAAGCGAAGTCAGCTGACCCAAGAGCATTCTGGAATATGACCCCCTGGAAGATTATAGAATTATTGGGGGCCCCTATAAAAAGGGGTTCCGGACACAGGCTTTTGCCAGGCACCTGAGGGGATTAACAGGACAGCTCCCCGCCCCCCCCCCCATCCCCTTGTTGTGGCTTATTATGAGGTGGGACCCCTTACTCTTTTATAGTAGAAATAGAAAGGGGGGGAAGAAATAAAGTTTGTTAAAAGTAATGAATTATTAGGCCTGTATTAGCTGTAGTGGCTTGGTCGTGTTGAAATATTCGGTACTTTAATAGGAGATTATTAAAAGTATAAGCCTGGGTTCACACTATAGCGAATTCGCAGTGGGGCAAAATACTGCGAATTCGCAGGACATTTGAAAACCCATTGTTTTCAATGGGGCACGTTCACACAAGTCCGGTGCATGCGCAATGCGAATTGCCGAAAAACCGCAACCGTCTTTGGTGCGTTGCGGGACGGATCAGGTGCGAATTCAGGCCCATTATCTTCTATGGGCACGCATCTGATTCGCATCTGGCTTGCGTCCTGAACAGAAATTTGCGCCACTCCAACACCTCCCCTTCTTCCTGTTCCTCCCCTGTGTGTTTTAAAATCCGGAATGGAACCAGCATGTCCAAAAGAGGACGAAAAGCATCATCAAAGGAGAAAGAATCTGTGGATTGTGAGGAGTTGATCAGACTTGTGAGGGACAAACCCATGATTTATGACACCCAGCATCCTAAATATAAGGACAACGTTGCCAAAAAACGTGCATGGCAGGACATTGGCAGAGACCTCTTGCCAGAGTGGAACAGGTGCTCTTCCCAAGTTCAGGCTGACAAATGTAAGTTTTTTTTATTACCTTTTACTACCTGTATATGCTGTTCTGTATTTTTTAGATGGTGGACATTAATTTAATTTATTCGATTTTAACAAACAGCATGTGGTCACCCCCAAATCTGTACCAGGCCACATGCTGTAAACATTGTGCACATAACAGCTTTATCTAGGGATGGTTGAGTCCCTAAATAAATGCATATTCTTATAATTTCTAAGGTCAGTAATATGACATACACCACAAATGTGAGATAAAAAAGTTTTATTTTTCATAGCCAAAATTAAATACAACACTTTTCATACAGCACACTTACAGCATTATATTATCATGCATTTACATCCAGAAAAAAAATACATATTTATTTTTAGTCAATAGAATTCATCTGCCAAGGCACCTCCCCAGCTGGTGACAAAAAAAAATCTTAATTTCTTCTCTAATAAGTGTACCAGTAGTGCTGCCCCTAGGAATATTGCAATGTGCTGCCTCCATGTTATGGGTCAGGGAATCTTCAAAAAGAAACCCATCTCTTTCACGCACATAGTTGTGCAGGGCACAGGCAGCTTTAATTGCACTGATCGCATGATCAATACTGAGGTTAATAGAGGTATGCAGGAATCTCCAATTATTGCAAAGAATTCCAAATGCACATTCTACTACTCGTCATGCCCTAGTCAGCCTATAATTGAACACTCTTTTTTCAGTTGTCAGAGAGCGACTTGAATAAGGCCTGAGCATGTTCTGGGACAGTGCGAAAGCTTCATCTCCGACAAATACATGTGGGAGGAGAGGCTCTGTAGTCCCTGGCAGGGCAGAATTATTGGACAAGTCTAGTGTATTGTCACGCAGCATGCGGCCAAATGAGGAATGTGAGAATACACTAGAATCTGAGCTGCTGCCATAAGAACCTACATCAACATAAATAAATGTATAATTTGCATCTGCCACTGCCATTAATACCAACGAAAAATATTTTTTATAATTAAAAAATTGGCTCCCACTAGCTGGAGGCTTGAGGATGCGTACATGTTTGCCATCAATGGCTCCAAGACAGTTGGGGAAGTTGCATCTCTCCCAGAATAGGTCCGCTTTTATCAGCCATTCTTCTGGTTTGGGCTTCTTCATAACAATGTCCTTCAGTTCTTCCCATATGACTAGGCAGGTAGCATGAACAATGCCACTAATCGTTGATTTTCCAACCTTGAATTCATAGTGCAAACTTCCAAAGGAATTCCCTGTTGCTAAGTACCTAAAATGACAAAAAATTTAAAAAATCATTATGTTGTTCTTTATTTTTCAGTGCGCTACTTACAGACAAGATGGCGTAGCATACGTGATGCTTACAGAAAATATATGAGGCACCTCAGAGAAACAAGGAGTGGCTCGGGGGCAGCGCCTAGGGTACCCTATATGTATGCCAGGGACTTGGATTTTCTACAACCCATTGTGGAGATGAGGGAGTAAGTTTTCATTTACATCATCTATGTAACGCACAATCTGGTAATCATCAATATGCCGAGATATTTTTTTACATTTTTACAATATAAAACAGGACAGAATCTAGTTGGGAGGAGCAAGATGTTTTGGAGGAAGCACCCATTGATATACCAGAAGACACAGAGGATTTAACACTAATCCAAACATCTTCCAGTCTCTGGGAAACTCAGCCAGAAGAACAATGTTCAGGGGCAGAGGAGGCTGTTCCTGGGCCATCCTCTGCTCCTGCACAAATTGATCAGCCTGGCAAAGTGCCACGGAGGCGCCCAGCACTATCCCAACCAGACCTAAGTGAGCGCTTATTAGACATGTTAAAAAACATGACCGGAAAGGTGGATGCATTTTTATGTCCCGATACAATCCTGGCGCTCAGTTTTGTACCACTAATTAAAAAGATACCCCCAGAGCAGTACTATGAAATGCAAAAAAATATAGAAAAAATGCTGCACTCCTTCTCCCAGCCACAGGAGGAAGCTGCATTTAAATACCCAAATGTAACCCAACCAAGACCTCCCCATCACTACCCAAGATACCCGCACTACCCTGAGCAGCAACACCATCCTTACCCCTATAATCCACCATCATATCCCTCAAGTTATGACAGGCCAATCTCCAGATATGAAGGGCCACACAGTAACCTTCCCTATCCAATCCCATCCCCACTTCCTTCAATTAGGGCCCCCCCCCCCAAACTCAGGGCATGTATGGGCAAAGTCAACATGGGGAGGCTAGGCCTGCTCCCCACACTGCCAGTGATGACCCAGCTTCCGCAACTCAATACTCCTATGAGGCCCCTTTCCAAAAAACATATCAGAATCTGTGATGAGGTCTGTTCATGGTTAAGGAACAACATGACACATTTTGATAAAACAGGGAAGAGGCCTAATGGGCAGGCAAGTTTTTTGTTTTTAAGTTATTGCAGAGTTAATTTATGTTTTATACATGGGTAAAGTTTCTATTTTTATCATATTTTATGATACGTGAATAAATAATTATTCCTAGATTTTTTGTGCCGTCATATTTTAAAAATACCCAGGTTAAAAAACATAAAAAAAAAAACAAAAAACATGGTCAATATAACGCATGACAAATGACATGAGTGATGATAATTACCTTAATGTGATCAATAATCTTTCAGCAGGCTGGATACTTGGTCTGAAGCTCGTGTTCTGACGCTGCAAGCGAGGGGAGATTAAGCCCAGCAATTCGTCAAAACTGAGTAAAAAAAAAAAAAAAAAAAAATCATAAATACATGTGGGAAAAACATTGGGGCATACTGTAAAAAAAAAAGTAAGGTAAGTGGTTAAGGACATTATTCAGGGTAACAAGGCAGGCATCCTTAGTTCCAATCTAATTATGGCTAAATAAGTGACAGGAACAAAAAAAAAAAAAAAATGGCATATGGGTCCTCATTTTTAACAAAGAAGCCACTGGCCTTTTAAATTAACAGTAACATTTGTCTGAGCCAAAAATGCTAAACAAAGCTGCGTGGCAACACCAACACCCACAAAGCAACTTGTCACTAGCAATTTTGGGCCAAGGTATTTGGGGGGTAAAACATCCAAAAAAAAAAAAAATGGGAATATGACCTGCCCTACACCAGGAGGGGGGAGCAAGGTGAGGATAATTTAGTGCCCTTAAGCTTGCATGCTGAAATAATGTACAGTTGGTATTTTGGGGGGGGGGGGGACAAGGCTTATTAGTTACAATAATCTTAAAATAACATAATCACACATAGGTTAGACTGGATGGACTTGTGTCTTGCAAATATAAAACACACTATACATCTATGGCTACAAATTAAGTATGGTTTGGCAGAAACAGTACTCACCTACTAATTGACATGCGGGTGAAATTGAAAAATTTCCCTTCATGCCCACGGAGGTGCCCATACAATATCATGAACTGGCCTCTTTCCTCACGATTTGCAATGATGGGATGAACCCAGTATCTTCTTCTTCTACGCATCCTTCTACGATTTTCTTCTTCCAGCAAGATTGCTGCTGTGGCAGCAACAACAGTTGGCATGATCATTGGCAGAGCAGCACACATCTTGCAAAGAAACACACAAAACACAGGTACAGACTGCTGGACAACCAGGAAGTGTAGACTGACCTACCAGGTTTTATAAGCAGCCAGACAATCAGCCAAAAAGCTTGGTCAGCACAAAATTAGCAACACAAATTAGGCAGAAAGGGTTACTAATGAATTCGCACAGCGGCTTCGCACCGAAAACGCGTACAATCCGCAGAACATCCGGCGTTTCACTGCGCAGTCACTCAGGGCCTTGAATTCTGTCTGTTTAATAGTTCCTCATAGACATATAAAAGCATAAACCAACATAGTGTGGTTTTATATGTCCACGAGGAACTATTGAACAGAAGGAGTGACAAGCACTGGAGGGAAGAGGCGAGAATGACACTGGATTGTTATTGAGCACAAGTGTGATTTGACAAATTATACAAGAGGGGTCTCACTATCTGGTGAGCATTTAAGACATTGGTGAGAAGATCACTTAAAGGGGTTGTAAGGGGTTGTAAGGGTCTCAAGGTTTTTCACCTTAATGAATTATATGCATTAAGGTGAAAAACCTTTTGTGCTGCAGCTGCCCAAAGAGCCCCCCTTTTTCTTACCTGAACCAGTCCTTTTCAGCAACCAACGCGAGCCCAACAGCTCCAGCCGCTGTCTCCATCCTCATTGGATAGATTAATAGCAGCAGGAGTGACACGAGAGCAGGGGGACGCGGCCTAGTCCTGCTGTCTGTGTCAATGAACGCAGCAGTGGGACTTGTGAGCATGCCCACACAGGTGAAGCGGCTCTCTGTGGGGGCACCTGATGAAGAGGAGCGCTGTCGGGTCACCCCAGAAGAGGAGGATCGGAGCTGCTCTGTGCAAAACCCTTGCACAGAGCAGGTAAGTTTAACATGTTTGTTATTTAAAAAAAAAAAAAAAAACCTTTTAGGGGGGGTGGGGGGGCTGCAGGAGATAAGGTTTTTTGAAGAACCATAAAGCTTTAGAACCACTTTAAGATAAAAAAAAATCTGCCTATAGAGACACTTTAAGCATTCATTGTAGTGCCTGTCTGCTCTCTTTGGCCCTCCCTGTTGGACTAACTGATTATATCCCATAGTATGCTGACATGAAGTAATGCCAGAAATACAGAAAATTGTTTTAAAATACTTACCATCATTTTCTGTTCTTTAATTCTATATTTTATACTTATGTCAGCAGGTTCCCACCCTCGGGTTTCCTATTCCAAGCTCAGAGTTGCTCTGTGTGTCCTCTTATAGGCGAGTTATGGGTGGTCCTATGGGATCAGGGGAGGAGGAGCTGACTCATAGTATCCTGATATGATTGACAAGAAAAGGAAAATCACAGTAAGCATTTAATAACAATTCTCCATGATAAAAACTGATAAGATGGTACTTACTTATTTAGTGAATTTCTACACCTATGAAATATTTGTTGTTGAATAGAGAAAAGATTGCAAGTTCTACTTCAGAGGACAGATGTGAAATAGTGACTTTCAAAAGTTTCATGCTTGCCCGTTTACAGTATTCTAAGAGTGACTTCTCAGAAATTCCACACGGTGGTGCTTTATTCATCTGCTTCAGCTAGGTACTTTTGGGAAGAAGCTCATGGAATATAACTGGAAATATATTTCCCTACAAACTACAATTAGGTTAAACTGTTAAAAGAACTCTTTAATGGATAAGCAGACAATGTTTTAAAAATGAGGAGGTGTGAAAATCAGTAAATATAACCAATTATCTTTGCACTGTATCTCTTTGCAGCTAATATTCAATCCAGATCCTCAGCCAACAGCCTGACACAATTTGTATTTGTGCCAACCCCCTCTAATTAACCATTCTGACTGAGAGCTCTGTGCTAATACTACTGTGACTTAAAAGTGTATTTTAATCCCTCACAAAACCCTAGAATTTAATACATAGCTGCTCTTTATTTGTAAACCAACATATCATATTGTTTTATGTCTTTTTACTATAATTAAAGAAAAAAAAATCTGAAAACTTGATTTTGTGGCTGGGGCACTCCCTTTAGGAGCGTGACAATCACTGAGCTTGCAATACGATAGTATCAACCTTGCACTTACATGAATGTTCAGCTAGTGTTTGCCCACCGGTGAATGATGGCAACTATATGAACATGCAGTATTGTCAGTTTCTGCACCGGTTAGGGGCTGTCTAATGACTAGGGATGATCTGAACATCCTTGGATTCAGTTTAAGGCTGGTTCAGTGAACATTATGGACGTTTGCATGCCAAATCCTGACTCTATTGTAGTCAATAGGAGCAGAATGTTTAAAAAGTAACACCAATTTTGATAATGCTTGTACATACCTCCCAGTCACAACTTTTTGAGATGGGAATGAGGGACACCTATCAGCAAAAGTATGCAGGCATAGGACACCCCCCTTGCACAGGAAGAATTGTCCAAAAAGCAAGATTGGTGCTTTTTTTTACCACTACTATTCCTTTATATTGGCTTTTGGAATTTACAAATGCAGCCATTTAGAAATCAGATGAAAAATTTAGGGCTGGAAAATACTTTTTGATAGATAGATAAAAAGTGAATTTTATATTCAACTCTATAGTTCAGACCAAAATGAGGGTCAAATGAGTGGGAATGAGGGACAGAGGGACATTGCTTCAAATCACGGACAGTTGGATGCTATGCTTGTAGACAGGGGATTGTCAAACAAGCAGTTATAACCTGTACATTACATACTCCTGACCCCTGCACCCTGTATATTACATACCCCTGGCCCATGCACATTACACACTCCTGGCCCCTGCACCCTGTAAATTACATATTCCTGACCCCTGCACCCTGTACATTAACCACTCCTGACTCCTACACCCAGTACATTACATACTCCTGACCCCTGAACCCTGTACGTTACATACTCCTCATTCCTGCACATTACACACTCCTGACCCCTGCACCCTGTAAGTTACCCACTCCTGACCCCTGCACCCTGTACATTACCCACTCCTGACCCCTACACCCTGTACATTACACACTCCTGACCCCTGTATATTACACACTCCTGACCCCTGTATATTACACACTCCTGACCCCTGAACCCTGTACATTATACACTCCTGACCCCTGCGATGAAAGCAGGGGAGCGGCAGTGTGATAATTATAGAATAGAAGAATTTGTTGGGATCAGAGATGGGGTGGGATCACAGTCAATGTACCGTGAAGGGTGTAAGGAATCTTCAGGGGGGAGGTGATAGCCTAAACCATCAATTCACACTCCCCTCGATATTCAGTATCCCTGTACAGCCAGAGAGGGGAGCAGTATATGTAATAATTGGGTCCCTGTGTATGATTGTAGGGTGCATTCTATGCATTGATAGTATGGGGGGACACTCGCTGACTGATACCTCCAGCTAAGAGCAATCAAGCACAGTCTGGGAAGAAGTTGGGCGATCTGTACATTATCCTCTGACCCCCCCTCTCCCTGATCACTCAGCGCTCACCCCCCCATCACTCACCGCTCACCTCCATCCGCATACACCGCACACATATCCATGGAGACCGAAATCAACGATCACAACAGCAACCTGGGGGCGTAGCTTCCTCAACAGCCAATACTGGGCCTGCTGTCAGGGGCATACCTAAAGCATTTGGCACCAGGGGCCCAGAGCCCTCTTACATCAGGGTCCACCCAGAGCCCCTTTTACATCAGAGTCCGCCCAGAGCCCCCCTTACATCAGAGTCCACCCAGAGCCCCCTTACATCAGAGTCTGCCCAGAGCCCCCCTTACATCAGAGTCTGCCCAGAGCCCCCCCTAAGGCCCCTTTCACACTGGGGCGTTTTTCAGGCGGTACAGCGCTATAAATAGCGCCTGTATACCGCCTGAAAAAATCCGGCCCCATTCACTCCAGTGTGAAAGCCGGCGGGCTTTCACACTGGAGCGGTGCGCTAGCAGGACGGCAAAAAAAGTCCTGCTAGCAGCATCTTTGGAGCGGTATAGGAGCGGTGTATTCACCGCTCCTATACCGCTCCTTCCCATTGATTTGAATGGGAAACCGCGGTAATACCGCGGCAATACCACTACGGCGGTGCTCTGCGGGGGGTCTTTAACCCTTTTTCGGCCGCTCGTGGGGGGTAAAACCGCACCGCGAGTGGCCGAATACCGCGGCTAAAATTACGCTAAAGCATCGCTAAATATAGCTCCCCGCCCCAGTGTGAAAGAGGCCTTAGAGTCTGCAGAATTTTCACTTACACTGTAAGAGGGGAGTGCTGTGAACTTTAATGTAAAGGGGAACCCTGATTTAAGGAGGTATCTGATGTAAGGGTTGTTCTGGGAGCCCTGATTTAAGGGGGAATGCTGTGGACTCTGGTGTAAAGGGAAACTCTGATGTAAGGGGGTCTCTGCTCATCAAAGCCCATGCACACTGCCTGTCCTTCAGAACCTGACCCACCTAAAAGTTTCAAACAGTACACAAAAAATTCTAACTATTGTCCCTGAAATCTAGAGAGAAATTACAGGAGAACCAAAGCATTAGCCCCAAGGGGATAATACTTCCGTTACCCCAAAGTCTTCGGATGCTTCTTCAGTCAGCCATCCAGCACCTGCAAAAGAAAGCAACCTATCTAATTAACTAGACAATACAATGCATTACAGTGGTCATGACATGTGTGATCCTGTCAAGACCTCCATCCCCTCAAAAGAAATCAAGCCTGATTTCTGCAGGATGCAACTTGAGCAGACACGTCAACTTATTTACAAGAAGAAGCCAGAGAATTTTCTGAGTAGCTTCTAAAGAAGTCTATAACGTTGAAAATAGCAAAGGGAATTGACAGGGGCAGCGGGAATAGTGTCCATGACTAGCCAGCCAGGCACTGGTGCTGTTGCCCTGTATAGGAAGTTTTTTTGGAATTGCCCACCCTAACCCGTCTGCACACTTGCAGTCCTAGGCAAGTCCAGCACGTCTGTTGATCATTTACTGGTTTAACCCCCGCTTTTTTCACCCCTGCAATAACGAGGCACAGACTAGACATGTGCGATTAGTTTCGTACGAATTCGTAATTTCGTACGAATTTAGGAATCCGTAGTACGAATTTTTTCGAATACGAATTCCGTACGGAAAACGAAATTCCGTTTACGAATTTCGTCGCCGAATTTATTCGAATCCGACTACCAAATATCGAATTTCAACTAATATGAAAGAAATTATTATAGCGGATATAACGAATGATTCGAATGAATTTGAATGAATTCGAATGGATTCGAATGAATTCGAATGACAAAGTGTAATTTTTGCAGGAAAAATTCCGTTTACGAATTTCAGCTCCAAATTATTCGAATCCAACTACCAATATCGAATTTCAACTAATTTGAAAGAAATTATTATAGCAGATATAACGAATGAATTTGAATGAATTTGAATAATTCGAATGACAATGTGTCATTTTTGCAGAAAAATAAGCTATTGCCGGCAAATGAATTGTCGGCTCCGTAACACAGAGAACAGTCATTCATTGATATAAAAAAAAAAAAGCGTAGGGGTCCCCCCAAATTCAATAAACAGGCCCTTCAGGTCTGGTATGGATATTAAGGGGGACCCCAGCCAAAATAAAAAATGGCGTGGGGTCCCCCCTAAATATCCATACCAGAACCTTCAGGTCTGGGATGGATTTTAAGGGGAACCCCGGCCAAAAAAAAAAATAGCGTGGGGTCCCCCTCAAAATCCATACCAGACCCTTTATCCGAGCACGCAACCTGGCAGACCGTAGGAAAAGAGGGGGGGACGAGAGCGCCCCCCCCTCCCTCCTGAACCGTACCAGGCCACATTCTGAGACCCCCAAAGCACCTTGTCCCCATGTTGATGAGGACAAGGGCCTCATCCCCACAACCCTGGCCGTTGGTTGTGGGGGTCTGTGGGCGGGGGGCTTATCGGAATCTGGAAGCCCCCTTTAACAAGGGGACCCCCAGATCCCGCCCCCCCCTGTGTGAAATGGTAAGGGGGTACAAAAGTACCCCTACCATTTCACCAAAAAAGGTGACAAAAATTGTAAAAATGACAGGAGACGGTCTTTGACAATTCCTTTATTAAAATCTTCTTTCTTCTTTCTTCTGGTCTTCCTTTCTTCATCCTTCGGTTTCTTCATCTTTCTCCTTCCGGCATCTTCTACCATCTTCTTCTTCCTCCGATCCGCTTCTTCTTGCTCCGGTCTTCTCGTCCTTCTCGTCCGGCATCGGCGTCGGCGTCTCTTCTGGGCCGCTCCTCGCAATGGGAGGCTCCCGCTGTGTGAGGCTTCGCTCCGGCTGACAGGTCTTTTATAACGGAGGGCACCTGGTAACCCCGTCCCCTCTGACCCACGGGGACGTCATGGGGACTTCCCTATGGCTTTCCCCATGACGTCAGAGGGGGGCGGGGTCACCAGGTGCCCTCCGTTATAAAACACCTGTCAGACGGAGCGAAGCCTCACACAGCGGGAGCCTCCCATTGCGAGGAGCGGCCCAGAAGAGACGCAGACGCCGATGCCGGACGAGAAGGACGAGAAGACCGGAGCAAGAAGAAGCGGATCGGAGGAAGAAGAAGATGGAAGAAGATGCCGGAAGGAGAAGATGAAGAAACCGAAGGATGAAGAAAGGAAGAAGACCAGAAGAAAGAAGAAAGAAGATTTTAATAAAGGAATTGTCAAAGACCGTCTCCTGTCATTTTTACAATTTTTGTCACTTATTTGGTGAAATGGTAGGGGTACTTTTGTACCCCCTTACCATTTCACACAGGGGGGGGCAGGATCTGGGGGTCCCCTTGTTAAAGGGGACTTCCAGATTCCGATAAGCCCCCCGCCCGCAGACCCCCACAACCAATGTCCAGGGTTGTGGGGATGAGGCCCTTGTCCCCATCAACATGGGGACAAGGTGCTTTGGGGGTCTCAGACCCCCAAAGCACCCTCCCAATGTTGAGGGCATGTGGCCTGGTACGGTTCAGGCGGGAGGGGGGGGCGCTCTCGTCCCCCCCTCTTTTCCTGCGGCCTGCCAGGTTGCGTGCTCGGATAAGGGTCTAGTATGGATTTTGAGGGGGACCCCACGCCATTTTTTTTTTATTTTTTGGCCGGGGTTCCCCTTAAAATCCATCCCAGACCTGAAGGGTCTGGTATGGATATTTGGGGGGGACCCCACGCCATTTTTTTTTTTTTTTGCTGGGGTTCCCCTTAATATTCATACCAGACTTGAAGGGCATGGTTATTGAATTTGGGGGGACCCCCACGCTTTTTTTTTTTTATAAATTAATGACTGTTCTCTGTGTTACGGAGCCGACATTTCATTAGCCGCGAGTGATTTTAAATAGCTTTTTTTCCTGCAAAAATGACACTTTGTGCAGGAACAGTTCTCTATATTAGATATACTGAATCTCAAATTCATTCGAAGCATTCGAAGCATTCGTTATATCCACTATTATAATTTCTTTCATATTAGTTGAAATTCGATTCGTAGCGATTTGTAACTTGAAATTGAAATTCAATATTTGTAGTTGGATTCGAATTGTTCTCTGTGTTACAAGAACCAACAATTCATTAGCCGCGTTAACGATTCGTAACGATTCGTAACAATTCATAATTTTACTAACGATTCGTATTGATTCGAAAATAAATTTATGATTCGTACGAAATTCGTATTACGAATTACGAATTTTTTTATATACGAAACGGGACGAAACAAAACAAAACAAATTTTTTGACAGTTCCCATGTCTAGCACAGACAGTGTAAAACAGTTCAAAACTCCAACTTTATTTCCAGATTTGTGGCAGGTCTTACCATCTCAATGATGCACAGGATACATGTTGCCTCTGGAATGCTGTGTGTGAGGGATAGTCCCTTTACTATGTGAGCTGACATGCATATCCCGCTGAAAGATATGAGGTACTTAAAAGGCTGACAGTCCCAGGCCTCACCTACCTTCTCCTTCCTGCCCCTTTCCTCTTTCCCAGGCCAGCTCAGAAAAGGTCCAGGCATGTCCTGGTCCACTCCGGTCCTTGTGTAGCTAGTTCATGCTTGTAGGATGAGTATCTTCCAGCTCTGGAGTCCCTGGCTCTCGATCACCTTCCGGCAAGGTTCAGTGGCTTTCCAGCTCTGGAATCGCTGCATTTCCAGGCCTTCCAGCCATGGGCCTTATGGTCACATCTTTAAGCTTGTGTGGGTTTAATCTGTTTCCCATCTCCAACTCCCCAGGGAACATGTGACCCCAGTGTATATGAATGGGCCCCGCCCCGGACCAAGCAAATTAACTATTGGACGGGTACCCATGCACACTGCCTGTTTTTCAGAACCTGACCCGCCTCCTTTCCAGACACTTCTCTGGACAAGTGAGGGAGTGTTTACCAAGGTGATGAACAGGTGGTCACCCCTCGAACCTATAACTCCACCCTAACCCAGAACAAACCTTCCAGGCCTGTACAAATACAGTAGGGCACTGGCAATTTAACCTGTAATTAAACTAATAGCACCCACCTAAAGTGGTGGGCGCTACATATATATAGTATCTCACAAAAGTGAGTACACACATTTTTGTAAATATTTTATTATCTTTTCATGTGACAACACTGAAGAAATTATACTTTGTATAACAGTGTAAATTTGCTGTCCCCTCAAAATAACTCAACACACAGCCACTAATGTCTAAACCGCTGGTAACAAAAATGAGTACACCCCTAAGTGAAAATGTCCAGATTAGACACAATTGGCCATTTTCCCTCCCCGATGTCATGTGACATGTTAGTGTTCCAATGCTTCAAGTGTGAATGGGGAGCAGGTGTGTTAAATTTGGTGTCATCACTCTCACTCTCTCATACTGGTCACTGGAAGTTCAACATGGCACCTCATGGCAAAGAACTCTCTGAGGATCTGAAAAAAAGAATTGTTGCTCTACATAAAGATGGCCTAGGCTAAAAGAAGATTGCCAAGACCCTGAAACTGAGCTGCAGCATGGAGGCCAAGACCATACAGCAGTTTAACAGGACAGGTTCCACTCAGAACAGGCCTCGCCATGGCCGACCAAAGACATTGAGTGCACGTGCTCAGCGTCATATCCAGAGGTTGTCTTTGGGAAATAGACATACAGTATGAGTGCTGCCAATGGGTAGGGGGTCAGCCTGTCAGTGCTCAGAACATATGCCGCACGCTGCATCAAATTGGTCTGTATGACTGTCAACCCAGAAGGAAGCCTCTTCTAAAGATGATGAACAAGAAAGCCTGACTGACTCTTACATGTTGTGAACTGGAACCCAGGGTGCTGCACAGCTCGTCTGTGAGATTCAGTAACATGCAAAATATGGATTATTCGAACATGATAACGACCCCAAACACACCTCCAAGACGACCACGGCCTTGCTAAAGAAGCTGAGGGTAAAGGTGATGGACTGGCCAAGCATGTCTCCAGACCTAAACCCTATTGAGCATCTGTGAGGCATCCTCAAGCGGAAGGTGGAGGAGCGCAAGGTCTCTAACATCCACCAGCTCTGTGATGTCGTCGTGGAGGAGTGGAAGAGGACTCCAGTGGTAACCTGTGAAGCTCTGGTGAACTCTATGCCCAAGAGGGTTAAGGCAGTGCTGGAAAATATTGGTGGCTACACAAAATATTGACACTTTGGGCCCAATTTGGACATTTTCACTTCATTCAGGGGTGTACTCAATTTTGTTGCCAGCGGTTTAGACATTAATGGCTGTGTGCTGAGTTATTTTGAGAGGACAGCAAATTTACACTGTTATACAAGCTGTACACTCACTACTTTACATTGTAGTAAAGTGTAATTTCTTCAGTGTTGTCACATTAAAAGATATAATAAAATATTTACAAAAATGTGAGGGGTGTACTCACTATTAGGAGATACTGTATACAGTGGTGTGAAAAAGTGTTTGCCCCCTTCCTCATTTCCTGTTCCTTTGCATGTTTGTCACACTTAAGTGTTTCGGAACATCAAACCAATTTAAACAATAGTCAAGGACAACACAAGTAAACACAAAATGCAATTTGTAAATGAAGGTGTTTATTATTAAAGGTGAAAAAAAATCCAAACCATCATGGCCCTGTGTGAAAAAGTGATTGCCCCCTAAACCTAATAACTGGTTGGGCCACCCTTAGCAGCAACAACTGCAACCAAGCGTTTGCGATAACGTGCAATGAGGCTTTTACAGCGTCCTGGAGGAATTTTGGCCCGCTCATCTTTGCAGAATTGTCCTAATTCAGTTACATTAGAGGGTTTTCGAGCATGAACGGCCTTTTTAAGGTCATACCACAACATCTCAATAGGATTCAGGTCAGGACTTTGGCTAGGCCACTCCAAAGTCTTCATTTTGTTTTTCTTCAGCCATTCGGTGGTGGACTTGCTGGTGTGTTTAGGATCATTGTCCTGCTGCAGAACCCAAGTTCGTTTCAGCTTGAGTACACGAACAGATGGTCGGAAATTCTCCTTCAGGATCTCTTGGTAGACAGCAGAATTCATAGTTCCTTTTATCACGGCAAGTCTTCCAGGTCCTGAAGCAGCAAAACAGCCCCAGACCATCACACTACCACCACCATATTTTACTGTTGGTATAATGTTCTTTTTCTGAAATGCAGTGTTCCTTCTACGCCAGATATACTTGGACACACACCTTCCAAAGAGTTCCACTTTTGTCTCATCGGTCCACAGAATGTTGTCCCAAAAGTCTTGGGGATCATCAAGATGTGTTGTGGAGAAATTGAGACAAGCTTTGATGTTCTTTTTGCTCAGCAGTGGTTTTCTCCTTGGAACTCTGCCATGCAGGCCATTTTTGCCCAGTCTTTTCCTGATGGTGGAGGCATGAATGCTGACCTTAACTGAGGCAAGTGAGGCCTGCAGTTCCTTGGACGTTGTTGTGGGGTCTTTTGTGACCTCTTGGATGAGTCGTCGCTGCGCTTTTGGGGTAATTTTGGGCGGCCGGCCACTCCTGGGAAGGTTCACCACTGTTCCATGTCTTCGCCATTTGTGGATAATGGCTCTCACTGTGGTTCGCTGGATTCCCAAAGCTTTGGAAATGGCTTTATAACCCTTTCCAGACTGATAGATCTCAATTACTTTCTTTCTCAATTGTTCCTGAATTTCTTTGGGTCTCGGCATGATGTGTAGCTTTTAAGGATCTTCTGGTGGACCTTACTGTGTCAAGCAGCTCCTATTTAAGTGATGCCTTGATTGTGAACAGGTGTGGCAATAATCAGGCCTGGGTGTGGCTAGAGAAATTGAACTCAGGTGTGGACAACCACAGTTATAGTATGTTTTAACAAGGGGGGCAATCACTTTTTCACACAGGGCCATGATGGTTTGGATTTTTTTTCACCTTTAATAATAAACACCTTCATTTACAAATTGCATTTTGTGTTTACTTGTGTTGTCCTTGACTATTGTTTAAATTGGTTTGATGTTCCGAAACACTTAAGTGTGACAAACATGCAAAGGAACAGGAAATGAGGAAGGGGGCAAACACTTTTTCACACCACTGTATATCTATATCTATATCTATCTATATATATATATATATATATATATATATATATATATATATATATATATATCTATATATATATATATAGCTATATATATATATATATATATATATATATATATATATATATATATATATATATATATATAGCTCTATATATATATATATATATATATATATATATATATATAGAGCTATATATACACACGCTGTCTCCATATCTTTGGATCTTGTGTGTCATTTCTCAGTTGTTGCATGCTGGTACTGCTATTAGCTTTGATTGTGTATAAACATTGTGTACTTTGGTGGTTTGGTTTCTTTTGCCACTGACCATTATGTGCATTATTGATTTCTCTAATGCGTTCAAACACATTACATGGCTGAAATTAGGGAGCCTGGGTTTTGTGATTTTCATCCTGGCTAAGTCACTGGTTTCGAAGTTTTGTATGTTTGTCTTTTTTTCCAATTTTGTTGCAATGCAAACTTTTTAAAAGATAAACTGTAAATGGTATAGCCACACAGGTCAAACAGCTAACCCAGGCCTCTGCAAATTCTGTGTACAGAATTCTTCTACCTAGGTCCTGGGTGCAGTGCTTTTCCTGCAGGTGGTTCCTCTGGAGCTGGGAGCCCTAGACCAGCTGTGCACTGCTGGTACATCTGATCCTTTCCCTTCTTCCTGGGCACTATAGAGCTGGGCTGGAGGAAACTGGGGGCGGGGGGCGAGGTGAGAGAGTGGGGACTCAAAAATCCTGTCCACCAATCAGCTAATCTCCCGACTCCCGTTGTGTAGCTGTTTTGAAAAAAAACTTCTCTGGGTCTCTCCTGTGTTCAGTGGGGGTCTGGGGACAGAAAGCGGACTATTTCATCACTTTTAGGCAGATTAATCCGCAGCAGCAGTCCCCGCCAACTCTTATTGTGTACTGATATAGCACAGGCCAGCCTTCAACTGTGTAGTGCGCTGCTGCAGATTAATCCGCCCAAAACCGAAAGGGGGGCCTGGAGAAGTTTTTTTTCTAAACAGCTGCACAGCAGTCAGATTAGCTTATTGGTGGACCCCGCCCGCTCTACCTCCGCTGTCACTGAAACGGGCCCACTGAGCCATCGGCCCACCGGGAAACTCCCAGTAGTCCCGATGGCCAGAACATGCCTGCCAGACATTATATCTTGAGTATCACACAAATCGACCAAGATTCATTAAGGTAAAAAACCTTAAGGCTTTAGAACCACTTTAAGCTACTATAAGCTAATACTATAAGCTAATATTTGCTGCAGTGATATAGTCTAAGATTGTCTGGGAGATTGTAATCCTCCCTTCCAGGTGCAATGACACCATTGGATTTGCATCTGCTTCTCGGCCTTTTGGCTAAGAAAAGTGTAGTATCTGTTCTTATCAGTTGCCAGAGGAGGCTAGTCCCAAGTGTGGGGAGGACAGATGCAAATCCAATGGTGTCATTGCACCTGGAAGGGTGGTTTTCGGTAGGGACTCGTGTCTGGGCGCCCAAAGAGACGTCAGTCAGGGTCGAGTCTGAGCCATCTGGAAGGGTGCTCCTGGTGAGAATGGGTGCTGCATTAGGTCTGGCCAGAGGGTCGGGTCTCTGGCCTTCTGGCCTAGATTGGGGTAGTTCTAGCTCCGGTCAGTTTTTCGAGAGAGAACACTGGCTCCCCTTTCCCACCGGGGGAGCAGTCGGTATTTCCCAAATGTAATTAGGTAGGAGTGATGGGAGCGACGGTTGAGCCTGATGGTAAGGGCTCTCCCCAAGCTGCCAGAACTTCAGGCCTTCCTGGCTGGGGTGGGGGCTGCTCTGGCCTGGGCTGTTGGTCAGGGTTGTGCCGAAAAGCCTGTGGGGAATGTGCCCCTGAAGTGGCAGCCAGGGGTGCCTTACAATCACTGTGAGTGAGGGTCATTTTGATCTATGGCACCATGGTATACGTTTTTCAAGCCCTTTGGCTAGGACCAGAGGAATTTTTTATTCCCAGACGAAGGAGCGGCCATTGTACTACACAATGGTCACTTTTCACTTCTCCCACTTCCTTCTCCCCCACTTTCTATTTATTTGAACCCATGTTTGTCACCTTTTTGTATTTTTTTGTTTGGTGTTCACGTTTGTCACAGTGTGATGAGTAGGGTGTGGGTCCTCGGGCCTACTCTGAAAGTCTTGGGAGGGGGTGAACATGGCCTTTTGGCTTGGTTCCCTCTCTCATGGGGTTTCCCTTCGGGGGAGCCCCACCGAGTACTTGGGTAAGTCTGTTTCGGCAGACCTTCCAGAGAAAGGGGGTCCATCTGTTTTTTGCCTCTTTATGTGTGTGCACTTTTTTTGGTGGAGTTTTTGGGTGTGTTTCACACGCCACAGGCTTTTCCAAAAAAAAAACTATTGTATCAAAACCAAATAAAACTGTATTGGTTCTCTCTATTTGAGTGGTCAGGGAATGTAGATTAGTGTAATATTACCTACAGCAGTTTGCGTCCTTATAAGCCAAACAAGCCTAGCCTACAGGAATGCCAAGTTCACTAGCCAGGAAGTACAGGAGGCTGAAACAAGGACGAACAAAAGAGTTTCTGTGGATCCAAGTGTGCAGTTTTCCACAGGAGATAGCTGGGACTGGTCCCCTGCAGAAGAGTAACCATTTGAATTTGCAGATGGATGAGTTCAGGTGGCAGACAGAGACATGATCAGCAAACAGGCAAAGGATCGGTTCAAACAGTAGGCAGAATCATGGTCAATAAAAAAAAGCCAGGGTAAGTACAGGCGGTAGGCAGTGGCCACACTTTTGCTGGCTGCATTGGTCTGGTGACAGTGGGACTAGTGTAGCTGCAATTCAGGAACACTGTTGCTGGCTTATACTAGTCTGGGGACACTGGGAGTGGGGACTGGTGTGGCAGCAATCAGAAACGCTGCTGATGACTTACACTGGTCTAGTGACACTGGGACTGGTGTGGCGACAATTAGGGACACTGTTGCTAGCTTACACTGGTCTGCTGACACTGTGACTGGTGTGGTGGGGATAAGGAACACTATTGATCGTATACACTGGTCTGGTGACACTGATCCTGATCAGAGACATTGTGATCTGCTGCAATATTAGGGCTCATTCAGATGTGAAGTTGGGGGGTTGTAAAACCTTATGGTTGAGCAGTGGATTTACCACCCCTTAACCGCTACCCTCTTTAGCTGCAGAAGGGGGAGGGGTACACATAACACACCTGAGATGCTTTGCTTCGCAGCTGTGGCAGGAATTATACCCCCTGTAACTCTGCCAATCATGACCCATTCAAGTGAATGAGGATGTTTGTGCAGGGTCCAAGGGGTTAAAGCAAGTAGTGAGGAGGAGATACAACCCCTTCTAACCACCTTGTATGATGAACCCTGAAGAGTGATCCAAACATGGATCACTCTTCAGAGAGCATTGCACATGTGAATGAGTTCTTATGGTGACACTATGACTAGGGTGGTAGTAATCATGGACACTGGGTATGGTGCAGTGGTTATCAGGGACACTGTGGCTGGTGCAGTGATCAGGGACACTGGGACTGGTGTGGCGGTGATCAGAGGCACTATGACTGTTGTGGCAGTGATTATGGACACTGTGAGTAGTGTGGTGGTGATCAGAAACATATGACTGTTGTGGCAGTGATTAGGGACACTGTGAGTGGTGTGGTGGTGAATATGGACAGTTGGACACTGGGCTCAATTCACTAAAGGAGATTGCATGTGATATTTGGGTCTTGTACCCAAATATTGCATGCATTACTAAAACTCTCAATTCACTAAAGGTTAATGTGGTATTTACCGCAAAAAAAAGAAACGCTTGGTTGTTAAGGAGTCGGCACCCACCGCGTCCTCAACAACTATGACTCATGTGCTGTCAGCGGGATTCCTCACTGACAGAATGTAAACCAAAGAGACGGCATGAAGAGCCTTATAAGCTACAATATCAAACTCAATGTTAACTCAGATAGTATGGTCACAATCCCTTGACTGAATATAGTCTAAATAGACACAAAAAGTCATACAGTCTTTAATAAAAAAAAAAAGAATAATCATTGTAGACTTTGGTGAATTGCCCATAAATAGGCAGAAGTAGACACCAGCAATGCGTCAGAAACTAAAGAGGAAAGTTTCATTGGTCCTCCTCCCTCTTCCACTTTTCGCAGTTGTGTTTTATTTAACTTTTTTTAGGGAACAGGTACCTATTTCTGGCAGGTACCAACTCCTGTGGGATCATTCACAGAGCACAGCGTGGCTCACGCATGTGCAGTGGGGAGCCAGCTGTGAAACTGCAAGGAGTCACGCTGGCTTCCCACAGTAAATATGGTGGTGCCAGGGACCAAAAGACCGGCGAAGAACCAGACCGGGTGAGGACAGCGCTAGATCCCTAGACCAGTAAGTGTTTCTTTAATAAAAAAAAATATTCTTTTTTTTTTAAATGACTGAGGAACTTTTTTAGGTTTACTTCTGTTTTTGAATAATGAAAGGAAACCAGAATAGTTGGAAGAAGGAATTGCGGGCAGAATGTACAATTAAATGCAGAGACTTTTCTTCACATGAATGAAGCTCAAGTTTGCACTAGTAACAAATTCGTGCACAAGATTTTGAAATTAGAATACAAACTCAATTTATACTACAATATTATTATTATTATTATACAGGATTTACATAGCGCTAACAGTTTGCGCAGTGCTTTACAACATGAGGGCAGACAGTACACTTACAATACAAATCAATACAGGAGGGATCAGAGGGCCCTGCTCGTTAGAGCTCACAATCTAGAAGGGAGGGTCAAGTTGAAACAAAAGGTAATACTGTGGGGGATGAGCTGATGGAGAAAATGAAAATACAGTTCTTAGGTGTGGGTAGGATAGGCTTCTCTAAAGAGAAGGGTTTTCAGGGATCGTCTAAAACAGGGGTCTCCAAACTTTTCACTTCGGGGGCCACATTGTGCATTTTTCACATATTCGCGGGCCGAAAAAATAATTTTTTTTTTTTAATGAATCGGCAGTAGAATAAAATAGAATTTGACAGGCTGCCGGCAGTAGAGCTTGATGGCGCACCTAAACGATGTAACCTCATGCACTGGGGCTAAAATTCCAGTGTTCACAGGGTCTTGCATCTGTGTTACTGTCAACACACACACGCCTCCATACATTTGTATCCTCATCAGAGCCCCCTCTGCATATTTGTGTCCCCCTTAGAGCCCCCCCGAATATTTGTGCCTGAATAAGAACCCCTGCATATTTGTATTCCCATCAGAGCCCCCTGACACGTTTGTGTCCCCATCAGAGCCCCCTTCCATATTTGTGTCCCCATCAGAGCCCCCTTCCATATTTGTGTCCCCATCAGAGCCCCCTTACATATTTGTGTCCCCATCAGAGCCCCCTTACATATTTGTGTCCCCATCAGAGCCCCCTTCCATATTTGTGTCCCCATCAGAGCCCCCTTACATATTTGTGTCCCCATCAGAGCCCCCTTTCATATTTGTATTCCCATCAGAGCCCCCCTTCCATATTTGTGTCCCCATCAGAGACCCCTGCACAATTATGTCCCCCTTAGTGCCCCCCTTCCACATTTATGCCCCCATCACAGCCCCCTGCACAATTGTGTCCCCCTTAGAGCCCCCTTCCACATTTATGCCCCAATCAGAGACCCCAGCACAATTGTGTCCCCCTTAGAGCCCCCTTCCACATTTATGCCCCAATCAGAGACCCCAGCACAATTGTGTCCCCCTTAGAGCCCCCTTCCACATTTATGCCCCAATCAGAGACCCCAGCACAATTGTGTCCCCCTTAGAGCCCCCTGCAAAACTGTGTCCCCCTTAGAGCTCCCCTTTCACTTTTGTGTCTCTCAAACTAGCCCCCGCCGCACATTTGTGTCCCCATCACCTCCAACAGTCACATCTGTGTCCCTCTTACATCTGTGTCCGGCTTCAGCGCTGTTCTGCTGCACCTCCCGACTCCCGCCCGGCTGTTACACAGGCACGTTGTAGCCAAAAGCACAGCCGTAAAGGACACTGATGCTAACAGAGGGGCGGGACCCGGGAGGCGCAGTAGGTCCTATCAACAACTAGTGAGGCGCCGGGTTGGACATGCTCCGTCGGGCTGCGGGACCTGTGCTGCATACTATCAGGGCTAGGGGTGCAACGGATCAAAAAACTCACAGATCGGATCGATCCTCGGATCAGGAGTCACGGATCGGATCATTTTTCGGATCAGCAAATAATTGAATTTGCAAAAACCTGTGAAAAATTCCGCCACCATATAGTCCCCACTGTAATATCCACGTCATCTCCCCCACTGTAATATCCACGTCATCTCCCCCACTGTAATATCCACGTCATCTCCCCCCCACTGTAATATCCACATCCTCTCCCCACTGTAGTATTGGCTGGGTATCGCAGAGTATTGGCTGGGTATCGCAGAGTATTGGCTGGGTATCGCAGAGTATTGGCTGGGTATCGCAGGGTTAATGCAGAGTATCGCAGAGTATTGGCTGGGTATCGCAGAGTATATGCAGGGTTAATGCAGAGTATCGCAGAGTATTGGCTGGGTATCGCAGAGTATATGCAGGGTTAATGCAGAGTATTGGCTGGGTAATGCAGAGTATATGCAGGGTTAATGCAGAGTATCGCAGAGTATTGGCTGGGTAATGCAGAGTATATGCAGGGTTAATGCAGAGTATCGCAGAGTATTGGCTGGGTAATGCAGAGTATCGCAGAGTATTGGCTGGGTAATGCAGAGTATCGCAGAGTATTGGCTGGGTAATGCAGAGTATATGCAGGGTTAATGCAGAGTATCGCAGAGTATTGGCTGGGTAATGCAGAGTATATGCAGGGTTAATGCAGAGTATCGCAGAGTAGTGGCTGGGTAATGCAGAGTATCGCAGAGTATTGGCTGGGTAATGCAGAGTATCGCAGAGTATTGGCTGGGTTAATGCAGTATATTGGCTGGGTAATGCAGGGTATGTTTACAAGTGATCGCTCCGTCAAATTTGACGGAGCGATCACATTGTAAACAGTGGCCGGGTGTACCAAGATGGCCGCCGCTCCGGAGCTAGGCCGAAGCCGCGGCCTTTCCTAAGGCCGCCGGGTGTACAAAGATGGCCGCCGCCGCTCCGGAGCTAGGCCGAAGCCGCGGCCTTTCCTAAGGCCGAGGCCGCGGAGCGCTCCGCGGATCGCGGGGTGTGCCGATCCGAACGGGGTGGCCCGTTCGGATCACGGATCGGCGACTCAACCTGCGGGCCGGGAAAAACGTCCCAGCGGGCCGGATGTGGCCCGCGGGCCGTACTTTGGAGACCCCTGGTCTAAAAGCTAATAAAGTAGGAGATAGGCGGACAGACTGGGGTAAGGCATTCCATAGGATTGGAGAGGCTCCGGAAAAGTCCTGGAGGCGAGCATGGGAGGAGTTGATGAGGAAGCTAGAGAGCAGGAGGTCTTGAGAGGAACGAAGAGAAGGAGTAGGTTGGTATTTAGAGACTAAGCTAGTGATGTAGCTGGGGGCTAAATTGGGGATGGCTTTGTACGTAGTTGTTAGTATTTTGAAGTTAATTCTTTGGCTGAGCGTAAGCCAGTGGAGGGATTGACAGAGAGGAGTGGCAGACACAGAGTGATTGGTGAGGTGGATGAGTCTGGCAGCAGCATTCATGATGGATTGAAGAGGTGATAGACTATGTAGAGGTAAGCCAATGAGAAAGGAGTTGCAGTAGTCGAGAGATGACGAGCGAGTGAATTAAGAGCTTTGTTGTGTCATTGGTTAGAAAGGGGCGTATTTTGGAGATGTTGCGGAGGTTGAGGCGGCAGGATTTGGACAGTGATTGAATGTGTTGCTTAAAGGAGAGTTCAGAGTCCAGGACTACATATAGAACCTTGGCATGAGGGGATAGGCTTATGGTTGTGCCATCGATTTTGACAGAGAGATCGGGGGAAGGGGAAGGGGCATATGGGGGAGGAAAAATTATAAGTTTGGTTTCGGATAGATTGAGTTTGAGGAAGTGGTGTGACATCCAGACGGATATATCTGATAGTAGATTAGTGATACGTGAGAAGACAGAGGGAGTGAGCTGAGGGGTAGAGAAATAGATTTGGGTGTCATCAGCATAGAGGTGGTATTGGAAGCCATGGGAGGCTATCAGTTCACCCAGGAAGGAGGCGTAGATTGAAAATAGAAGAGGTCCAAGAACAGAACCTTGGTGGACCCCAACAGAGAAAGGAAGAGGAGAGGAGGAAGTAGAGTTGTAAGGAACGATAAAGGTGCGGTTGGATAAGTAGGAAGAGAACCAGCGAAGAGTACAGTCACGGAGACCAAAGGTGTGGAGTTTTTTGAGGAGGAGGGGGTGGTCAACCGTATCAAAGGCAGCAGAGAGGTCCAGGAGTAGGAGTACAGAATATTGTTAATTGGTTTTGGCCGTTAGTAGATCATTTGTTAGTTTTAGGAGAGCAGTTTCTGTGGAGTGTTGAGGACGAAATCCAGACTGAAGGGGATCAAGAAGGCTATTATTAGCGAGGTTGATGCTCAGTCGGTTGTAGACCAGACGTTCGAGGAGTTTGGATAAGAAGGGGAGCAAGGAGATGGGGTGTAGGTTGTTAAGATTGGATGGGTCCAGTGAGGGCTTTTTAAGTATGGGTCTGACAAGTGCATGTTTTAGAGAGTTGGGGAAGATTCCAGAAAAGAGGGAGAGATTGAAGATGTGGGTTAGAGAGTGTAGCATAGAGCCAGAGGGTGAACGTAGTATTTGTGAGGGAACAGGATCCAGAGGGCAGGTGGTAAGGTGGACATTATCAAGTAGTTTAGCAACTTCATCTATAGTGGTGGGGTTGAAAGAGGGAAGTAATGATTGTGCCTGTGGGCATGAAGTGTAAAGCGTGGAGGGTATCAGAACAGTAGAGATCTCTGCGCGAATTGTATCAATCTTATGTTTGAAGTGATTGGCGATCTCCTGGGCAGTGAGTGAGTTGGCGGGTGGAGGCGGTGGAGGACAAAGTAGAGAGTTGAAGGTAGAGAAGAGTTGATGGGGACGGGATGATGATTTGCTAATGAGAGTGCTGAAATAGGTCTGCTTGGCGGAGAGGAGGCTGAAATTGTATTTTTGGAGGGCAGATTTATATTGGTTGAAATTTATCTGAGACTTGGTCTTGCGCCACAGGCGCTCATGAGCATGACTAAGTTTTTTCAGACTTCTAGTAACATCTGTTTGCCAAGGTTGAAGGGGTCGGGGCCTGATTCTGTGTGTAGTGAGGGGGGCCAGTGAGTCCAGTGAGGCTAGAAGTGAAGTGTTGTAGACAGAAGTGGCTAGGTTGGTGCAGGATAGGGGTGAGACTTTGTCGTAGAGGTTGTCGATAGCAGAGTAGAGAAGAGAAGGGTTGAGATGAAGTAGGTTTCTGCGGGTAACTTTAAGGCGGTTGGAGGGAGAGGAGGTGAAAGAGAGGGAGAGAGTGAAAAACTAATAAGGTGGTGATCAGAGAGAGGGAATGGATAGTTAGAAAGGTTGCATGGAGTGCAAAGGTGAGCGAAAACGAGGTCAAGTATATTGCCATCGGAGTGAGTAGGATCATGTATCCACTGCTTCAGGTCAAAGGAGGAGGTTAGGCTGAGAAGTTTGAAAGGGGCAGGAGTGTTAGTATTAATAGGGATGTTGAAGTCCCCGAAAATGATTGTGGGGATTTCAGAGGAAAGAAAGTAGGGTAGCCAGGCAGAGAAGTCATCAAGAAAGGTTGATACTGGTCCAGGGGGCCTGTAGATCACGGCTATCCTTAGAGAAACTGGAGAGAAAAGACGAATGCAGTGTGCTTCGAAAGAGGAGAGTGACAGAGAGGGAGGTGGCTGAAGTACCTGAAAGGTGCTATGTGGGGCTAGAAGGATTCCGACACCTCCTCCCTTACTTGCATTGGATCTGGGGGAGTGAGTCCAGAGAAGACCACCATGGAATAAGGGTAGCAGAAAACGCAGTGTCAGATTTGTGGAGCCAGGTTTCGGTAATGGCAAGTAGGTTAAATTAGTTGGCGATAAAGAGGTCATGGAGAGAGGTGAGTTTGTTGCAGACAGAGCGTGAGTTCCAAAGGGCACAAGAGAAAGAGAGTCAGGTCTTGGGAAGAATAGAAATGGGAACTAGATTGTGTGCATTACAGTAAAATGATGGAGGCCCAGGGTTTGGGGATATATCTCCAGATGTTAAGAGAAGCAGGAGGGTGAGGGAGGTAATATGGGAGTGGGATTTATATGAAGGGACATGACCCAGGGCCTTGGAGATTTTTAGTGTGTGGGGATTTAGAATTAGCAGGAGTTGGTGGGTGCAGTAATAAGGAGAGGACATAAGTGAGGGTGATATATATATGCTGTGGGGGGGGGAGGAGATGGGTGATGGAGAGATAGTTTTAGGATAGAGGACAGAGCTGTCAAAAGGAGTGGTAGAGAGAGCATGTTACAAGGGGAAAAAGCTAAAGGGGTAAACAAAGTCACCTGATGTCTGTGTGATGTTTTTCAAAGTATTTTCTTGTGTCCCTTCGCTTTGTGCATTCGCTGAAGTGCAGAGTCAGAAGTGATTCCACTTATATAAAATCTATCTATAATCTATATGTGGATATTTACATTTTACTTATATCTTCCGAAATATATCAAGATTTATAAAACCAAATTGTTCTCTTCCCATTACAGACAATACTTCCCTTAGGTTTTTATTTGGTAAATGCTGTTTATCTGCTCTAAATTGACTAAATGGACTTGGATTCCAAAGCATTGGATGCATTCATTATTTCATTATAATTTCATTTTTCTTCTGAGCTTTTCT
>CM053030.1:105919622-105971678 GCA_028564925.1 Lithobates sylvaticus | reverse complement strand
CTTACAGTGCCTTGCGAAAGTATTCGGCCCCCTTGAACTTTTCAACCTTTTGCCACATTTCAGGCTTCAAACATAAAGATATAAAATTTTAATTTTTTGTGAAGAATCACCAACAAGTGGGACACAATTGTGAAGTGGAACGAAATCTATTGGATATTTTAAACTTTTTTAGCAAATAAAAAACTGAAAAGTGGTGCGTGCAAAATTATTCGGCCCCTTTACTTTCAGTGCAGCAAACTCACTCCAGAAGTTCAGCGAGGATCTCTGAATGATCCAATGTTGTCCTAAATGACTGATGGTGATAAATAGAATCCACCTGTGTGTAATCAAGTCTCTGTATAAATGCACCTGCTCTGTGATAGTCTCAGGGTTCTGTTGAAAGCGCAGAGAGCATCATGAAGACCAAGGAACACACCAGGCAGGTCCGTAATACTGTTGTGGAGAAGTTTAAAGCCGGATTTGGATACAAAAAGATTTCCCAAGCTTTAAACATCCCAAGGAGCACTGTGCAAGCGATCATTTTGAAATGGAAGGAGTATCAGACCACTGCAAATCTACCAAGACCTGGCTGTCCCTCTAAACTTTCAGCTCAGACAAGGAGAAGACTGATCAGAGATGCAGCCAAGAGGCCCATGATCACTCTGGATGAACTGCAGAGAACTACAGCTGAGGTGGGAGAGTCTGTCCATAGGACAACAATCAGTCGTACACTGCACAAATCTGGCCTTTATGGAAGAGTGGCAAGAAGAAAGCCATTTCTCAAAGATATCCATAAAAAGTCTCGTCTAAAGTTTGCCACAAGCCACCTGGGAGACACACCAAACATGTGGAAGAAGGTGCTCTGGTCCGATGAAACCAAAATCGAACTTTTTGGCCACAATGCAAAACGATATGTTTGGCGTAAAAGCAACACAGCTCATCACCCTCAACACACCATCCCCACTGTCAAACATGGTGGTGGCAGCATCATGGTTTGGGCCTGCTTTTCTTCAGCAGGGACAGGGAAGATGGTTAAAATTGAGGGGAAGATGGATGCAGCCAAATACAGGACCATTCTGGATGAAAAACCTGTTGGAGTCTGCAAAAGACCTGAAACTGGGACGGAGATTTATCTTCCAACAAGACAATGATCCCAAACATACAGCAAAATCTACAAAGGAATGGTTCACAAATAAACGTATCCAGGTGTTAGAATGGCCAAGTCAAAGTCCAGACCTGAATCCAATCGAGAATCTGTGGAAAGAGCTGAAAACTGCTGTTCACAAACGCTCTCCATCCAACCTCACTGAGCTCGAGCTGTTTTGCAAGGAAGAATGGGCAAGAATTTCAGTCTCTCGATGTGCAAAACTGATAGAGACATACCCCAAGCGACTTGCAGCTGTAATCGCAGCAAAAGGTGGCTCTACAAAGTATTAACGCAAGGGGGCCGAATAATTTTGCACGCCCCACTTTTCATTTTTTTATTAGTTAAAAAAGTTTCAAAAATCCAATAGATTTCGTTCCACTTCACAATTGTGTCCCACTTGTTGGTGATTCTTCACAAAAAATTAAAATTTTATATCTTTATGTTTGAAGCCTGAAATGTGGCAAAAGGTTGAAAAGTTCAAGGGGGCCGAATACTTTCGCAAGGCACTGTATATTAGGCAGCCTTATATAGTGTGGGGCGTGGACTTAGTCCCCTGAGCCATGATTGGCCAAAGGCACCCTGACTTTGGCCAATTATGGCTCTCTTAGCAGAGCGCGCTGTGATTGACCAAAGCATGCAGGTCAGGTGCCAATCATACAGCAATGCACTGCGATCTCACAGTGCATTATGGGGCGTTATATGGGGCACCCCATAATGTTCCCTGTTCGGCAAACGGGCGAACATATGTTTGACCCGAAAATCAAGCTCATCCCTACTGGCTACAGATATTTTTAATTTTGAGGACAACCATTACCTGATAGCAAATACTTTGAGCTAGTACAGCTGAGAAATCTAAAACCATCAACAGTTGTATGGGTTTTTAAAACAATACTTTCAAGACATGGAGTGTGTGAAGAAATTGTGTCTGATAATGGGCCACAATTCTCGCGTGCTGAGTTCCAGTGCTTCCTGCGTGAATGGGGAATCAGGCACAAACACACAAGCCCCTATCACCCACAGGCCAATGGTCTAACAGAGAAGTATGTTGGCATAACCAAATATATTATACTGAAAGCGCAATCATCAGGGCATCGTGCAACACCTATTGAAGGGTTATGCTCACCTACACAGCTGCTAATGGGTAGAACACTGAGGACCACAGTGCCTATTGCACCACAGAATTTGCAGCCTCAGTCTATCCCACATGATTGAATAATAGCTCAGAGGATCTTTAACATGGAAAAGCAAAAACTGTATTTTGATAAATACACAAAATCCCTTTGTCCACTCTGTGTGTGCGACACAAAGTCACTGAAAACACATGGGAACCTGCTCGAATTATCAAAGAAGCTAATTCACCAAAATCATATATAATTGAAACCAAGTGGGGACAGAAGCTGAGACAAAACAGCGTCATCTTCGTCCAGACACTGCCGCGGATACATTATTAGAGGAACTGAATGACAATGGAGAAGAACAAGCCCATGATGGCACAGAAGTCCTACACAGGGATATTGAGTAGATTGAGGATACCGAGGACAGCATAAACGTATCAGCATGTGATAATAGTGGGAGTTCCTCTCAACTGGACACCAATCCTATGGATGATGAGCCAGCAGTTACCTTCTCTCGCTATGGTCGAGCTATTAAACCAAAAATATTGAGGGACTTTGTCTCATATTAAATGTACTTGAGAGAGAAGATGTAATTATGTGCATGCTTTATGTTATACTTCAAGTTCAATTGTTATGCCTAGTTTCCTTATGCATGGTAGGAAACAGTTAACAGTCTTAGTCATGTGATCTGGGGGCGGGGAGCAGTAGTTGTAAAATGGATGCTGCTGATTAAACACAAGACTCTTGTTCAAGCCCCTTGCTGTCTGCCTATACTTCATGTTAATTCATCACAAATAGGGGGGGGTCTGTACTAGAGGGGGATCTTCACTGGCAGGGGTAGGGCAGAGGTATGTACTAGGGGAGAAGAAGGGGATCTAGGAGGGGGTCTATGCTGAAGGGGGGTTCTGTAGTGGATGGGGGATTTGCACTGGCGGGAAGGGAGGGGGTTTGTACTGGAGTGGGTGTCTATACTGAAGGGGGGTCTGTATTAGAGAGGAGTATGTACTGGAGGTGGAATCTATACTAGAGGGGGCTGTACTAATGGGTAAGAAGTGGGTCTGCATTGGAGGTCCATACTGGAGGGAAGAGATCTGTACTGGAGGGAGGAGATCTGTACTGGAGGATGAATCTGTACTGGAGGATAAGTCTGTACTGGAGGGGGGGGGTCTTTACTGGTGGGAATGAAGTGGATCTGTACAGTTGGAGAGGGAAAGGGTCTGTACTGGAGCAGATCTGTACTGGTGGGGAGGTAGATTGTCTGTACTGGAGGGGGGGCCTGTGCTAGGAAAAAGGAAGGGAGGTCTGCACTGGAGGGGGTTTCTATTGGTGGGGAAGGATGGGGGGGTATACTGGTGGGTAAGGAGGGGGTCTGTATTGTAGGAGGAGGTCTGGAGGGGGCATCTGTACTGGTGTGCAGGGGGGGGGGGGGGTTGTACTGCATAAGGGGTTTGTACTGGTGGGGAGGAAGGTGGTCCCAACTAGAGGGGGGGGGTCAGTGATTCTGGGGGTGCTGTACTGGTGGGTAGCAAGGGGGTCTATACTGGTGTTATAGGGGGGCTCTGTACTGGTGAGATAGGAGGGAATATATACTGAAGGAGAGGTTTGTATTGGTTAGACTCACTTGTGGCACAGTCATTAAAGCATATTTTGGGGCAAATGTGTGCTATGTATACAGGCTCAACAGGTGTGTCAGTATTCAGCAGAAATGTCACTGTCAAATGATATCTTATGACACATTAGTTTACAGTGTACTTGGCCTTTACCACTGTATTCTCTGCAGGAGAAGTTGAGTTGTCACACTATAAATATACTGTACTAAAAGTTACAGCTAGCTAAACAAATACATAATTATTTTAATTAATGATCAATATTTTTATGGATGTGTTTCTGTCCTTATTTTTCAGTAACGAATGGGATTCTTTCACTTTGTCAAATTCAATATATGCCTGTAGGTATGCATGGGGGAACTTGGTGTAATTGGAAACAAAAGGCAGCCTCAAAGACCCATAGCACAGGAACAGAACCATAGACACCATTAAACTTGCATTTAAAAAGGTACTAGGATTTCATTGCCCAATTCCCCAGAGGGTGAAACCCCCAGCAGAGTCTCAGACAGCAATAAAAATCTGACAGACTTGCTATCCCCTCACTACTTTAATGAAACGAAAAAAAAAAAAATCAAGACTTTACAGTAGATGCACTTTAACCTTCCTAGCGGTAATCCCGAGTCTGGCTCGGGTCCAGTTTTTTCTGCTGGGAGCGGTAACCCCGAGCCAGACTCGGGCTTGCGTGCAGGATACAGGGGGGAAGTTACTTACCTTTTCCCCTGGATCCTGCGATGTCTCCCCGCTGTGTGAGCGAGCCGTCCGCTCGCTCGATTCACACAGTGCCGAGTGCCGCCAATCTCCGTTCCCCATCAGTCTTCCTGACGTTCCGACGCACGGGAGCGGAGATCGGCGCCAAATTTAAAAAAGTTTAAAAAACACACAACACATACAGTACTGTATACAAAAAATACACACCCCCTTTGTCCCTAGTGGTCTGCCCAGTGCCCTGCATGTCATTTTATATAATAAAAAAAAAAAAATTCTGCCTGGAAACTGGAGATTGTCCATAGCAACCAAAAAAAGTGTCCCTTTATGTCAAAAGTGGTTTTAGACCAGCTAGAAAACACCGATAATAAATTAGAATCACAATTTATCATCAAACAATAAATTTAATGACAGCGACTATTCTGCAACTGAGCACATTTTAGTGTTTTTGATTTGATTACATTATTGAATCATTTTTATATATATTTTTTTATTATATTATAATTTATTATTTTGTGTTTCAAACTTTATCATACCCGGGATGTCTACTAGACTCTGGTTCGGACAGATTTAAGTGAGTTATTCATAAGAATTGCATGCCTACAATATAAAAACGCCAAATTTCCATGCAAAATAATTGTACCGCTTTCAGCACAAAATTCCAGCCAGAATCATACCGCCAGGGAGGTTAATGTTGGGTCAGTACTGTGTGGGGTGCATTTTATAACTTACAAACTGTAGATATACAGTATTTAGCTACTTATCTTTTACAGACTTCCACTGAGCGCATGTAAAGCTGACTGTCAACATCCAATATTCAGAAACCGGATTTAACTACTATATATTTGTGAAGTTACATTGACATCTAGTGAGCAATTTATAAAATAGCATCAGATAACACAAACCCAGCAAGAAAGAAGTAACAGCTGTAGTTCTGCTAGCATAAATAGTAATATCTATTATTATTATTATATTTAGCAATTTTTCTCTTAGGCGTTCATTCTTATCTCATTACAAGCAGCAAATTGACTATTGAATATGTGGCCACACACAATAATGGGCTACTGAGACCAATTTCTATGAGAGATCCTCTGTTTAAAGTCTTCATGTTCTTTTTGTGTTTGCCTTCTTTTTGGGGGGTGGGGGGTATCTGTGCGGGGTTGATGTTTCCCTTTACTACATGAAATCATATTGTTATGCTAATTGGCTTGAATGGCTCTGATTGCATGTTTTCAAAATCAACAATTTGTTTTGATTTAAAGCCCAACTTCAGGAAACTTACAAATTATCTACAGCACAGCACAGCACAGCACAGCACAGCACAGCATCATCTCCTCTTACATTCCAGTGGACTAAGGTCCTGACATCATAGAGACCAATGCAGGGCCTTGCACTGGATGCAATAACACTTAAGGACAGCCCAGCACCAGAGCGTGGGGTATGCCATGGTTGCAGAGGATCAATACTGGGGGGGTCATCCTCTATGACCATTTAAGCTGGCACTAGTGCGCAGTCCACCACACTGCTAGAGCGGCTTATTCTGCCTCCTTGTCGTCCGCAGCTACTCCTGCCATAGCCCCAGAATCCTGCATGAAGCAGCTGAATTATTTGAACACAGCGTCAGCCACTTGCTGCTTAAGGATACACAGACATTACCTGATTCAGATGTTGGTTCAGAGGTAGAGGAGGAAGGGACTAACATGAGCCAACCGAGAGGGGAGAACACTGATAAATAACAAATTGGCAGTCATTTTCCCCCAGCCGCAGCATATTGCCAAGTTGGCTCCAGTGATGATGAAGATGGGGGGATGCTGATGATGAGGTCACTGATGCGACTTGGTTGCCGGATAGAGCAGAGGAGGAAAGTGAGGGGGAGAAACAATCCCAACGAGGCAGGATTCCCTACAGATGCAGGCATCATGGAAGAGTAAAGAGCAGCTACCCTATGCCATTCGATTGTGGAGCGGATATCTCCCGGCCCACTTCCCAGAGCTCAGCTGTGCGGGCCTTTTTCAGCACATGAGTAATTGATTGTACTGTTGCAATTTGCAATCTCTGCCACAAGTAGATGAAGCGTGGCAAAAACGCCAGCCATTTGAGTAACACATGCTTGACAAGGCATTTACCCTCCCACCACTCAGCCCGTTGACAAGAGCACCTGAAAGCCACACACAAGGGACCAAATTCTTTTCATCCACTCTCCTCACCGTTCATGTGTAACCCTGCTATATCTCATGACCTCTCAGAAGCCTCAACAGTTAGGGATGATGGTATAGCAAGGGGTGTCAAAGGTCCTTGCAACACATCTGCCAGCAGTACACCACCAGCTGTAGAGTATAGCGGGCAAATTTATCTGCCCCAGCTGCTGCCACGAAAAAAAAGAATACACTCCCTGCCACCCACATGCCCAGTGTTTAAATTCCAGCTTGCCAAAATTGCTGGCTTTAGAACTCCTGCCATTTTAACTTTGTACCATCACATGAAAGACAATGTTTTAGCATTGTTGGGACAACATATTTTGTTCACAGAACACAGTGTAACCCTGCTTGCAACTAGGAAGGATGCATGACAAGGCTCAGTGCTCGAACTTGTTTTGCCACCATGTCTCCATACAACTGGTGGTGATGATGTGAGATTTGTCATCTCTACCCCCTCCTCCTCCATGCCCTCCTCTGCTGGATTGTCTTATGAATCACCAGTACCACTAAGCATTCAAGGGGCCATTCAACAAGTCAGGCTAAAAGATGCCATGCAGTGCTTCAGCTAGTCTGTCTAGGGAACAAGAGCCACACCAGAGCAGAGATTTTTTCAGCTCTGCCAGGGCAGACCCAGGGGTGGTTCATGCCATGGAAGCTTGAGCCAGGAATGGTGGTGTGCGATAATGGCACTAACCTTCTGTCTGTCCTTCGACAGGTAAAGTTGACACATGTGCCATGTCTGGCACATGTTCTCAATTTGATGGTGCAGCGTTTCTTAAACAGGTACCCAGGTGGTCAAACGCAGCCAGTGTTCTGGTTTGGCTGAAATTCAGCAGGAATTCCACCTGCCTGTAAACTGCCTGATTTGTGGCATGCCCACCAGGTGGAACTCTGTCAACGCGTACCTGTGCGAGTATGGCACAAGGACAGGCGCAGGGCACCTCTTCTTTTTTTCCCCATGCCAGTGGCTGCTGACACTTTTTCTCCACAGCCAGTCACATGTAAATAAGTGTAGTGAATCAGCTCTCCTTGCACTGACAGAGTGTGTGGCGAGGAGTGCAGATCAGCGGCATCCCTGCAGAGGAGACCTGGGCAGGTCATCAGGGCACTGATCATCAGTGCCCTTATTACAGGAAAGCCCCAGCAGTGCCCATCAGTGCCACCTATCAGTGCCACCAATCAGTGCCCATAAGTGCCACCAATCAGTGCCCATAAGTGATGCCAGTCAGTGCCTCCCATCAGTGCCCATCAGTGCCTGCTCATCAGTGCTGCCCATCAATGCCCATCAGTTCTGCCCATTAGTGCACATCAGTGCTGCCCATCAGTGCTGCCCCATCAGTGCTGCCCATCAGTGTCCATCAGTGCTGCCTATTACTGCCCACCAGTGCTGTCCATCAGTGCCCACCACTGCTGCCTATCTGTGCCCACCAGGGCCACCTATCAGTGCCCACCAGTGCAGCTTATCAGTGCCACCTATCAGTGCCCATCAGTGCAGCCTCATCAGCGCAAATCAGTGAAGAAGAAACTTTTCTTATTTACAAATTTTACTGACAGAAATTAAGAAAAACTTTTTTTTTTTTTCAAAATCTTCTGTCTTTTTTCTTGTTTTTAGTAAAAAATTAAAATCCCAGCAGTGATTAAATGCCACAAAAAGAAAGCTCTATTTGTGTAAAGAAAAAGATTAAAAAATATTTTGGGTACAGTGTTGCACGACCGCGCAATTGTCATTCAAAGTGCGACAGCGCGGAAAGCTAAAAAATTGCCTGGGCTGGAAAGTATTGAGGTGGTTAATACTGATTTCATGCAGTCTATACACTGTACATTCTGGATGTACAATCTCCTTTAGATCTAGCAAAATGATATGATAGACAGATTTTTACCCCATACGCACCAGGTGTAAACAATTGGATGTTTTTCCTAACAGCTGTTGAACACAATCTTGTGACCCTAGCTATCTCTATAGATAACTCACCAAAACATCACCAAAATCTCACCAAAATAGAAAGGGGGTTCTGAAGTCTTTACAAAATGACCCCAGTATTGTAATTAAGAACTCAGACAACGGAGGAGCTGTAGTCATACTTAATTCCTCTAAATACCTCAATGAGGCCTTGCGGCAACTTTCCGATGAGGAAACTTACGCACCCCAATCCTCAAACCCCACCCAGACTTACCCTGTATAAGGGATGTTTGGAATTCATTGTTGGAGAAGTTGTTTCTATAGGGATCTTGAACCATACTGAGACCAAGAAACTGATACCACCCCACCCTGTTGTACCTATCTTTCATCATCTTCTAAAGATGCACAAAACTGACTTTCAAATCCAGTGTAGACCTATCGTGGCAAGCATTGGCTCCTTAGGTGAGCGTCTTGGTAATCTCATTGACACTCTGTTACAACCTCTGACATCTTGTATACTATCTCATCTGCGTGACATCAAGAATACTATACAAGAGTTTGAGGGTCTCCCCTGGAGTGAAGATAGAAAATAGTTGACTTGTGATGTTAGATCTCTGTATTCTAGCATAGCCCATAATCTAGGGTTATAATAACATCACATGGATCTCTATACTGAATATTCCCCCAAATTAAAATGGTAGGTCCTGGAAGGAGTATCCTTTGTTTTACACCATAACTATTTTCTCTTTAATGAGATATGGAACATACTGGTGGGGGGGGGGGGCTCTATGGGTGCTTCATTCTCCCCCACCTATGCTAACTTATACATGGGGTGGTGAGTAGGGATGAGCTTCGAGTTCGAGTCGAACTCATGTTCGATTCGAACATTGCCTGTTCGCCTGTTCAGCGAACAGCAAACAATTTGGGTTGTTCACGGCAAATTCGAAAAGCCGCGAGCACCCTGTAAAAGTCTATGGGAGAAATCTCAAATGCTATTTTTTAAAGCCTATATGCAAGTTATTGTAATAAAAAGTGTTTGGGGACCTGGGTCCTGCCCCAGGGGACATGTATCAATGCAAAAAAAAAGTTTTAAAAACTGACGTTTTTTCAGGAGCAGTCATTTTAATAATGCTTAAAGTGAAACAATAAAAGTGTAATATTCCTTTAAATTTCGTACCTGGGGGGTGTGTATAGTATGCCTGTAAAAGGGCGCATGTTTCCCATGCTTAGAACTGTCCCTGCACAGTGTAATTTTTGCAGGAAAAAAGGCTATTTAAAATCACTTGCGGCTATAATGAATTGCCGGCTCCTGTAATACAGAGAACAGTCATTCATTGAAAGTCATTGATAAAAAAAAAAAAAAGCGTGGGGATTCCCCCAAATTCAATTACCAGGCCCTTCAGGTCTGCTATGGATATTAAGGGGAACCCTGCGTCAAATAAAAATAAAAATTACGCGGGGTTCCCCCTAAATATCCATACCAGACCCTTCAGGTCTGGGATGGATTATAAGGGGAACCCCACACAAAAAAAAATGCAAGTTATTGGCCATAAAGAGTATAGGGGCCCAGGTACTGCCCCGAGGGACATGTACCAATGCAAAAACGATTGTTTTTAACCACTTGCCGACCTCTGCATGTACATTTACGTTGGCAGAATGGCACGGCTGGGCAAATGGGCATACAGGTACGTCCCTTTGAATTTGCCGCCATGTGGTTACGTGCATGCCGCTGGCCGGGAGCTCAGAGAGTAGGATCGCGGGATACCCACGATCGTCTCACAGAGCTGAAGAGCGGGGGGATGCTAATGTAAACAAGCATCTCCCTGTTCTGCCTAGTGACACTGTCACTGATCATAGCTCCCTGTGATCAGTGATGTGTCATATACAGCCCCTCCCCCTAACAGTTAGAATCATTACCTAGGACAAACTTAACCCCTTCCTAATCAGCTAGTGGTTAACCCCTTCACTGCCGGTGTAATTTTTACAGTAATCAGTGCAATTTTATAGCACTGATCGCTGTAAAAATGACAATGATCCCAAAAATGTGTCAACATTTTCCGTGTCTGCCATAATGTCGCAATCCCAATATAAATCACAGATCGCCACCATTACTAGTAAAAAAAAATGAATAATAAAAATGCCATAAAACGAACCCCTATTTTGTAGACACTATAACTTTTGCACAGACCAATCAATAAATGCTTATTGCGATATTTACCAAAAATATGTAGAAGAATACGTATCGGCCTAAACTGATATATTGTTTGGGGATATTTATTATAGCGGAAAGTAAAAAATAATGTGTTTTTTTCAAAATTGTTGCTCTATTTTTGTTTATAGCGCAAAAAATAGAAAAAAAGCAGAGGTGATCAAATACCACCAAAAGAAAGCTCTTTTTGTGGGGAAAAAAAGGACGTCAATTTTGTTTGGGAGCCACGTTGCACGACCGCGCAATTGTCAGTTAAAGCGACGCAGTGCCAAATCGCAAAATGTGCTCTGGTGTTTGGCCAGCCAAATGGTCTGGGGCTTAAGTGGTTAAAGGAGCAGTGATTTTAATTATGCTTAAAGTGAAACTATAAAAATGAAAAAATCCTTTAAATATAGTGCCTGGGGGTCCACTTAGTCTGTACTGTGTATAGAACTTGCTGCAGTAAAACTAACATTTATAAAGAAAAAAAATGACATTTAAATAGATTTTCTCTGCAAGCTTTCTTTATTTAATAAACAACGTCTTGGGCAGACAGTCTGTATGATGAGGCCACATTTTAGAGCACTCGGAATAAGATTAGATATTTTTTGGATACATTTTGCTGTTTCTTTGGCAGACTTTGGATGGAAATCAGTGGCGGAATTACCAGGGTCGCAACAGTCGCACTTGTGACTGGGCCCTGGCATTTTGCCAGTGTGGGGGGGCCCAAGATCACGCACCTCCCCATGTACCTCTGGCTGGCATCTAACTATACAGGGGAGCGGGGCGGGAGGGGGCGATCAGCAGCTATGTGATATCCGCTGATTGCTGTATAAATGACAAATGTCCCAAAAATGTGTCAAAAATGTCCGATGTGTCCGCCAAAATGTCGCAGTCACAATAAAAATCGCTGATCGCCGCCATTACTAATAAAAAAAAAAATATTAATAAAAATGCTATAAAACTATCCCCTATTTTGTAAACGCTATAACTTTTTGCGCAAACTAATCAATAATCGCTAATTGCGATTTTTTTTACCAAAAATATGTAGAAGAATACGTATCGGCCTAAACTGAGGAAAAAAAATGTTTTTTTATATATTTTTTGGGGATATTTATTATAGCAAAAAGTAAAAAAATATTGCATTTTTTTCAAAATTGTCGCTCTATTTTTGTTTATAGCGCAAAAAATAAAAACCGCAGGGGCGATCAAATACCACAAAAGAAAGCTCTATTTGTGGGAAAAAAAAGGACGCCAATTTTGTTTTGGAGCCATGTCGCATGACCGCGCAATTGTTAGTTAAAGCGACGCAGTGCCGAATTGCAAAAAGGGGCCTGGTCCTTTAGCTGCAAATTGGACCGGGGCTGAAGTGGTTAAGGTATCCCCCCATGTATTTCATACTGTGCTCCCTCTGCGAGAGCAGGATGAGTTCCAAGACTTTGCCCTTGTACTGGTGGTCAAGGAGGGTTGCCAACCAATAATGATCCTTCTCCTTAATGCCACAAATTATCCAGTCATTTCTTAGGCTTTGAAGATTAAGGGAGCCCATGCACTACAACAGGGGTGTCAAACTGACAGCCCTCCAGCTGTTGCTAAACTACAAGCCCCATGAGGCATTGCAAAGCATCACTCCCAAAGGCAGAGGCATGATGGGGCTTGTAGTTCCACAAAAGGTGGAGAGCCGCCAGTTTGACATCCCTGCACTACAAGTTTGAGGAGGCATGAGTAGCAGAGTCCTCGGGGTCACTGAGGATTACAGTATCTGGAGCTGCCTCCTCCCAGCCACGTACTACTCCCAAGCTCCCAAGGTTTCTGGGAACTGAAATTGAAAACCATCTTGTGACAGACCTAGCCGGGACAGAGGCTGTTGGAGGGGACATAATGCGAGCCTCTTGCCTTGGGATTATGGTCCTTGGCATTTGGGGGAACGGTGCTGTTTATGAGCTGGTTTTACTTGGATTCAGGTTCATGCTGGCCCCCCCAAGACACATAGACTCTGGATATGTATATGCTGTATATATGTATATATAATGTGTGTTGTCCCCATGCTGTTGGGACACACACTGTCAGATGCTAATATCAGCAACTCCAGCCAGCCTGTTTGTTGTCTTGTATAAAGTAAATGAGGCTGGTCTGGCTTGACACAGATTCTAAAGAATATTTCACCTATTGTTGTATGTGCTAATTAACCCTGCAATTGAATGAAGGAGTCCAGTGTTGATTAAGATAATTAGCTCATGCTAATTAGGTTAGGTTGTAGTCATCTGGCTGTATATATGTGTGTGACATCTCAAATAAAATTAATTCCTGATGTACTCCAAGACTGGTGGTGTCTAGTTCTTGGGGGCTCCTATAGCCAGATCCATTGGACTCATGTTCCAGGACTTAGGAAGCATTTACGGCGGACACCTTGAGTACAGGATCCGTCACACATCTCTTAAGGTTTCATGTATGTCTTCCTCTGCTTCACTGCCTCCAAACTGCCAGAATCCTCCTCCTCCTCCTCCCCCATCTTCTCTTGTGTGTTCTGTGGCATAGTAAGAATGGTGTCTGCATAAAACGGGCCTTGAGATTAAAGGAAGTCCTCCTCTTCCTTGCAAACAGGCAAAAAAATTTGTGCGAACACCGTTAAAGTCTATGGGACACGAACATGAAAAATCAAAGTGCCCATTTTAAAGGCTTATATGCATGTTATTGCCATAAAAAGTGTTTGGGGACCTGGGTCCTGCCCCAATGCAAAAAAAAGTTTTAAAAAGGGACTTTTTTTTCAGGAGCCGTGATTTTAATAATGCTTAAAGTGAAACAATGAAAATTAAATATTCCTTTAAATATCATGACTGGGGGGGGGTCTCCTTAGTATGCCTGTAAAGTAGTAGCACATATTTTCAATGTTTATAACAGTACCACAGCAAAATTAAATTTCTAAAGGAAAAAATGTCATTTAAAACTGCTGCTTTACCGCCGACACCGCTCCCGCACCAGTGTGAAAGGGGCCTTAGGAAATCAACCCTTTTGTGTACCTGATCAAGTTCTCCATTGTTATGATTTATCTTGATTGATTTTACCTTGTCAGTACACTTTGCTATTTATAATAGATTTGCAAGTCTAATTCCCGTGTGTCCTTAAAGTGTATAGAAGATATTATTGTACAGTGGTTGATAAGGTATAGCTAATGGTGTCAGTAAGGTTAAGGCCTTGAAAAGGGGTTAACACAGGAGCAGAGGACATGACTTAACCAGTGGCTCCTGTGGAGTTGGCGCTACACCAAGTTGAGAGATCTCATCATAGGTATCATGGATATGATTATTTTAATAAAATCTTATAAATCTAGCTTTGAGGCCTTTTAATTTATCAAGGCGGCTAAGATTTAGTCTACATTCTCCTGTGTCCTGCACAGGATATATATTGCACTGTACTGTAGTGCACTGCATTTCAGAAAACACCATCTGCTTTGAATTATTAGATTTGTATCTTTTTATTGGTTTCTTGTGTCTTTCAATATTAATTAATTAACTTATGGTTATTCTTTATCTTTTTAGTATCTCTATCCACTTCATTAGAAGCATATTAACAATGTGTCTATAAAAATTACTTTCATGGGTAGTTAGTTTTGATTGAATATTAATTTCTAATTCATATTTTAAATGTAATTTAAATTTCGCATGACCTAGATGCTACTCTCAGTACCACTAAAGTGGTTTCATTGATTTATAAATTCCCTCTGGTGCAATATGTTGGTTTATATGTGTTTTTATATTTGGCAATAGGGAAAGAGAGGCTATTGTTTTTTTTTGTGGTATGAACATACAGTATCTAACAAAAGTGAGTACACCCCTCATGTTTTTTGTAAATATTGTATTATATAATTTCAAGTGACAACACTGAAGAAATATCACTGCTACAATGTAAAGTAGTGAGTATACAGCTTGTATAACAGTGTAAAGCTGTCCCCTCAAAATAACTCAACACCTGCCATTAATGTCTAAACCGCTGGCAACAAAAGTGAGTACACTCCTAAGTGAAAATGTCCAAATTGGGTCCAAAGTATCAATTTTTTTGTGTGGCCACCATTATTTTACAGCACTGCCTTAACCGTCTTGGGCATGGAGTTGACCAGAGATTCACAGGTTGCCACTGGAGTCCTCTTCCACCCTCCATGACAACATCACAGAGTTGGTGGATGTTGGAGACCTTGCGTTCCTCCACCTTCCGTTTGAAGATGCCCCACAGATGCTCACTAGGGTTTAGGTCTGGAGATATGCTTGGCCAGTCCATCACCTTTACCCTCAGCTTCTTTAGCAAAGCAGTGGTCATCTTGGAGGTGTGTTTGGGGTTGTTATCATGTTGGAATACTGCCCTGTGGCCCAGTCTCTGAAGGGAGGGGATCATGCTCTGCTTCAGTATGTCACAGTACATGTTGGCATTCATGGTTCCCTCAATGAACTGTAGCTCCCCAGTGCCAGCAGCACTCATGCAGCCCCAGAACATGACACTCCCACCACCATGCTTGACTGTAGGCAAGACACACTTGTCTTTGTACTCCTCACCTGGTTGCCACCACACACACACACCATCTGAACCAAATACGTTTATCTTGGTCTCATTAGACCACAGAACATGGTTCCAGTAATCCATGTCCTTAGTACACTTGTCCTCAGAAAACAGTTTGCAGGCTTTCTTGTGCATCATCTTTAGAAGAGGCTTCTTTCTGGGATGACAGCCATGCAACAAAAGTGGTCTGAGCACTGACAGGCTGACCCCACCCCTTCAACCTCTGCAGCAATGCTGGCAGCACTCATACGTCTATTTCCCAAAGACAACCTCTGGATATGACGCTGAGCATGTGCACTCAACATCTTTGGTAGACCATGGCGAGGCCTGTTCTGAGTGGAACCTGTCCTGTTAAACCGCTGTATGGTCTTGGCCACCGTTCTGCAGCTCAGTTTTAGGGTCTTGGTAATCTTCTTATAGCCTAGACAATCTTTATGTAGAGCAACAATTCTTTTTTTCAGATGCTCAGAGAGTTCTTTGCCATGAGGTGCCATGTTGAACTTCCAGTAACCAGTATGAAAGAGTGAGAGCGATAACACCAAATTTAACACACCTGCTCCCCATTCACACCTGAGACCTTGTAACACTAACAAGTCACATGACACCGGGGAGGAAATAGTACTAATTGGGCCCAATTTGGACATTTTTTCACTTAGGGGTGTACTCACTTTTGTTGCCAGTGGTTTAGACATTAATGGCTGTGTGTTGAGTTTTTTTGAGGGGACAGCAAATTTACACTGTTATACACGCTGTACACTCACTACTTTACATTGTAGCAAAGTGTCATTTCTTGTGTGTTGTCACATGAAAAGATATAATAAAATATTTACAAAAATGTGAGGGGTGTACTCACTTTTGTGAGATACTGTATGTTCTGTATGCATGCTATTCACTTTTTGGCATACTTTTTGGCATTATTAAATGTTTCTGGGTGCATTTTCAATGTGTATTTGAGCTTCCTGTGTATTTTTTCCTGTCTCCAGATCATCTATTTCATTCCATCTTACCCTCCGTTGTTCTAGCATCTCTTTGGCTGGAATGCTTATGGAAGGTAAACCCTACTTCTTCAGAGCCACCCCTAGTTCCCATGGTAGTTTATAGTGTTTAAAGTTGCCTTTTTTTCTCTTTTGTTTTTAGGTTCTGTAGCTCAATACTATGTATGACCATTAAGTCCTTCTCTGACATGGCTGCTTCATTTTATGTCTTTATCTTATGTCATTGTACGCACTCTGTGCTGCATGGCAGTGTCCATTGGTGGAAATGGCGGCCATTTTGTTCAGTCCCATAGAGTGCTGGGAGCATTTACGTATAGTCGCACAGAGCTAGGCGCACCATGTCTCCACGTGTGGCAACCATGACATATAGTGACTGGCCCAGGAGATAAAATATGCTGGTTTAATTAAATTATTTTCCTGGCTGCTAGCTCCTCCTGGTGTTCATTTGCTAATATGGTTTTGTTTGTTCAGCAGCAATGAGCCAACTCCTTAAGCCTGCGGCACTGAAGATTCAGAATAGGTAGGGAGTGTAAAGTTTCCCTTTGTTATATATTTAAAAGAATGCTGCATCTGACATCTGGCTTCTGCTTGACTGATCTGATGGGGCAAAAGCCCAACATCAATATAATCAGATTACTTACATACACGGTTCAAATCTTGGGCGGTTCAGCAGGAACTGTCCAAGATTCGAACATATGGGCAGGCGGAATGTACTAGCCGCTAGCAATAATCACTGTCTTCTGTGTGTGTGTGTGTGGGGGGGGGGGGGGCGACATTGTCAGCAAAAAAGCAATTGCATGTGAAGATCTTACACTTCACAATAAATCTCATAAATAATTCTCATATCTAAGAACCATGCATGGCCGGCATCAGCATAAGGCAGCCAAGGCGGCCGCCTGAGGTGAGGCAGGAGAGGGGGGTGCCAAAGTCAGGGGTTCCCCAAGCGTTGCTTACTCTGGCACCGACGGCCTCCTCTGCTCTCACCTGCACCTAGTTCAGCACACTGACAGGCAACACAGCACAGCCCTGGCCAGGCACTGTTAAATTGGCCTCTCCTGACTCAAGTCATGGCTCACTCCTCCTCTGCTAGATGCGGGGCAGAGAGAGACGCCCGGCTCAAAGACACCGCCCCCTCTCTCACTTCAGCAATTGAGCCAAGGATCGCTGGATCCTGGAAACAAAATTCCTCCTCCCACCTGGGTGGTGACAGAGAGAGTCGGGAACGCCTCTAGTTAGGCAACACAGAGACTATCATTGCTGAACTGAAGGGTGTGTGAAATGAGGGGGAGCCCAGAGAGGAGCCTGGAACCAAGCGATACCAGGGGGAGGGGCCAATGCCAGCAGAAGGCTCAGGAGGATCAAGAGTGGCACTGCTAGCAGAACAGATGAAGACCTCTCTCTTCCATCTCTGTGGAAGGCTGGGTAACCAAGCTGCTTCTAGTTTATGATGTCAGAATTTGGCTGGCTATGAATATTATTGTACCATCCCTGCCCTTGTGTCATGTATGCCGTCTCTGACCATCTCTTGTGCTATGTATGCAGTCTCTGATCATCTCCTGTGTCATGTATGCGGTCTCTGATCATCTCATGTGCCATGTATGCGGTCTCTGATCATCTCATGTGTCATGTATATGGTCTCTGATCATCTCATGTACCATGTATGCGGTCTCTGACACACGTTCACTCTCCTTCCTTTCATGTTCCTGAGCCAGGAGCATTATTGTCAGTTTCCACAGCAATCAAGGCTGAATGAATGAATGATTTGTATAGCGCTGCAACTGCGAACTGAATCGCCTCGAGGCGCTTGATCCGACCTGCGTTGATTCCTTCTTAGAAGAGGTAGGTCTTGAGTTTTTTCCTGAAGGCCCGATGGTCTTTTTCCAAGCGGATGTTCGTAGGTAGAGCGTTCCATAGCCGTGGTCCTTGGACTGCAAATCTTCGTTCTCCCCTTAACTTGTACCGAGATTTGGGGACGAGGAGGAGGTTTTGGTTGTTAGATAGGAGGTTGCGATTGGGGGTGTAGTGTTGTATTTTTTCGCATAAGTATTGAGGAGCATCTTCTTGTGTGCATTTGTGGGTCAAGCAGAGGGTCTTGAATGTGATCCGATTCTTTACGGTTAGCCAATGGAGGGTCCTAAGGGATGGGGAGATGGATTCCCATGTTTTTTTTCCTGTGACTAGTCTTGCTGCCGTGTTTTGAACGACTTGTAGTCGTGCAATCTGGAATTTAGGTAGTCCTATGTAGAGGGAGTTTGCGTAGTCGAGTCGAGAGTTGATGATTGTTCCTACCACTATGGCTTTGTCCTTTTCTGGAATGAAGGGGATGAGTCTACGTAGCAGGCGTAGAAGGTGGTAGGATCCGCTGACTACTGATCCTATTTGTGCATTCATTGACATTTCTGAATCGAAGATGACTCCGAGACTTTTGGCTTTTATGCTTAGGGGGATGGTCTGTCCAAGGATGGTGGGCGGAGTCCATGGTGTCGTAGATTTAGTTTTCTGGTTTGCATTTAGGAGAAGGAGTTCTGTTTTGGCTGGGAAAGAATGTGATGCAATGCCATGTACACTGCATTACACTCATGACAGAATGCATGGTAACATTGGTGATGTAACATCAGCAGGCAAATAAAGTGTATGCCATATGGGGGTGGGGGTTTGCACTGTGGAGGTGAGAGGGTGGCAGGAGGAGGGTTGGGGGGGGGGGCACCAAAATGCACCTTTGCCTAAGTAAAAAAAAATCCCTGCACCGGCCCTGGACCCATGCCCGTTCTTTCCCATTATGACTGAGATATGGGAGTTGGTTTGAGGAATAATGGCAATCATTAGATAAGAATGTAAGGAAAAAAGGGGGGAAACCGGTTTCAAGGCCCCCTTTTCCTCATGGGATTGAGGTGGTGATAGGACAGCGAAGTCCGCTGACCCGACCCAAGAACATTCTGAAATCTAAGGGGGGTCATTCAGGATTGGAAAGGCCACAGGGCCCCCTCCTCTGCTATCCCATGTAAGGAAAAAAGGGGGGAAAGACGGTTTCAAGGCCCCCTCATGGGATTGAGGCGGTGGCAGTTTCTAGCTCCCCGAAGTAGCAGAAACAATAGGGAGGTTCTGATAGGCCAGCGAAGTCAGCTGACCCAAGAACATTCTGGAATATAAGGGGGGTCATTCAGGATTGGTCAGTAAAGGCCACATGACCCCCTGGAAGATTATAGAATTATTGGGGGCCCCTATAAAAAGGGGTTCCGGACACAGGCTTTTGCCAGTCACCAGAGGGGATTAACAGGACAGCTCCCCGCCCCCCCATCCCCTTGTCGTGGCTTATTATGAGGTGGGACCCCTTACTCGTTTATAGTAGAAATAGAAAGGGGGGGGAAGAAATAAAGTTTGTTAAAAGTAATGAATTATTAGGCCTGTATTAGCTGTAGTGGTTTGGTCGTGTTGAAATATTCAGTACTTTAATAGTAGATTATTAAAAGTATTTATTGCTTTATGTTTTATTTGTAAATTGCAAAATAATAAAGCTGCCGCCGTTATTCATCCATTTCAGTGGTGGTTTCAAATTAATTTAAATGAATATATGGTAATTAAGGTTTTACTAACAGAGTTATTGTTGCCTACCGCTTACTATCCTATTTCCAACACTAGAATATCACCAATCCTCTACAAGTGATCCGCTCACCCGATAGTGAGACCCCCTCTTGTATAATAGATCAAATCACACTTGTGCTAAACAAAAATCCAGTGGCACTCTTTCCTCTAGTGCTTGTTATGCTGTCTGTTTAATAGTTCCTCATAGACATATAAAAACAAAAACCAACATAGTGTGTTTTTATATGTCCACGAGGAACTATTGAACAGAAGGAGTGACAAGCACTGGAGGGAAGAGGAGAGAATGGCACTGGATTGTTATTGAGCACAAGTGTGATTTGACACATTATACAAGAGGGGTCTCACTATCTGGTGAGCATTTAAGACATTGGTGAGAAGATCACTTAAAGGGGTTGTAAGGGGTTGTAAGGGTCTCAAGGTTCTTCACCATAATGCATTATATGCATTAAGGTGAAAAACCTTCGGTGCTGCAGCTGCCCAAAGAGCCCCCCTTTTTCTTACCTGAACCAGTCCTTTTCAGCAACGAACGTGAGCCCAACAGCTCCAGCCGCTGTCTCCATCCTCATTGGATAGATTAATAGCAGCAGAAGTGACACGAGAGCAGGGGGACGTGGCCTAGTCCTGCTGTCTGTGTCAATGAACGCAGCAGTGGGACTCGTGAGCATGCCCACACAGGTGCCCCCATGGAAAGCAGTTCTCTGTGGGGGCACCTGATGAAGAGGAGAAGCCAGGAGCGCTGCTGGGGCACCCCAGAAGAGGAGGATCGGAGCTGCTCTGTGCAAAACCCTTGCACAAAGCAGGTAAGTTTAACATGTTTGTTATTTACAAAAAAAAACAAAAAAACTTTACAATTACTTTAAAGAGGATTAGTGATTAAGGAACTTTTCGTATAGGGATTTTATAGGGACAAGCGCTGTTGTGAAGTTCAAATTCTTATCTAATTGTAGCGCCCACCCCATTTAGGTGGGTGCTAAGGGTGATTTTGTAGATAGTGATAGGTAAATTTAGCCAGGGTCTTACACTTTTTCTAGGTTTTCCTGGTTCTTTATTTGGGAGAGGGAATTTCTAGAATAGAGGGGGGTGTGGCCACCTACACTCTGGCTCAGAGAGATCCCCTCAGCCTTTCAGTGGAAATGTTCTTGAAAGGAGGTGAGACTTGGGACTGGAGTGGCAGGCAGCTTATGTGGAGAGCTCTGGACCAATCATTAATTTGTATTGGCAGTGGCAGGACTTGCATTAAAGCTGGGGGTCACATGCTTCCGGGGGAGGAGAGAGAAAGAGATTCCAAGATGTAGAGCATGGAGCAGGCTTGAAGGCCTAGGGGTTCAGAGACCCCAGTGCTGGATAGTCTGAGCAGACATTGCTATGAAGAGCAGAGGAGAAACCAGATGTCCCAGCCAGGGATGCGCCGGACCACGCGGAGGAGGAAGTAGGTGTAAAGCGGACAGAGGAGACTGGTAATTGACCTTCTGTGGGAAACATGGACTGTCAACTGGGAGTGAGCAAAGAGAGTGCAACCCAGCGGTGCTTATCCGTAAACTTGCTATGTGTCCAAGGACCTAGTGAGAGACACTTTCCAGAACTGACATGGGCGGATTGCAAGAGTCAAGGAATTAGGCGGTGAGGCCTAGAACTTTGAAATCCCCAACCCACAGTACTATTCAGAGTGATGCTGGTCGCTTCATAAAAGGAAAGTACACAGGATCAGAGTCAGGAACCAAAATTAACAGAGGCAACTCATATTCTTTACCATCTGTGACATCAACTCAAGCTTCAAGAATAAAAGCCTTACAGAATATAAAGATTGCCTGGTGTTTGTGAAACTTTGCATGGGAGGAAAAAATGGGGCCTATTAACATAAGGTAATGCACAACTTTGCAGCTCCCAAGGGAGTAGTACGCTACATAATGATTGCCATTATTCCTCAAACCAAGGAATAATTGCAGCTGTTAGACGTTAGCTTTGGGTTGCTAAGGCTAATTTAAAGCAGAGCTTGTGTACTATCATTCAAAATGGGAAGAGCCTCTTCTGAAAAATTTTAAATAAAGCCTTTCAGACAGTCACAGGGGGCAAATGTGGTCTAAATCTCTAGGAAAGAAAATTCTTGAAACATCAGAAACTAGTTCAAAGATGCAAGATTTTGCAAATTTGGAAAGAACATTCTCAGACAGCAGCAGGGAGAAGTCCTCTGTTCTGTGAGTATGAAACAAGAGGCTAATAAGACCCAGGACAAGTCTTTCTGAAGGTTTGCCCATCTAGGCAGTCAGTTGGGGCAGACTATGTCCCTTTTTCATAGATGTTGGGCATAGAGAGAATGTTAAGCCCCATACACACGGTCGGATTTTCCGATGGATTCTGTCCTATCAGACAATGTTGTCGGAAATTCCGACCGTTTGTAGGCACCATCGGACAGTTTCCATCGGATTGTCTGACGGACAAAGTCCTATCTCCTGCATGATAGATTTTTTGACAACAAAGTCCGATCACACCAAATCCGATCGTGTGTAGCGAATTCCGACGGACAAAGTGCTACGCATGCTCAGATCACATTACAAGACCAAAGCTATTGGCTACTAGCCTCTACGTAGTCCCGTCATAGGCAACAAACGTCACCACGTTCAGAATGATCGGATTTTCCGACAACTTTGTCCGACCGTGTGTACACAAAACCAACATCGGACAAAGTACGACGGACATGATCCGACGGACCTGGTCCTCAGATAATCCGCACGTGTGTATGGGGCTTAACAGAACATTGGATCTTAGATGTGATCAAGTTGAGGTATTTATATAGATTGCTTCCCAGAGATCATTTTATGAAAACCCAATTACCAATTTGTCCAGAAAAGAAACACATATTGGATCAGTACATTTAGTTACTGCTGAGAGCAGATGCAATTTCCCCTGTCCCTTCTTTTTCTCTTCTTTTTTGGTTCTAGAAATGAACTGCAAGTTTTGACCTTTCCTTGACTTGAAGCAGCTTTATAAAGGGGAGGCACTTTTGGTTGGGTGATTAAAGAATGCTTAAAGATGATTGAAGAATGCTTATTTACATGTACTAGTTGTAAATTTCTATTAGAAAAACAACAACAAAAAACAGCTGAGGCTTGTTGTCGGACAGGAACATTTACATTCAAATGCCTTCTGTTAACGTTGTCAACATCCCCTTGAATCTTCTTGATTTTGAAGATTTTGACTTCAGTTATAGAAATTCTATGTCTCCACCATATAAGAATCTACCATTATCTTGAAGATATTTTGATATTGTAAGATGTCCAGACAAGCTTTGGATAGCTGTATGTGGCTTGAGAACAGGAAAAAGAGTCCGCTGACCCCAACACAATATTTGAAGATGTGTACTTTGACACTCTAGTGGCAAAAGTTTTTCTGCCACCAAGAAAGATCAAAGACCTAGTCCTCACTACTTAGAAGGGAATCTGTACTCCCAAGATTGCAGCCAGGGATTGTCTAGCTTTAGTGAGGATTCTTCTATGATTATTGTATTTCCATGGGCACACTGGCACCTTAAGAGATAAGTATTTTTTCTAAGGCAGTGGGACAAGAAGTCTAGTTCTTAACTAATTTTTCTTCCTTCATGGGTCCATCAGGATAGTCATTGATGGAAATGGTAAAATATTTGGTGACGAGGAAATTCATCCATCCCGGCAAATGTGAGACACATTGTCTAAGTCAGGGTTTCTCAACTCATGTCCTCAAGGCGCTCTATTAGGTCATGTTTTCAGGATTTCCCTCAGATGAAATGGCTGTGGTAATTTCTAAGGCAGTGAAACTGGTCAAATCACCTGTGCAAAATAATGGAGAGCTTGAAAACATGACCTGTTGGGGCGCCTTGAGGACTGGAATTGAGAAACACTGGTCTAAGTCATCAAGTGCATCAAGATGGTTGATGCTGCCACTGAGTTTGACAAACTGGTTTAAGGTAAGGCAGCACTAGAGGCCCTGAAACACTTATCCTAGTGGCTTGAAGTAAAAAAGGTCAAGTTGTTTATGAACAAAAAGGCAGCAGTTTCACAAGTATCAAGGTAAGAAAAAGGAACCATTGTTGAGCTTAATTTAACAATTGGAGTTTTTCAGCGCGCAGAAGGTCATGTGCTGGCACTGTCAGCCTGCTGCCTTCTAGGTTTGAAAAATCAGATGGCGGATAACCTTAGTCACAATTTTGGGAACTGGAACAATTGACTATACAGGAGACTCACTGCTCGGATGGGTTTCCCAAAAAAGGTCTCATTTAACAAGAAGTGTGGTGGCATGTTGGGTATCATATGCAACAAAACCTTTGGGAGAGATCTGTAAGGCTGTCAGTTAGGCATCATCCCACACCTATATTAGTCATTATATAGTGGACATGTCTGGCTCCTTATCAACTTGTTTTGGTGCCTCAGTTATCTCTTCAGCTTTTGCCTATGATTAACTTTTCTCTTAAAGAGATTGTAAAAGTAATTAGCATTTTAATAACAAAATTAGTATACTTACCTACTCTGTGCAATGGTTTTGCAGCTAGGGTGTTGTATACAGAAGTTTTTTTTTTTTTTTTTTTTTACTTTTATGCATAGAATGCATTAAAGAGATGTTAAAGCCTTGTTTTTTTTTTTATTTTTTTTATTAAAATAACAAACATATTATACTTACCTGCTCTGTGCAGTGGTTTTACACAGAGCAGCCTCTTACATAGTTACATAGTTAGTCAGGTTGAAAAAACACACAAGTCCATCTAGTTCAACCAAAAAAATAAAAAAATAAAACATCAAAGCATTCTCCAATTTGCTACAGCAGGGGAAAAAAGTCCTTCCTGATCCCCCGAGAGGCAATTGGATTTTCCCTGGATCAACTTTACCTATAAATGTTAGTACCCAATTATATTCTGTACATTTAAGAAAGAATCCAGGCCTTTTTTTAAGCAATCTACTGAACTTGCCAGAACCACCTCTGGAGGGAGTCTATTCCACATTTTCACAGGTCTTACTGTGAAGAAATCTTTCCGTATTTGGAGATGAAATCTTTTTTCCTCTAGACGTAAAGAGTGCCCCCTTGTTCTCTGTGATGACCTTAAAGTGAATAATTTAACAAGTTCCCTATATGGACCACTTATGTATTTGTATGTTGATCATATCCCCCCTTAATATCCTCTTCTCAAGAGGTAATAGATTCAGTTGTTCTAATCTTTCCTCATAGCTAAGCTCCTCCATGCCTCTTATCAGTTTGGTTGCCACTTCCTCCAGTTCCCTGATACCCTTTGTGAGAAGCGGTGCCCAAAATTGAACTGCATATTCCAGATGAGGTCTTACTAATGATTTGTACAGTAGCAACATTATATCTCTCTCTCTGGAGTCCATACCTCTCTTAACCACTTTCCGACCGGCGCACGACGATGTACGTCCCTTTTTTGAAGAGGGATATCTCGGTAGCGGCAGCAGCTGCTGCCACAAGCGAGATATCCATCTCTTCAGGCGCCGGTCGGCATTCCGATAATGGTGGTCATCGTGGCGTATTCGCCGCGAGATCACCGTTATCGGCGGCGGGATAGGTGCCCCCCCTCCCGCCGCTCTCCCGCGCCTTCCGCCGCTTACCGAAACCGTCGGCAGCGGCGGAGGCGATCAGGTCCTTTCTCCTGCTGGGCATAGAGATGAGTGATGGTAAGATGGCCGCCACTCATCTCTATACCATAGGAGGGCGGAAGCAACGTCAAAAACGTCACTTCCGCCCATACCTCTTAAAGAGGAATTTTCAAATGTCATTTTTTTAAATGACATTTTTTTTTTTTTTTTTTTTTTTTTTTTTTTTTTTCATTGAAGTCCAAATATGAGATCTGAGGACTTTTTGACCCCAGATCTCATATTTAAGAGGACCTGTCATACTTTTTTTCTATTACAAGGAATGTTTACATTCCTTGTAATAGGAATAAAAGTGAGCCAATTAAATTTTTTTTAAAAAAAACAGTGTAAAAATAAATAAAATCAAGAAAAATAAATAAGAAAAACAAAAAAAATTTTTTTTAAAGCGCCCCGTCCCGACGAGCTTGTGCGCAGAAGCGAACACATACGTGAGTAGCGCCCGCATATGAAAACGGTAGTCAAACCACACATGTGAGGTATCGCCGCGATCGGTAGAGCGAGAGCAATAATTATAGCCATAGACCTCCTCTGTAACGCAAAATATGCAACCTGTAGAATTTTTTAAACGTCGCCTATGGAGATTTTTGAGGGTAAAAGTTTGATGCCATTCCACGAGCGGGCGCAATTTTGAAGCGTGACATGTTAGGTATCAATTTACTCGGCGTAACATTATCTTTCACAATATATAAAAAAAGTGGACTAACTTTACTGTTGTCTTATTTTTTTATTCAAAAAAGTGAATTTTTTCCAAAAAAAGTGCGCTTGCAAGACCGCTGCGCAAATACGGTGAGAAAAAAAGTATTGCAACGACCGCCATTTTATTCTCTAGGGTGTTAGAAAAAAAACAATATATAATGTTTGGGGGTTCTAAGTTTTTTTCTAGCAAAAAAAACCTGTTTTAAACATGTAAACACCTAAAATCCAAAACGAGGCTGGTCTTAAAGTGGTTAATACAATAAAGGACTTTGTTTGCTTTGGAAACCGCAGCTTGGCATTGCATGCTATTATTGTGCTTATGATCTACCAAAACCCCCAGATCCTTCTCCACCATTGATTCCTCCAGTTGTACTCCCCCTAGTATATATAATGCATGCATATTCTTAGCCCCCAAGTGCATATCCTTACATTTATCAACATTAAACCTAATTTGCCACTTAGTTGCCCAATTAGACAGAGCATTGAGGTCAGCTTGTAAATTGGAGACATCCTGTAAGGACATTATTCCACTGCATAGCTTACTGTAATCTGCAAAGACAGAAATTTTACTTTTAATCCCAGACCCTATATCAGTTATAAAGATATTAAAAGGTAAGGGTCCCAGCACTAAACCTTGGGGTACACCACCATCTTCTTCCTCTGGGGTACCCTGTCGGCGCTCCGGGCTCCTCCTTTTTGGTGGGTTCCCCCATGGAAGGCATCCTTGTGGGCTCACTCCCAAGCCCCGCTGCTGCGTCCATTGACACAGACAGTGGGACTCGACCCTGTCCCCCTGCTCCTAAAAAACATCATTTGATTGACAGCAGTGGGAGCCATTGGCTTCCACTGCTATCAATCTGCCCAATGAGGGGGGATATTGTGGCTGGAGCCACTGCTCTCGTGCATGTCACTGGATCGGATTGGGCTCAGGTAAGAAGTGGGGGGGCTGCAGGAGATAAGGTTTTTTGAAGAACCATAAAGCTTTAGAACCACTTTAAGGTAAAAAAAATCTGCCTTTAGAGCCACTTTAAGCATTCATTGTAGTGCCTGTCTGCTCTCTTTGGCCCTCCCGGTTGGACTAACTGATGTGAAATAGTGACTTTCAAAAGTTTCATGCTTGCCCGTTTACAGTATTCTAAAGCCCCATATACACGCGCGGATTATCCGAGGACCAGGTCGGTCGGATCCTGTCCGTCGTACTTTGTCCAATGTTGGTGTTGCGTACACACGGTCGGACAACGTTGTCGGAATTTTCGGTCTTCAAGAACGTCGTGACGTAAGTCGTCTTCCACGAAACTAGAAAAGGGAAGTTCAGCACCACGTCAGGCACCCGTTGGGCTCCTTCTGCTGATCCTGTGTTTATCGCGAGTTAGTCGAAGTTTGGGGACTTAAGATTCGCGCTTCTCAGTTTTCTGACTCAGATCGTTACTGCTCTTCAGTTTGTGCTTGTCGTGCGTATCTGTTTATTAGTGCGTGTAGTCAGTTCGCATTTGTTGGTCATTGCGGCCTATATCTTGATATAGGACGCTTTGATTTGCACTGCTTATTGTCTGCTCGTTTCTGGTATTCATTTCGTTCTTTCAGGCCTTGCTGTTTATCGGTGCTTTCTGTTTGTCCGTTCTGACCAGCCGACCGTTTGTGAGCGATGTTTCCCGTACGTACTCGTCGCCGAGTTCGTGCTGTACGCGGAATTGGTGTCGGGCTTTGAGCCAAGACCCGTCCATGAACAGAGTGACGCGGAGTATGTGGACCAAGAATTGGTTGCTTCAGCGTGATCAGTTCTCGCACATGCCTTTGCTTCGTGAGATCCGGGAGAATAATCCTGATGATTTCAGGAACTTTCTCCGGATGACGGACCCCGTGTTTCACCGTCTTTTGGCTTTGCTAGCCCCTTTTATCAGCCGGCAGGATACCTGCATCAGACAAGCCATCACTCCGGAGCAGAGGCTTGTGGCTACGTTGAGGTACTTGGCGACAGGGAGAAGCCTTCAGGATTTGAAGTTCTCTTCAGGTATCTCTCCCCAGGCCCTGGGAATCATTATTCCAGAGACCTGTTCTGCCATCATCCAGGTCCTGCAGGAGGACTATATTAAGGTAACATTTCTCCTTTACTATTCCCTTCTATGTATGCTCTGTTTGCTAATGTCTTCTATTTTTGACCTCCTTCCCAAATTACCCTGACTGCAATATGCTCTAATATGCTGTGCCCCTTTTCTCCTTCATGCATTTTTACCTTCACTTACCTCCCAGCATGCTCTTCTGGCCCAATAGACACCTATGGCCTAGTCACTTAAGCAATGTATTTTGTCTGCTGCATAGTATTGTTTTCCCCCAAACACCCCCTAAAATATGCACAAATGTTTGCTGTGTGTTTTACTTCATGTAGAGCCCCTATTTTTTTGTGGGGGGGGGGGGGCATTGCTCTGCCTGACGATGTGTGAGAGGCATTTTTTAATAAAGCTCTTTTTTAAACCAACCAAGGATTTCTTGTCATTTCTGTCTTAATTGCTTATTTCACCTTGACATTTTTTCCCTTTAGCTTCGACAGTGGGAATGCACTTTCTGGGCAAAAGGATGTAACAGTCTCTTCTTCCCCAAAAAGATTCTTCTCATGTTGTGTGTTTGATACCTAATCTTTGGTCTAGAGAAGGTTTGTAGTGCATAACTGACACCCAAAATACTCCATTTCCTCACCATGACAGAAATGTGTTGATTCTCAAAAATGGTGTGCTACGTGTTTTCAAACCAATCACTGTGGGTGTCATTTACATTGTCAAATCCACTATGCTCTACAAGTGCAGTGCAAAAGTGCCCTGGAAAAGAAAATTGCAGTGCAAACTGGACTTGCCTTTAGTAAATAACACCCATTGCCCCCCAAATCCTTTACATTTGACATACATAATGTTTTTTGGTTTTTAAATAAGGAAGCCACACATTTAGAAAAGTAAAAAAGTTTACTTGCAACACATTCACAAGTGCCTTTACAAACTTCTTGCCAAAACTGACAAGATCTGGTTTATTTACAACATTGTTTACAAACATTCCGCATTTGGTAAAACCAGGCATGGAGCAAAACAGAACATAGGAACTCGGAAAGATCAACTTTCTAAAATGAAGACAAGATCAGACATGACTATATGTTCAAAGTGTGTTTGATCTTGCCTTCATCACATGGGGGGTCACCCCTGGAAACTGGAAATTTAGAACATGCTCACAATTTGGGTATGAAAATGGTCATTCGATGGTAAAACACATGCCTAGAATCTTCAAAAGTGCCATTTTCCATCATGGGGATGAATGGACGTTTTTTGGGGGTGCAACCCCTTCACCACAACCACTTTAGTAGTTCGTAAAGTGGTTGCACCCCCAAAAAAACGTTGTCATTCATCCACCATGATGGGAGCTAGCACATGTGGACACAATGTGTGCATGTTAAAAATTTCACACAGTTCTTAATTTGAAAATGTGTTCAGAAGCAGCCACAAATGTGTGTTAATTACTTGGTGCGTTTTTAGATTTTTCCTAAAACATCAATGATGTTCTTCAATTTTTGTTGAACATCATTGATGTTTTGCTTTATGTCATCTAGATCTCTATTGCAGACCATTATCTCTCCGCTGAGTACGTGGGCACTCTCTGTGGTAAAGTGCGATTCTTCTTCCACAACATCCACGTCACCTAAAAACAACCAAAAAAAAGAAAAATGTCTTGGAAATGAGGCAGGCATACATTGATTAGCTTACCACTAGCTGTGTTCTCCCACACTCACCTGTTGTGGTGACAAGTTCTCCAATTTCAATGATCTCTCCTTCCTCCTCCTCCTCCCTGCTTCTGGTCTTTCCCCTTCTTTGGGAGGTGTTGGTTTGGTGGTTTCCTCTGACGTCACGAGTTTTTGCTCCCCTATGAGAAGGTACAAAAGGAAGATTTAGCACCACAATCTATTGAGGGCAGAAATAGGAAATGTCAAACATTGCTTGAGTGAGGGACAATATTTTTGGTTGGCCAGTTACAAATGACAACCACATGAATGGAGTCACTTTTTAAAGGTGGTAAACGTAGTAGCTTTTTGGTAGAAGTTTGTCGGATGGAGACCCCCCTCTAGTATCCACTGGAGCACATGTGTGGAAAATCCAACTAAAAAGTGGGTTTGGGTGTCCCAGCACTAGTGCTCTAGAGTCCAGATGGGTAAACAGCTACTGGGTGACCTCTCCTTTACATTGAATAAATTGGCTTGACATTCTTGATGACATTTCTAGAGAGAACAAACTTCCTTTCCCCAAACAATTCACAAAACCTCGTATTATAAGTGGCCGAACGATCGAGGTTGAGTATGATCGAATGGACACACACGAACATGACAGTGGCCGAACGATCGAGGTTGAGTACGATCGAATGGACACACACGAACATGACAGAAAGATCGAGGTTGAGTACGATCGAATGCACAGACGAACCTGAAAGTGGCCATTTTAGAATGTACTACTTTGTAAAAATACAAACACATGGAGCAGTATGCAAGCAAGAAATCAAACACACAACACAACTACTTACTTTTTTGAAGAACTCGCTTGATCTTTCTGTACTGATCGGCCTCCCTCAGTTTCAGGTCTGACCAGCGTTTCCTCAGTTGCTCCTTGGATCGTTGTACCCCAAAATGATTGTACAGCCTCCTCACAACTTTAGACATGATCTTGGCCTTGCGGACATTGGGGTTGAGGTAAGGCCCATACTTCCCATCATAGTCGCTCCTCTTTAATATGTCCACCATCTCCAACATTTCTCCAAATGACATATTGGAGGCCTTGAATTTCAGGCTCCGGGATCGGGACGTTTCTGCCTCCGGCCTTTCCTCGTCCTCCTCCTCGTTGCTGCGAGATTGGGTGCGCACCTGCTGTGTCCCCGCCATGTGCTCTCCCCACTGCGCCGTAAAGAGAAGGGGTGGGGAATAGACGAGAAAGATTGTCAGGGGCGGGCGGAGTTTCACGCATGCGCACTGTATATAAAACGTCACACGCCTGTGTCGTAGCCACGATCGGTGACACGAGGGGAGAGAAAGCTCACGCACGAGACGATCGCTATAACGAAGGTACAATTTGACGTTGGTACATAACTAGCCTAGACTGATTAGACCTTGAGGCTTCTTTCTGGAGAAGATTAGGAGAGTTTTGCCGGACACTATTTATAGTGTTTTGTGTGGTGTTGTGTCTTGCAGAGATTATGCAGGGATTCAACGACATGAGTTTTCTCCCCCTGTTCATTGAGAAATACAGGGAAATTCCCCTTTTATGGCAGGCCAAACACCCCCATTACGGCAACAAACCAATGAGGTACGCAGCCCTGCTGGAACTTGTGGAATTTGTAAAGCCAAGGTTCCCCACGGCAACTGTTGGTGATTTAAGAAAGAAAATTGGAAGCCTGAGGAGTGCGTATATCAGGGAGCGCAAGAAGGTCCTGAAGTCCCAAGAATCTGGAGCTGCAGCAGATGAGGTCTATGCCCCCAAGCTCTGGTACTATGACAGTCTCCATTTTATCAAAGACCAGACTGATGTCACAGAGTCACTCTCGCCTCCTCCTTCCACGCTTCCTTGCGCGCAGGCCACCCCTGATGAGGCTTCCGAGGAGCAACCTGGGCCTTCCAGTCTGGAAGATGTGCAGGAGCCCAGCTTGAGCCAGGTCTAGTAGTTTGGGAACCATTTTTGTGAAAAAGGAATGATGTTCAGTTAATTCAGGATCCCCAATTGCTTAGTTCCTAACGTGTTTGACATATCAACTGATAGTAGTGTTGTAGACATTTGGGGCAAGAATATAAACTGCAGGGCTGAGAATTGTATGGTTTTAGATTTGTCAACATTTTGCAACAGTCACTAGATGAAAATTGGGTGTGTTTGATGAACAAATAATTGAAACTATGTCCCTTTTTCATACACAGGAAGACCTCAGCCAGGAGGAGGCTGTGGAATGTGGCAGTCAGGAGGAGGAAGGGGTTAGTGGCAGCCAAGAGGTGGGTAGTGGCAGCCAAGAGGGGGGTAGGCCTCGGAGCCTGACTGACTCCCAAATCCCTCCCTCCGCCTTCCCTACAAAAGGGCGAGAAGGGGGGGTGAGGCGGGAGAGTCAGCGCTCCGGATGATCAGAGAGGCTTCAGCCTCCCTACATGCCACACCCACCGACGAGGAGACCTTTGGCTCGGTGGTCGTCATGAAAATGAAGGGTATGGAGGCGGGGCAACGCAACATGTGTGAGGATGTCATCCTCAAGGTCCTAAATAAGGGGATGGCTGGGGAGATGACCCCACTCACACATGTTTGCCATAGTGACCATGCTCCGCCTCCTCCTCCTCCTCCTCCTTCTGCCACCCCACCAGCACCACAGCCACAGCATGCAAGGAAGCGTGGAAGGAAGACCAGAGAGTGACGACCTGGATTGAGTCTGGTCTGAGAGAAGATGGAGCCTCTCGTAGTACCAGAGCCTGGGGACCTAGATGGCATCTGCTGCAGTTCCGGATGTTTTGGACTTCAGGTCCAGATAGCACTCCCCTTAAGATACGTACTCCTCAGGCCCCCAATTTTAGACACTTTGAAAATGATGGTTGCCGTGGGGGTCCAAGGCTTTGCAAATTCCCCAAGTTTCTTCATCGCTGCGTTCCTCTTTGGTTTGTTGCTGAGACCTAAATAAAGGTATTTTTGTTTTGAAATAATCATTGCCTATGTGTTTTACTTTTCTACAATGACAGTTTATTTGTGAGTAGGCAGGTACATTTCACTAATCATAAAGTATAATTAACAAGGGGCACCAACAACAAACAAACTCCTAGTAAATGTATGCAACAAATAGAAATGTTAATAATGTTGTTTTGCTAAGTTGAGACACACACCCCCCCTCAAAACAAAAAAAAACATCTCCTTAAAATATGTTTTACAAAAAAAAAAAAAATAGAAATCATCCCAAAAATATAACAAAGATTATTTTACGATCTGAGTAAAAATAAACATGTAGTCTAGAAATCGTGAAAAGTAATAAAGAACTAAGTTTGTGAAAAGTGAGGGTGAATAGGAGCAGCTAAAAGATGTCATTCTTCTTGCATTATAAAGAAAAAGAGAATGCGCTGCATTAAAGACATTTTAACATTGCAGCGTGACGAATGTGCTGTGTCGATTAGGAAAGGTAGTTTTACCTGACCGAGCGCTTCCGTCACAGAATTTCTTCTGAGCATGCGTAGCACTTTGTCCGTCGCACTACGCTACACACGATCGGATTTGGTGTGATCGGACCTTGTTGTCAAAAAATCTATCCAGCAGGAGATAGGACTTTGTCAATCGGACAATCCGACGTACACTGTCCGATGGTGCCTACACACGGTCGGATTTTTCGACAACATTGTTTTGGACAGAATCCATGCGAAAATACTTCCGACCGTGTGGCTGGGGCACTCCCTTTAGGAGCGTGACAATGCTTACCACTGAGCTTGCAATACGATAGTATCAACCTTGCACTTACATGAATGTTCAGCTAGTGTTTGCCCACCAGTGAATGATGGCAACTATATGAACATGCAGTATTGTCAGTTTCTGCACTGATTAGGGGCTGTCTAATGACTAGGGATGATCTGAACATCCTTGGATTCAGTTCAAGGCTGGTTCAGTGAACATTATGGAAGTTTGCATGCCAAATCCTGACTCAATTGTAGTCAATAGGAGCAGAATGTTTAAAAAGTAACACCAATTTTTGAGATGGGAATGAGGGACACCTATCAGCAAAAGTATGCAGGCATAGGACACCCCCTTGCACAGGAAGAATTGTCCAAAAAGCAAGATTGGTGCTTTTTTTTACCACTACTATTCCTTTATATTGGCTTTTGGAATTTACAAATGCAGCCATTTAGATGAAAAATTTAGGGCTGGAAAATACTTTTGAAAGATAGATAAAAAGTGAATTTTATATTCAACTCTATAGTTCAGACCAAAATGAGGGTCAAATGAGTGGGAATGAGGGACAGAGGGACATTGCTTCAAATCACGGACAGTTGGATGCTATGCTTGTAGACAGGGGATTGTCAAACAAGCAGTTATAACCTGTACATTACATACTCCTGACCCCTGCACCCTGTATATTACATACTCCTGGCCCCTGCACAGTACACACTCCTGGCCCCTGCACCCTGTAAATTACAGACTCCTGACCCCCGCACCCTGTACATTAACCACTCCTGACTCCTACACCCAGTACATTACATACTCCTGACCCCTGAACCCTGTACGTTACATACTCCTCATTCCTGCACATTACACACTCCTGATCCCTGCACCCTGTAAGTTACCGACTCCTGACCCCTGCACCCTGTACATTACCCACTCCTGACCCCTACGCCCTGTACATTACACACTCCTGACCCCTGTATATTACACACTCCTGACCCCTGTATATTACACACTCCTGACCCCTGAACCCTGTACATTATACACTCCTGACCCCTGCGATGAAAGCAGGGGAGCGGCAGTGTGATAATTATAGAATAGAAGAATTTGTTGGGATCAGAGATGGGGTGGGGTCACAGTCAATGTACAGTGAAGGGTTTAAGGAATCTTCAGGGGGGAGGTGATAGCCTAAACCATCAATTCACACTCCCCTCGATATTCAGTATCCCTGTACAGCCAGAGAGGGGAGCAGTATATGTAATAATTGGGTCCCTGTGTATGATTGTAGGGTGCATTCTATGCATTGATAGTATGGGGGGACACTCGCTGACTGATACCTCCAGCTAAGAGCAATCAAGCACAGTCTGGGAAGAAGTTGGGCGATCTGTACATTATCCTCTGACCCCCCCTCTCCCTGATCACTCAGCGCTCACCCCCCCATCACTCACCGCTCACCTCCATCCGCATACACCGCACACATATACATGGAGACCGAAATCAACGATCACCACAGCAACCTGGGGGCGTAGCTTCCTCAACAGCCAATACTGGGCCTGCTGTCAGGGGCATACCTAAAGCATTCTTACATCAGGGTCCACCCAGAGCCCCCCTTACATCAGAGTCCGCCCAGAGCCCCCCTTACATCAGAGTCCGCCCAGAGCCCCCTTACATCAGAGTCTGCCCAGAGCCCCCCTTACATCAGAGTCTGCCCAGAGCCCCCATAAGGCCTTTTTCACACTGGGGCGTTTTTCAGGCGGTACAGCGCTATAAATAGCGCCTGTATACCGCCTGAAAAAAGTCCGGCCCCATTCACTCCAGTGTGAAAGCCGGCGGGCTTTCACACTGGAGTGGTGCGCTAGCAGGACGGCAAAAAAAGTCCTGCTAGCAGCATCTTTGGAGCGGTGTATTCACCGCTCCTATACCGCTCCTTCCCATTGACTTAAATGGGAAACCGCGGTAATACCGCGGCAATACCGCCGCAAAGCGCCGCTACGGCAACACTCTGCGGGGGTCTTTAACCCTTTTTCGGCCGCTCGCGGGGGGTAAAACCGCACCGCGAGCGGCCGAATACCGCGGCTAAAATTACGGTAAAGCAGCGCTAAATATAGCTCCCCGCCCCAGTGTGAAAGGGGCCTTAGAGTCTGCAGAATTTCCACTTACACTGTAAGAGGGGAGCGCTGTGAACTTTAATGAAAAGGGGAACCCTGATTTAAGGAGGTATCTGATGTAAGGGTTGTTCTGGGAGCCCTGATTTAAGGGGGAATGCTGTGGACTCTGGTGTAAAGGGAAACTCTGATGTAAGGGGGTCTCTGCTCATCAAAGCCTATGCACACTGCCTGTCCTTCAGAACCTGACCCGCCTAAAAGTTTCAAACAGTACACAAAAATTTCTAACTATTGTCCCTGAAATCTAGAGAGAAATTACAGGAGAACCAAAGCATTACCCCCAAGGGGATAATACTTCCGTTACCCCAAAGTCTTCGGATGCTTCTTCAGTCAGCCATCCAGCACCTGCAAAAGAAAGCAACCTATCTCTCAAACTAACTAGACAATACAATGCATTACAGTGGTCATGACATGTGCGATTAGTTTCGTACGAATTCGTAATTCGTACGAAAATACGAATTTTTCGAAATTCTTAGGAATTTACGAATCCGTAGTACGAATTTTTTTTTTCGAATACGAATTCCGTACGGAATACGAAATTCCGTTTACGAATTTCGTCGCCGAATTTATTCGAATCCGACTACCAAATATCGAATTTCAACTAATATGAAAGAAATTATTATAGCGGATATAACGAATGATTCGAATGAATTTCGAATGAATTTGAAAGGATTTGAATGAATTCGAATGACAAAGTGTCATTTTTGCAGGAAAAATTTCGTTTAAGAATTTCAGCTCCAAATTATTCGAATCCAACTACCAATATCGAATTTCAACTAATTCGAAAGAAATTATTATAGCAGATATAACGAATGAATTCGAATGAATTTGAATGATTCGAATGACAAAGTGTAATTTTTGCAGAAAAAAAAGCTATTTAAAATCACTCGCGGCTATTGCCGGCAAATGAATTGTCGGCTCCGTAACACAGAGAACAGTCATTCATTGATATAAAAAAAAAGCGTAGGGGTCCCCCCAAATTCAATAACCAGGCCCTTCAGGTCTGGTATGGATATTAAGGGGGACCCCAGCCAAAAAAAAAAAAAAAAAATGGCGTGGGGTCCCCCCTAAATATCCATACCAGACCCTTCAGGTCTGGGATGGATTTTAAGGGGAACCCCGGCAAAAAAAAATAAAAAAAAATTGGCATGGGGTCCCCCTCAAAAGCCATACCAGACCCTTTATCCGAGCACGCAACCTGGCAGGCCGCAGGAAAAGAGGGGGGGACGAGAGCGGCCCCCCCCTCCCGCCTGAACCGTACCAGGCCACATGCCCTCAACATTGGGAGGGTGCTTTGGGGGTCTGAGACCCCCAAAGCACCTTGTCCCCATGTTGATGAGGACAAGGGCCTCATCCCCACAACCCTGGCCATTGGTTGTGGGGGTCTGCGGGCGGGGGGCTTATCGGAATCTGGAAGCCCCCTTTAACAAGGGGACCCCCAGATCCCGCCCCCCCCCCCTGTGTGAAATGGTAAGGGGGTACAAAAGTACCCCTACCATTTCACCAAAAAAGTGTCAAAAATGGTAAAAATGACAGGAGACGGTCTTTGACAATTCCTTTATTAAAATCTTCTTTCTTCTGGGCTTCCTTCTTCCTTTCTTCATCCTTCGGTTTCTTCATCTTCTCCTTCCGGCATCTTCTTCCATCTTCTTCTTCCTCCGATCCGCTTCTTCTTGCTCCGGTCTTCTCGTCCTTCTCGTCCGGCATCGGCATCGGCGTCTCTTCTGGGCCGCTCCTCGCAATGGGAGGCTCCCGCTGTGTGAGGCTTCGCTCCGGCTGACAGGTCTTTTATAACGGAGGGCACCTGGTGACCCCGCCCCCCCTCTGACGTCATGGGGAAAGCCATAGGGAAGTCCCCATGACGTCCCCGTGCGTCAGAGGGGGGGGGGTCACCAGGTGCCCTCCGTTATAAAAGACCTGTCAGCCGGAGCGAAGCCTCACACAGCGGGAGCCTCCCATTGCGAGGAGCGGCCCGAGAAGAGACGCCAACGCCGATGCCGGACGAGAAGACCGGAGCAAGAAGAAGCGGATCGGAGGAAGAAGAAGATGGAAGAAGATGCCGGAAGGAGAAGATGAAGAAACCGAAGGATGAAGAAAGGAAGAAGACAGAAGAAAGAAGAAAGAAGATTTTAATAAAGGAATTGTCAAAGACCGTCTCCTGTCATTTTTACAATTTTTGTCACTTTTTTGGTGAAATGGTAGGGGTACTTTTGTACCCCCTTACCATTTCACACAGGGGGGGGGGGGCGGGATCTGGGGGTCCCCTTGTTAAAGGGGGCTTCCAGATTCCGATAAGCCCCCCGCCCGCAGACCCCCACAACCAATGGCCAGGGTGGTGGGGAAGAGGCCCTTGTCCTCATCAACATGGGGACAAGGTGCTTTGGGGGTCTCAGACCCCCAAAGCACCCTCCCAATGTTGAGGGCATGTGGCCTGGTACGGTTCAGGCGGGAGGGGGGGGCGCTCTCGTCCCCCCCCTCTTTTCCTGCGGCCTGCCAGGTTGCGTGCTCGGATAAGGGTCTGGTATGGATTTTGAGGGGGACCCCACGCCATTTTTTTTTTTTTTGGCCGGGGTTCCCCTTAAAATCCATCCCAGACCTGAAGGGTCTGGTATGGATATTTTGGGGGGGGACCCCACGCCATTTTTTTTTTTTTTGGCTGGGGTTCCCCTTAATATCCATACCAGACTTGAAGGGCCTGGTTATTGAATTTGGGGGGACCCCCACGCTTTTTTTTTTTTTATCAATGAATGACTGTTCTCTGTGTTACGGAGCCGACATTTCATTAGCCGCGAGTGATTTTAAATAGCTTTTTTTCCTGCAAAAATGACACTTTGTGCAGGAACAGTTCTCTATATTCGATATACTGAATCTCGAATTCATTCGAAGCATTCGAAGCATTCGTTATATCCGCTATTATAATTTCTTTCATATTAGTTGAAATTCGATATTTGTAGTTGGATTTACTAACGATTCGTAACTATTCATAACGATTCGTAACGATTCGTAACTTGAAATTGAAATTCGATATTTGTAGTTGGATTCGAATTGTTCTCTGTGTTACGAGAACCAACAATTCATTAGCCGCGTTAACGATTCGTAACGATTCGTAACTTTACTAACGATTCGTAACGATTCGAAAAAAAAAAATTACGATTCGTACGAAATTCGTATTTCGTACGAATTCGAACGGAATTTCGTACACGAATTACGAATTTTTTTTATATACGAAACGGGACGACGAAACAAACAAATTTTTTGACAGTTCCATGTCTAGCCATGGGCCTTATGGTCACATCTTTAAGCTTGTGTGGATTAATCTGTTTCCCATCTCCAACTCCCCAGGGAACATGTGACCCCAGTGTATATGAATGGGCCCCGCCCTGGACCAAGCAAATTAACTATTGGACGGGTACCCATGCCGTTTCAGAATCTGACCCGCCTCCTTTGCAGACACTTCTCTGGACAAGTGAGGGAGTGTTTACCAAGGAGATGAACAGGTGGTCACCCCTCAAACCTATAACACCCTAACCCAGAACAAACCTTCCAGGCCTGTACAAATACAGTAGGGCACTGGCAATTTAACCTGTAATTAAACTAATAGCACCCACCTAAAGTGGTGGGCGCTACATATATATATAGTATCTCACAAAAGTGAGTACACACATTTTTGTAAATATTTTATCTTTTCATGTGACAACACTGAAGAAATTATACTTTGTATAACAGTGTAAATTTGCTGTCCCCTCAAAATAACTTAACACACAGCCACTAATGTCTAAACCGCTGGTAACAAAAATGAGTACACCCCTAAGTGAAAATGTCCAGATTAGACACAATTGGCCATTTTCCCTCCCCGATGTCATGTGACATGTTAGTGTTCCAATGCTTCAAGTGTGAATGGGGAGCAGGTGTGTTAAATTTGGTGTCATCACTCTCACTCTCTCATACTGGTCACTGGAAGTTCAACATGGCACCTCATGGCAAAGAACTCTCTGAGGATCTGAAAAAAAGAATTGTTGCTCTACATAAAGATGGCCTAGGCTAAAAGAAGATTGCCAAGACCCTGAAACTGAGCTGCAGCATGGAGGCCAAGACCATACAGCAGTTTAACAGGACAGGTTCCACTCAGAACAGGCCTCGCCATGGTCGACCAAAGACATTGAGTGCACGTGCTCAGCATCATATCCAGAGGTTGTCTTTGGGAAATAGACATACAGTATGAGTGCTGCCAAGGGGTAGGGGGTCAGCCTGTCAGTGCTCAGAACATATGCCGCACTCTGCATAAAATTGGTCTGTATGGCTGTCAACCCAGAAGGAAGCCTCTTCTAAAAATTATGCACAAGAAAGACTGACTGACTCTTACATGTTGTGAACTGGAACCCAGGGTGCTGCACAGCTCGTCTGTGAGATTCAGTAACATGCAAAATATGGATTATTCGAACATGATAACGACCCCAAACACACCTCCAAGACGACCACTGCCTTACTAAAGAAGCTGAGGGTAAAGGTGATGGACTGGCCAAGCATTTCTCCAGACCTAAACCCTATTGAGCATCTGTGGGGCATCCTCAAGCGGAAGGTGGAGGAGCGCAAGGTCTCTAACATCCACCAGCTCTGTGATGTCGTCGTGGAGGAGTGGAAGAGGACTCCAGTGGCAACCTGTGAAGCTCTGGTGGACTCCATGCCCAAGAGGGTTAAGGCAGTGCTGGAAAATATTGGTGGCTACACAAAATTTTGACACTTTGGGCCCAATTTGGACATTTTCACTTAGGGGTGTACTCATTTTTGTTGCCAGCGGTTTAGACATTAATGGCTGGCTGGCTGGTGTGTTGAGTTATTTTGAGAGGACAGCAAATTTACACTGTTATACAAGCTGTACACTCACTACTTTACATTGTAGCAAAGTGTAATTTCTTCAGTGTTGTCAAATTAAAAGATATAATAAAATATTTTCAAAAATGTGAGGGGTGTACTCACTATTAGGAGATACTGTATATATCTATATATATTGATAGATATATCTATATATATATATATATATATATATATATATATATATATATATATATATATATATATATATCTATCTATATATATATAGCTATATATACACACGCTGTCTCCATATCTTTGAATCTTGTGTGTCATTTCTCAGTTTTTGCATGCTGGTACTGCTATTAGCTTTGATTGTGTATAAACATTGTGTACTTTGGTGGTTTGGTTTCTTTTGCCACTGACCATTATGTGCATTATTGATTACTCTAATGCGTTCAAACACATTACATGGCTGAAATTAGGGAGCCTGGGTTTTGTGATTTTCCTCCTGGCTAAGTCACTGGTTTCATAGTTTTGTATGTTTGTCTTTTTTCCTAATTTATTGCAATGCAAACTTTTTAAAAGAAACTGTAAACGGTATAGCCACACTTTTAATAATGGTCAAACAGCTAACCCAGGCCTCTGCAAATTCTGTGTACAGAATTCTTCTACCTAGGTCCTGGGTGCACTGCTTTTCCTGCAGGTGGTTCCTCTGGAGCTGGGAGCCCTGGACCAGCTGTGCACTGCTGGTACATCTGATACTTTCCCTTCTTCCTGGGCACTATAGAGCTGGGCTGGAGAAAACTGGGGGCGGGGGGCGAGGTGAGAGAGCGGGGACTCACAAATCCTGTCCACCAATACACTAATCTCCCGACTCCCGCTGTATAGCTGTTTTGAAAAAAAACTTCTCTGGGTCTCTCCTGTGTTCAGTGGGGGTCTGGGGACAGAAAGCGGACTATTTCATCACTTTTAGGCAGATTAATCCACAGCAGCACTCCCCGCCAACTCTGATTGTGTACTGATATAGCACAGGCCAGCCTTCAAGTGTGTAGTGCGCTGCTGCAGATTAATCCGCCCAAAACCTAAAGGGGGGCCTGGAGAAGTTTTTTTCTAAACAGCTGCACAGCAGTCAGATTAGCTTATTGGTGGACAGGATTTGGGATTCCCCGCCCGCTCTACCTCCGCTGTCACTAAAACGGGCCCACCGGGAAACTCCCAGTAGTCCCAATGGCCAGAACATGCCTGCCAGACATTATATCTTGAGTATCACACAAATCGACCAAGATTCATTAAGGTAAAAAACCTTAAGGCTTTAGAACCACTTTAAGCTACTATAAGCTAATAATATAAGCTAATATTTGCTGCAGTGATATAGTCTGGGAGATTGTCTGGGAGATTGTAATCCTCCCCTCCAGGTGCAATGACACCATTAAATTTGCATCTGCTTCTCGGCCTTTTGGCTAAGAACAAGTGTAGTATCTGTTCTTATCAGTTGCCAGAGGAGGCTACTCCCAAGTGTGGGGAGGACAGATGCAAATCCAATGGTGTCATTGCACTTGGAAGGGTGGTTTCGGTAGGGACTCGTGTCTGGGCGCCCAAAGAGAGGTCAGTCAGGGTCGAGTCTGAGCCGTCTGGAAGGGTGCTCCTGGTGAGAATGGGTGCTGCATTAGGTCTGGCCAGAGGGTCGGGTCCCTGGCCTTCTGGCCTAGATTGGGGTAGTTCTAGCTCCGGTCAGTTTTTCGAGAGAGAACACTGGCTCCCCTTTCCCACCAGGGGAGCAGTCAGTATTTCCCGAATGTAATTAGGTAGGAGTGATGGGAGCGACGGTTGAGCCTGATGGTAAGGGCTCTCCCCAAGCTGCCAGAACTTCAGGCCTTCCTGGCTGGGGTGGGGGCTGCTCTGGCCTGGGCTGTTGGTCAGGGTTGTGACAAAAAGCCTGTGGTGAATGTGCCCCTGAAGTGGCAGTTCAGGGGTGCCTTACAATCACTGTGAGTGAGGGTCATTTTGATCTATGGCACCATGGTACACGTTTTTCACACCTGCCTCTAGGGCCAAGACCTTTGGCTAGGACCAGAGGAATTTTTTATTCCCATCCGAAGGACCGGCCATTTCACTTCTCCCACTTCCTTCTCCCCCACTTTCTATTTATTTGAACCCATGTTTGTCACCTTTTTGTATTTTTTTGTTTGGTGTTCATGTTTGTCACAGTGTGATGAGTAGGGTGTGGGTCCTCGGGCCTACTCTAAAAGTCTTGGGAGGGGTTGGACATGGCCTTTTGGCTTGGTTCCCTCTCTCATGGGGTTTCCCTTCGGGGGAGCCCCACCGAGTACTTGGGTAAGTTTTTTTCGGCAGACCTTCCAGAGAAAGGTCTGTTTTTGGCCAGATGGACCCAGTGAAGTACCTCAGTCCCCGTCCGGAGCCTAATGCCCCGGGGGATCAGGGTAAGGTCCTTCCTATGGAGGACTAGTGTAACACCCGTTGCACGTTTGTGTCACCTCTTTATGTGTGTGCACTTTTTTTGGCACCGGGTGGAGTTTTTGGGTGTGTTTCACACGCCACAGGCTTTTCAAAAAAAAAAAAAAATCAACCTATTGTATCAAAACCCCAACAAAAACTGTATTGGTTCTCTCTATTTGAGTGGTCAGGGAATGTAGATTAGTGTAATATCACCTACAGCAGTTCGCGTCCCTATAAGCCAAACAAGCCTAGCCTACAGGAATGCCAAGTTCACTAGCCAGGAAGTACAGGAGGCTGAAGCAAGGACGAACAAAAGAGTTTCTGTGGATCCAGGTGTGCAGTTTTCCACAGGAGATAGCTGGGACTGGTCCCCTGCAGAAGAGTAACCATTTGAATTTGCAGATGGATCAGTTCAGGTGGCAGACAGAGACATGATCAACAAACAGGCAAAGGATCGGTTCAAACAGTAGGCAGAATCATGGTCAATAAAAAAAGTCAGGGTAAGTACAGGCGGTAGGCAGAGGCCACACTTTTGCTGGCTGCATTGGTCTGGTGACAGTGGGACTAGTGTAGCTGCAATTCAGGAACACTGTTGCTGGCTTATACTAGTCTGGGGACACTGGGAGTGGGGACTGGTGTGGCAGCAATCAGAAACGCTGCTGATGACTTACACTGGTCTAGTGACACTGGGACTGGTGTGGCGACAATTAGGGACACTGTTGCTAGCTTACACTGGTCTGCTGACACTGTGACTGGTGTGGTGGGGATAAGGAACACTATTGATCATATACACTGGTCTGGTGACACTGTGATCATGATCAGAGACATTGTGATCTGCTGCAATATTAGGGCTCATTCAGATGTGAAGTTGGGGGGTTGTAAAACCTTATGGCTGAGCAGTGGATTTACCACCCCTTAACCGCTACCCTCTTTAGCTGCAGAAGGGGGGAGGGGTACACATAACACACCTGAGATGCTTTGCTTCGCAGCTGTGGCAGGAATTATACCCCTGTAACTCTGCCAATCATGACCCATTCAAGTGAATGAGGATGCTTGTGCAGGGTCCAAGGGGTTAAAGCAAGTAGTGAGGAGAAGATACAACGCCTTCTCACCACCTTGTATGATGAACCCTGAAGAGTGATCCAAACATGGATCACTCTTCAGAGAGCATTGCACATGTGAATGAGTTCTTATGGTGACACTATGACTAGGGTGGTAGTAATCATGGACACTGGGTATGGTGCAGTGGTTATCAGGGACACTGTGGCTGGTGCAGTGATCAGGGACACTGTGGCTGGTGTGGCGGTGATCAGAGGCACTATGACTGTTGTGGCAGTAATTATGGACGCTGTGAGTAGTGTGGTGGTGATCAGAAACATATGACTGTTGTGGCAGTGATTAGGGACACTGTGAGTGGTGTGGTGGTGAATATGGACACTGGGCTCAATTCACTAAAGGAGATTGCATGTGATATTTGGGTCTTGTACCCAAATATTGCATGCATTACTAAAACTCTCAATTCACTAAAGGTTAATGTCGTATTTACCGCAAAAAAAAGAAACGTTTGGTTGTTAAGGAGTCGGCACCCACTGCGTCCTCAACAACTATGACTCATGTGCTATCAGCGGGATTCCGCCCTGACAGAAAAATGTAAACCAAAGAGACGGCATGAAGAGCCTTATAAGCTACAATATCAAACTCAATGTTAACTCAGATAGTATGGTCACAATCCCTTGACTGAATGTAGTCTAAATAGACACAAAAAGTCATACAGTCTTTAATAAAAAAAAAAGAATAATCATTGTAGACTTGGGTGAATTGCCCATAAATAGGCAGAATTAGACACCAGCAATGCGTCAGAAACTAAAGAGGAAAGTTTCACTGGTCCTCCTCCCTCTTACACTTTTCGCAGTTGTGTTTTATTTAACTTTTTTTAGGGAACAGGTACCTATTTCTGGCAGGTACCAACTCCTGTGGGATCATTCACAGAGCACAGCGTGGCTCACGCATGTGCAGTGGGGAGCCAGCTGTGAAACTCCAAGGAGTCACGCTGGCTTCCCACAGTAAATATGGTGGTGTCAGGGGCCAAAAGCCTGGGTGAGGACAGCGCTAGATCCCTAGACCAGTAAGTGTTTCTTTAATAAAAAAAAAATATTCTTTTTTTTTTTAAATGACTGAGGAACTTTTTTAGGTTTACTTATGTTTTTGAATAATGAAAGGAAACCAGAATATTTGGAAGAAGGAATTGCGGGCAGAATGTACAATTAAATGCAGAGAATTTTCTTCACATGAATGAAGCTCAAGTTTGCACTAGTAACAAATTCATGCACAAGATTTTGAAATTAGAATACAAACTCAATTTATACTACAATATTATTATTATACAGGATTTATATAGCTCTAACAGTTTGCGCAGTGCTTTACAACATGAGGGCAGACAGTACACTTACAATACAAATCAATACAGGAGGAATCAGAGGGCCCTGCTCATTAGAGCTTACAATCTAGAAGGGAGGGTCAAGTTGAAACAAAAAGGTAATACTGTGGGGGATGAGCTGATGGAGAAAATGAAAATACAGTTATTAGGTGTGGGTAGGATAGGCTTCTCTAAAGAGAAGGGTTTTCAGGGATGGACAGATTGGGGTAAGGCATTCCATAGGATTGGGGAGGCTCCGGAAAAGTCCTGGAGGCGAGCATGGGAGGAGGTGATGAGGGAGCTAGAGAGCAGGAGGTCTTGAGAGGAACGAAGAGAATGAGTAGGTTGGTATTTAGAGACTAAGCTAGTGATGTAGCAGGGGGCTAAATTGTGGATGGCTTTGTACGTAGTTGTTAGTATTTTGAATTTAATTCTTTGGCTGAGCGGAAGCCAGTGGAGGGATTGACAGAGAGGAGTGGCAGACACAGAGTGATTGGTGAGGTGGATGAGTCTGGCAGCAGCATTCATGATGGATTGAAGAGGTGATAGACTATGTAGAGGTAAGCCAATGAGAAAGGAGTTGCAGTAGTCGAGAGATTGAGGAGGCAGGATTTGGACAGTGATTGGATGTGTTGCTTAAAGCAGAGTTCAGAGTCCAGGACTACACATAGAACCTTGGCATGAGGGGATGGGCTTATGGTTGTGCCATCAATTTTGACAGAGAGATCGGGGGAAGGGGAAGGGGCATACGGGGGAGGAAAAATTATAAGTTTGGTTTTGGATAGATTGAGTTTGAGGAAGTGGTGTGACATCCAGATGGATATATCTGATAGTAGATTAGTGATACGTGAGGAGACAGAGGGAGTGAGCTGAGGGGTAGAGAAATAGATTTGGGTGTCATCAGCATAGAGGTGGTATTGGAAGCCATGGAAGGCTATCAGGTGACCCAGGAAGGAGGCGTAGATTGAAAATAGAAGAGGTCCAAGAACAGAACCTTGGGGGACCCCAACAGAGAAAGGAAGAGGAGAGGAGGAAGTAGAGTTGTAAGAAACGCTAAAGGTGTGGTTGGATAAGTAGGAAGAGAACCAGCGAAGAGTACAGTCACGGAGACCAAAGGTGTGGAGTTTTTTGAGGAGGAGGGGGTGGTCAACCGTATCAAAGGCAGAAGAGAGGTCCAGGAGTAGGAGTACAGAATATTGTGAACGTAGCATTTGTGAGGGAACAGGATCCAGAGGGCAGGTGGTAAGGTGGACATTATCAAGTAGTTTAGCAACTTCATCTATAGTGGTGGGGTTGAAAGAGGGAAGTAATGATTGTGCCTGTGGGCATGAAGTGTAAAGCGTGGAGGGTATCAGAACAGTAGAGATCTTGCGAATTGTATCAATCTTCTGTTTAAAGTGATTGGCGATCTCCTGGGCAGTGAATGAGTTGGCGGGTGGAGGCGGTGGAGGACGAAGTAGAGAGTTGAAGGTAGAGAAGAGTTGATGGGGACGGGATGATAATTTGCTAATGAGAGTGCTGAAATAGGTCTGCTTGGCGGAGAGGAGGCTGCAATTGTATTTTTGGAAGGCAGATTTATATTGGTTGAAATTTATCTGAGACTTGGTCTTGCGCCACAGGCGCTCATGAGCATGACTACGTTTTTTCAGACTTCAGAGAAGAGAAGGGTTGAGATGACGTAGGTTTCTGCGGGTAACTTTAAGGCGGTTGGAGGGAGAGGAGGTGAAAGAGAGGGAGAGAGTGAAACTAATAAGGTGGTGATCAGAGAGAGGGAATGGATTGTTAGAGAGGTTGCATGGAGTGCAAAGGTGAGAGAAAACAAGGTCAAGGATATTGCCATCGGAGTGAGTAGGAGCATGTATCCACTGCTTCAGGTCAAAGGAGGAGGTTAGGCTGAGAAGTTTGGAATTGGCAGGAGTGTTAGTATTAATAGGGATGTTGAAGTCCCCGAAAATGATTGTGGGGATTTCAGAGGAAAGAAAGTAGGGTAGCCAGGCAGAGAAGTCATCAAGAAAGGTTGATACTGGTCCAGGGGGCCTGTAGATCATGGCTATCCTTAGAGAAACTGGAGAGAAAAGACGAATGCAGTGTGCTTCGAAAGAGGAGAGTGACAGAGAGGGAGGTGGCTGAAGTACCTGAAAGGTGCTATGTGGGGCTAGAAGGATTCCGACACCTCCTCCCTTACTTGCATTGGATCTGGGGGAGTGAGTCCAGAGAAGACCACCATGGAATAAGGGTAGCAGAAGACGCAGTGTCAGATTCGTGGAGCTAGGTTTCGGTAATGGCAAGTAGGTTAAATTAGTTGGCGATAAAGAGGTCATGGAGAGAGGTGAGTTTGTTGCAGACAGAGCGTGAGTTCCAAAGGGCACAAGAGAAAGAGAGTCTGGTCTTGGGAAGAATAGAAATGGGAACTAGATTGTGTGCATTACAGTAAAATGATGGAGGCCCAGGGTTTGGGGATATATCTCCAGATGTTAAGAGAAGCAGGAGGGTGAGGGAGGTAATATGGGAGTGGGATTTATATGAAGGGACATGACCCAGGGCCTTGGAGATTTTTAGTGTGTGGGGATTTAGAATTAGCAGGAGTTGGTGGGTGCAGTAATAAGGAGAGGACAGAAGTGAGGGTGATATATATATGCTGTGGGGGGGAGGAGATGGGTGATGGAGAGATAGTTTTAGGATAGAGGACAGAGCTGTCAAAAGGAGTGGTAGAGAGAGCATGTTACAAGGGGAAAAAGCTAAAGGGGTAAACAAAGTCACCTGATGTCTGTGTGATGTTTTTCAAAGTATTTTCTTGTGTCCCTTCGCTTTGTGCATACGCTGAAGTGCAGAGTCAGAAGTGATTCCACTTATAGAAAATCACCACAATATGTGGATATTTACATTTTACTTATATCTTCCGAAATTTATCAAGATTTATAAAACCAAATTGTTCTCTTCCCATTACAGACAATACTTCCCTTAGGTTTTTATTTGGTAAATGCTGTTTATCTGCTCTAAATTGACTAAATGGACTTGGATTCCAAAGCATTGGATGCATTCATTATTTCATTATAATTTCATTTTTCTTCTGAGCTTTTCTGTAAATTTACAGTGATGTCTGTAATAGCTATACCAAACCTTTACAATTCTGCGGGTAATGTAATCAAAATTGTGTGGTATGACAGACTAGAACACTAGAACACGTTGTTTGCTTTGGTGATTTCTGTACCAAGGCGTGTTTAACCTTCTCTGATTATTATTCCAGAATGTAACTGCACGATATTGCGATTTGCCAATGGATATTTGTTTTATATACACATAATTATTTATTAACATTATTATATAAAATATCAACAATAGTGCTGCTTCTAAATAGATGAAATCCTAATACCTAGTTGTGGTACAATTGCCTCCACTATTCAGTGAACTAACTGATTAACTGGCAAATACATCACCTTGGCACCCAGCTAATTAGTCAGCAAGTTCCATAGCTTTTTTTCATATTAGAGATGTGTAAAGGAAGGTAATTTATTTTTTCACTACAATAAAAAAAAACTTTATACTTACCTGCACAGAGCAGCCCTAAACCTCCCCTTCTGCGGTCCCCCACCGAAACTCTCTGCTCTGCTTCCACATGCCCCCAACGGAAGCCGCTTTCCATGTTGCCATACATGTGGGCAAGCTGGGCTGTGTGCGTCCATATACACACACACAGCGTGGCTTGGCTCCGCTTCCAGTCCCTCCTCACTGGATTTGACTGGCAGTAGCAGGAGCCAGTGGCTCCCACTGCTCTCAGCCAAGCTTGTGAAAAGGGAGAGAGAAGAACTGCAGATGGGCAAAGCGCTGGATTGATGTAAGACTCAGGTAACTATTTAGGGAGGGGAGGGGGGGGGTGGGCACAGCAACTGGAAGGCATAGAATGCATTAAGATAAAAAACTTTCTGACTTTACAACCACTTTAAACAAAGAAAAAAAAACCTGCACTACCAAAATCTAAATTCCTAACCAATTTTAGCTGACGCTGAAGCAATGAGTTGGCCGGAGCTGGGTGACATCATCATGTACCGAAACTGGAAGTGGATGTCCGAAAGTGATTTGTGATATTAAGATCCCTGTTTTTGAATGTGACATTGATTTTACACATATGTTAGTGCAAATATCCTAATAAAAAAGGCTCATATAACTACACTATGGACATTCCTTTTGTATTCTGAGCCAATTGCAGTGAACAAGTGGACTACCTCCCATTAAAGGGGAACATGCATAAAAGACTGAAAGAGTCAGAACCTAAAAGAGTGTTGTCTGACCCATTGGGCATCCTTGGAGAGGAGTGTCCTAAGCGTATTATGACCTATGTCTGTGTGGGTCATAACCTGGAGGTGAGGGCGCAATTCACTTATAGATGGAGCATGTGTTTAAAGGGGTTGTAAATCCTTGTGCTTTTTCACCTTAATGCATCCTATGCCCCCCAACCCCAGTTTTACTTACCTGAGCCCTGGAACTTCATCTGGTGGGGACGCGCTCCTCCTCTGCCTGGGGTTCTCGGCTCTTGATTGGATAGATTGATTGCAGCGCAGCCATTGGCTCCCGCTGCTGTCCACCAATTCCAATGACGCGGGCGCCGGGGGGTGCGGACGAGTGATACATTCGGTGGCTATGGACGCCGAATGATGGATTTGGGAGCACGCCCACAAGGTAACCCCCAGGAGCGCGCTTCTCCTAGGGGGTTATCTGACGTAGGGAGGAGTCGCGAGAACCACAGAGGGACCCCAGAAGGCAGTGTTCGGGGCCACTCTGTGCAAAACAAGCTGCACAGTGGAGGTAAGTATGACATGTTTGTTATTTTTTCTTTAAATAACCTAAACTTTACAATCACTTTAAGTGTTGATGTGTAACTGGTGTTTTTTATTTCTGCATTAGAGGTGTGGTTACAAAAGAGTATGAGACCATTTATCACAAGATCACGTTATTTTTTTGAATTTTATTTGTCACAGATTGTCTAGTGTTGTAGTTATTGTATATCGCTGCAATATTGAAGCGTTTAGTTTACAAGATTATCATGCACTAATGTGTCACATAAGTCAATGCATACTTTTACTTAAGTGTATGTTACCATATTAGGAAAAATATATTGACCCCACTGTATAATTCACTGGTACAGCAGTGCAATGCAATACTCCCAACGCACACGTTCCTGCACAAACGGCTGTATAATAAATTGAGTAAATGACCATCGGCTGGAACCAAATGCAATCATGAAAAGGAAATGTCACCAGCACACCAAGATCTCCAAAAATGGGTCCAAAACTTTAATCACATAGTATCAAAAAGTAAAAGCCACACAGGACCCCTTCATCAGGCATGTGACAAATTGTGATACAGACAGCACACTATTTAAAGAACCATTCACCAATCAGTGCAAAGAGGAAATTACCCCTGACCCGACCCCTGTTGTGGAAATTGTATTATATGGACTCATGAGGACATTTTATTCTAGGATGTGTCTAGGAGGTGTTTTATAGATTGTCATCTGTCTCCCTGTGTCTGATTTAACCAAGGAGTGCTCTAGCAGAGCGCACTTGGGTTGAATCGGGACCAGTGGTAAAGCCATCAGTATAAAAACCTTCTCATGGGCTTTGAGACATGTTCTCTGTGTGTGTGTGGGGGCGTTTGCCGGTTTGTGAGTATCAAGCGCAATGCGCTGGGCTTCTTGCCTTCAAATGTCTATGCACAATAGAGAAGCGAAGGCTGCATAATGATAGAAACACATTATATCTCTGTTGTGGCCACGCTATCCCTTTTGGATACATATCTGCTTTTATAAGAGGACATTGATATCTGCCTTGTTGGTATGCTAGTACCGTATATTGACAACAGCAGTAGCAATGTCCCCGCAGATCTTCTCAAGCCTGTAAGAACAAGTAGAATGATCTTACTAGATACTGGTTACTCTGAGAAGTATTGAGTGGGTTTCATGCTGACTAATATGGTGGTTGTGCATGCATGTGGCTGGGCAGGGGGTAGTGCACATGCCTAAAGTGGATGGAACATGTGTACTCCCCTCTCCACTCCTGTGGATGCCCTCCCATTTCCTGTGTTGTCATTTCCTGTTTTGTCATTTCCTGTGATGTAATTTTGCATGGAGGAAGCGATTGGCTGTTGGGGCCATGATTTCCTGTTTTGTCATTCCTTTTGTGGTCTAGAAACAAAACAAAGTGCCTGTGCTTGTGAGGGGAGACACATCGAGACTCCAGCTTGAAGCAAAAGACAAAAGAGATATTTGGGGGGCACACCCTAAAAAATGCATAAAGATGGTGCTGCCATAAGACCATACAACAGAACAAACATATTACAGCGCACACATGCAAAACTGACATTTACCTCCAGCAAGGCTATTTAAAAGCACCTAGACAGACATTTTCAAAAAACATTATCAAAAAATATGGGGATTTGGTCACACCATATTGCTATATGGTGCTTAATCCCACTTAC
>CM053030.1:105897893-105913333 GCA_028564925.1 Lithobates sylvaticus | reverse complement strand
TGCTTGTTATACTCAGTTTGGAACCTAAGGGGTTAATCCTCTGCATTGTGTAAAAAGGCTGTTTTATCCTGTCTTCTCTGATCCTCCCCTTCTTCCACTGTACCCAATCCATCTGCTGATAGAACAGAGCCTTGGAGTCACTCTGCACATGCTCAGTTTGGTGTGTATAGCTAGAGAGTTTTTTGTTTTTTTGGGGAGGGTGCATGTGATCAGAACAGGGCCACTGTCCAGACAGAGGGTCAGGGGTCCTGTAGCCTCATAAGACAGTCAGAGGAGAATGAAAACTCCTCCTACAAGCTTTAACCAGGCACTGATAGAAGTCACAAGACCGCTGATGAGAAAAGGTATTTAGCAGTTTATATTTACTAAAACAATTGCGTTTCCGTGTTCTGTGTACTGTGGGAGACCAGATATAATGATTGCAGTGTTCTGGGTTTAGTAACACTTTAATCTCTTCCTATGCAGTTTTTCAGGTTTAAGCTTCCCCAAAGTTACTACAGTAGCTTTTAATAAGCTGTCACTATGGCTGCTCAGTGCTCCCCCTTTTTATATTGAGAGTGCTGGCTTAGGCTAGGTTCACACAGGGGGCGTGGCCAGCCGGCAAGAGAGATGGACGCTTAGTGCTGAGCTCTGCTGTGAGGGAGACGAACCGGAACGATTAGGGACCGCTGGAGCCGGTATTTTTGTACAAAAACTTCCCCACATTAGTCCGGTAGTGACCCACAACAATGTCCCGGAAGAGAACTGGGGACCACAAGCCCCAAAAGCTCACCACACTCCTGTACCCTCCTGAAGCGCTGGTCAGTCAGAATCAAAATGGAGCTGAAGGCATAGCAGCGCCTCAGACTAAACATACAGAAATCCCTAATAACATTTCTGGTGACCAAACAGGGAGATGTCTAGCTCCCATGACAATGACACAGAGGGGGATCCCTTAATGAACAGCCCAGCTAAGGCAAAAATGAGAATGGATGCTCTAGCACAGCGGCCACCTCACTCAGAAATTGAGCCCCAGGCTTTTATTCCACTACAATCTAACCAGGCCTTACATTCCTCAATGGCATCCTTCCCAACCTGCGGTCAGCCTGTTATTGACACTACACTGAAAGAGATGTTAATATCACTGCATTCCTCTCTTGTGACTGATTTATCCACTCTATTTACTAAACTCACTACAGATGTCAGTCTAATAGATAACAGAGTATCCACTATTGAGAAAGGTATGATGGAATGCTCCTCCACAGTGAATGACATCATTGATTCTATTGATGAGGTAAAAGATGAACAAGAGTGGATAAGGGGCAAATTAGCAAATTTGGAAGACCGCTCTAGACGAAACAATGTCAAGTTCAGGGGGGTCCCCGAAAATTTAACAACTCCAGAATTACCCAAATACGCCAAAGAACTTATACGCACTATTCTACCTGAAGTTACGCCACGTGACATTATAATTGACAGAATACACAGAATTGCAAAACCTTCACACCTGGCTGCATCAGTGCCTAGAGATATACTTATGAGGATCCATTTTTTCCATATTAAAGAAAAAATGATGTCAGAAGCCAGATTGAAAGGCCCTCTACCACGTCCGTTTGAGGGTGTTCAAATATTTCCTGATTTATCAAGATATACGCTTCAACTACGTAGAGATTGGAACCCCATAACTAAAGGAATGCAAAACCATAAGATTCTATACAAATGGCGCTACCCGGCCACACTAATTGTCTCCAAAAACGGATCCACTCATATAATAAATGACCTACACAAGGGTTTGAAACTTTTGAAAGAATGGGGAATAATCCTGAAATACCACAAAGATGAAACTTCGCTTCTTCCAAAACGTCCTTCAACATATCACTACAATCAAAGATCCCAGAATCATCAACCTATGGAAGTATCTGTCTCCTGAGCGGTCCGCTAACTACGTTTATAGCGTCCCCTCCAGGAACTTTGTTTGATCTCACTTGCCTTTGGTATTAACTGTTCCACACTGCAGCAGTAAAAGCTGACTCTTTGCTTTTTTTTTGTGCTTGACACAAATCTGCCGCATCCTGTTTTCATATCTTTTGCTATATTTTTAAATAGCTGTTATATATAATTGTAATTTCATTCCAGGTTTTATAGAAATACATCTAGTTACGGAACCCAGGTATCCTGATAAGCCGAAAGGAACTGAATTTACTGTATACACCAAGAAATATCTGCAAACTGTAAGTGTTATAGTCTCCCACGATCCATCACTTAGCCACAACAGGAAATATGCCATTCACGATAGTATCCTTGAACGCCAAGGGTCTCAACCACCCAGCAAAGAGACAATCTTTGTGGCATACTGCTGAAAAGCTTGATAGTGATATCTTATGTGTCCAAGAGACACACTTGACCCCACTTTCAGCCACTTTATGTCGCAGTAACAAATTTCCCCTTATTTTCTATTCTAATTTCTCTTCCAAGAAGAGAGGAGTGCTTGTAGCGATCAAGAAAGACACTGACTTCCACCTCATAAAAGAAATAGGTGACCCCAATGGTCGTTTTCTTATTTTAATCTGTATGATTAATGGAACTAAATATACCTTACTCAACTTGTATGCTCCCAATTCTAGACAGGCAAATTTTGTCAAAAAGACCAAAATTAAAGAGTTACAACAAGGATATCTCCTTGTATGCGGAGACTTTAATATGGTTGCAGATATTTATATGGACACTACTTCAGCGGATAAGAGAAGACCCTCTCCCCTGGGGCAAATCCTGACATCGTCTGATCTTTACGATGTCTGGAGATGCCACCATGGATCAGAGAGGGATTATACTTATTTCTCCCCGCAACACAAGTCTTATTCCAGAATTGACATGTTTGTTGTTGATAAATTGTTATTACAAAAGGTGACTACCTCTGTTATCCACACCATGACATGGTCAGACCACAACCCAATTTCGATAATTATTGATGATACGTCTCCTCAACGGAACTCTTTTCTCTGGAGAGCCAATAATTTCATATTACAGCATGCTACATACTCCAAAGAAATTGCTACTCATTTGAAAGAATATTTTGAATTAAACGCTGATTCAGTGGGGGTTCCTGCCGTGGTGTGGAACGCGCATAAAGCGGTAATGAGAGGTGTTCTTATAAAACTGGGCTCCATTCACCAAAAAAAAAGAACACAACAAATAGACTCCCTTACTTCCCAAATTGCTCATTTGGAGGCAGACCATAAGTCATCTGCATGTCCCACTACACTAGCACAATTAATGTCGCTTAGACAGGAACTCAGGCTGCTTCTTCTCCATACATACGAACATATGCAACGCAAATTCAAAGCCATCTCTTATTCCACATCCAATAAGGCAGGAAAAAGATTAGCACAACGTATCAAAGGGGCTAGAGTTAAATCTAAAATTCCCTTCTTATTCCACCCACACTCGAAAGTGAAGCTATCTAATCCACAAGACATTGCGAATGCTTTTAGCGATTACTATAGTGACCTATATAATCTCAAGAATGACCCTACAACCCACCAACCATCCCCAGAGGAAATTGATGACTTTCTCCATAAGATAAATTTACCGACTCTGACAGAAACACAATTGTCTTATTTAAATGCTCCTTTTTCAGCACCAGAACTTCTAGCTACCATCTCATCTCTGCCTTGTAACAAAACACCAGGCCCGGATGGCCTTACAGGGGAATACTTCAAACAATTCTCTACCTATTTGATTCCACACTTGCTGAAATTTCTTAATCAAGCTGCATATTCTTCCAAATTCCCTGTAGAATCGCTAAACGCATTAATTATCACTCTCCCAAAACCTGAAAAAGATCCGACTGCCCCACAAAACTTCCGGCCAATCTCCTTACTTAACCTTGATTTAAAAATATACGCCAAAACTATTGCTAGACGCTTGATGAAGATTATGCCAGACCTGATTCACAAAGACCAAACAGGATTTATTAAAGGGAGGCAAGCATCCGACGCGACGCGTCGCATGATTGACTTAATCCATTGCGTAAATTCCAGTGGAACACCTTCTCTGCTTCTTTCTTTAGATGCAGAGAAGGCATTTGATCGGGTGCACTGGACCTATCTACAGAAAGTTCTCATGAAATTTGGGTTTAAAGACAATATTTATAATGCTATCATGGCACTATATACTTGCCCAGCTGCTCAAGTTTTTTCGGCTAATATGATATCTCATCCATTCCAAATTTCGAACGGTACCCGTCAGGGTTGCCCATTGTCGCCCTTAATTTTTGATCTAACTATAGAACCTTTAGCTGAGCACATACGCACGAACTCGAACATCTCAGGCATAACTGTTGGCAACACTACTCATAAGATTAGTCTTTTTGCTGATGATGTGATTTTAATATTATCAAATCCTACCTCCTCCTTAGCAGCAGCCCGAGACGTTTTAGATTGGTTTGGACGAATATCATTTTACAAACTAAATGTCACCAAATCACAAATACTAGATCTCAAATTGAATTCCACCACTAAATTACTATTACAAGCCCAATACCCCTTCACATGGTCTGAACACAGCATTTCTTACCTAGGTATTCAACTCACTAGAACCACTAAACTCCTCTTTTCATCAAACTTCAAGCCTCTCTTAGATAAATTACGTACTGAATCTCAGAAATTAGCTAAAATGGAACTGTCATGGTCTGGCAGATTAGCGGCGTTCAAGATGATGCATTTACCTCAAATTTTATACCTGTTTAGGACCATTCCTATTCCTATTCCTAAATATTACTTTAAGTCACTTCAAACGATACTCAACCGATGTATTTGGCACGGTACAAAACCTAGATGCGCTCATTCTATACTTAGGATACACAAATTAGCGGGAGGATCAGGTTCAATAGATTTTACAGATTATCACACTGCAGCGATCATAGCTCAAGCAACTGAGTGGTTTCAGCAAGATCCGAATAAAAACTGGTGCAATATAGAACTTTCCTTACTATTTCGTCCTAGTTTAAAAAATTGGTTGTTGAGCACTCCATTAGACGCTAAAATACCAAAAGCGATTCCCCCTACCATGATAGCCACGGTCAGAGCATGGAAAATTCTAACCCAAACTATCCATCAAGAACCCACTACTACACAGATACCGATACCTATAGAAGTCTTAAACCACATCTCACCTGAATTATCTACATCCCATTGGTCTAACCGAAAAATCTCATTCATAAATCAACTATTTCATGACTCAAACCCAAAATCCTTTTCAACCCTCCAAAATGAATTTCACTTGCCTGAATCAGACTTTATTGCATATTCCAAACTTCTGAAATGCCTTAACAAAATCAAACCTCCCTTATATACAGTTTCTTCAGTAATATGGAAATACCTGCACTTTGAATTTCCTAAACAGAAGGGTATTTCACTTGTATACAACACCCTGAACCAAAAGCGTGTATTTACTAAATCCACACCACATACACACTGGGAAAATGATCTAGCAACGACTTATACAGAATCACAATGGGAACAAGCTTCACGAAGTGTATACAAATCCACGAAAAGCTCTGCGTTGTGGGAACTCACACAAAAATTGTCCCTTAGATGGTATTTGACGCCTTCTCGCTTGGCAACATTCTATCCCACATTATCTAATAAGTGCTGGAGATGTAATTCCAACATAGGAAGCATATTCCACATATTTTGGGAATGTACCCTCATACAGGAATACTGGAAAACCGTTTTTCTTCTCTTAAAAGATATATCCCAGATAGATATACCAATGTCTCCGGGTCTAGCTATCCTGAATTTATCCATTGAAGACATACCCTTTTCATTTCGTCATGTGACGACACATATCCTATTGGCAGCTAGGTTAACTATAACCAGATTATGGAAGTCAGATACAACTCCCTCTATCACTCACCTCTTAGATACCGTAAACCTACATTATAGTTATGAATTAATGATGGCATCCAGTGAGGGTGAATTACCCAAGGAAAAAAACAAGTGGGCATCATGGGAACAATGGTCGACTATTACTAACTTTTTGTAACACTCATATCTAACAGATTGATATACACTTTTGCCTCTGGGTTCTAGAGTATGGACACAGGTTCCTGGATAAGTTCTATTATTGTGGCAACGTTCTCCTCTTAGACACAGTGTAGTCCCCATGAGGGTGTCTAGAGGACATATACTTCTATTTGATCTTATGTTACTATATTGATCTTATATTTCTATATTGAATGTATTGCGTTTTGTAGCATTTTAATAACAGTAATTCTTGTTCTGTAACACTTCATTGATAATTGAGTTGACATTATTTAAGTGCTATTCTGAGTTAATTTATTTTAACGGCATGCAATGTGTAATTTGCATCTTTACTGTATGTTATGAAATTCAATAAAAACTGATTGAAAAGTAAAAAAAAACTTTATTGGCCCCTTTGAGCATGCTGGCAATAGTTAAAACGCCATGCAGTGCATTGGGGTTAAAACATTGTTCTCGTGGAGAATTCTGCACATAAATGTGTCAAGAGTGCAAATCTCTGCAGGATTCTCCTCAAACCCACTGTAGTGGCAAACTTGAAACTTATTCCTAGAAATTTTTAGAAGTTGTAATAAGCATAAAGGATACAGTCATAAAGTCATACCTTATTATAGTTAGCTGCACTACTGTGTTATTTTAATAGCAGTTATTGTTTAGTGTGTGCTTTTCTTGTATGATAATTAAAAAACTGCAAAGGTCATGTCAACGGTAAACAACAGTAATATTGTATAAAATACTTTTTTTTTCTCATTTTAAAAAACAAAAAGGGAGGGTCAGAACCCCATGTCAGTTTATTTTTTATCTGTGTCCAATTGGGGAGATTTCCCTTCACTTGCTGCCCCATAACCATAACAGGAAGTTAGAGGGAATCCCTGCAAATTAAGGGAATTCCTTGGGGACCCCCAGGTCACCAGAACTAGTGTCCTCATTTGAAGATTTCCCTTCTATTCATTTTCTGGGGACAACCTAAAATTTGGGATTTTCTTTCACTTTCACTTTCAATGATATCAGTAAGAAGGACACATAGAGAGGGTAAATCTCCCTAATGGGAGCACAGACAGCAATAAAAACTGACAGGTGTTCTAATCTCTTTCCACTGTATCCAAAACCCAAAAAAAATGTTTTGCCCTCATTTATACGTTAAAGAAAAATAATGAGAACTAGGCTATGTTCGTACCACTGCCAAAATAGTTTACTGTATATCACCTTTGATTTTGGAAAGGTATGGTCACTGAAAATTTTGGTAACCTGTGACAAAAACATTCAACGAATTGAGGACAGCACTAGGGCCACAGTGGTGTATGGGGAAAATAATTAAAATAGTCAGCAAGACAAAATGTATACAATTTAATGCATACAATTTACTACATACATACAAAGGTTATTAACAGGAAAACTGAAAATTGTATCAAATACTTACCGTAATTTTCCTTTCCTGATACCAGTGATAGAGCTCCGCCTCTTGACCACTCTCCCAGTGAATAGCATAAAAAAAGGACTAGTCAGCCACTTCCCCCATTCTTTGTAACAAGCTACATACCGAAACATACAGGGTGGGTCCATATGCTGGCATGGTTTGGCATCAGGAAAGGAAAATTCCGGTAAGTATTTGATACAATTTTCCATTTTCCTGACGCCAACATGGCAGCATACTAGTGATAAATAACTAGCTAACAGGGTGGGTTCTACTTGCCAAACCAATCTTCTAATTCAGGTGGGACAGAGGACTGAATAGTCCTTCCTACAAAATCCCCTGATGACAAGGCACCCGGGTCTACTCCGTAAGGTTGAGTAGGTATGCTGGGATGATCATGATACCTCTCTACAGGTGGACACCATAGATGCTCTCGAGGCTGCAACCTATGAGGCTGCAACCGCCCTTGTCATATATGCACAACCAAGCCTGGCAGTAACTTCTTTTCTTGATGATTTCCAGGTGGAATGACAAAAGGTTTATTAGATGACCTGAAAGTAGCATTTGTGGACAGGTACTTCTTTAAAGTTCTGAAAATTACCAGTTTGTGTGACTTTCCTGTGTGAGGTTCTGGAAAGTTAGACAATGTCCATATGTCTGTTAAATAGAGGGCTGATGTTACTTTTGATGCAAGATGATCTACAAGACCCAACTCTACTCCTTCTGGAAAGGATATATATATATTTTAATATATATAATATAATATATATATATTTTTTCTTTCTTTCTTTGAAGCTCCAAGAGCTTGAATCTCACACAACCTTCTGCTTAAAGTTCTTGCAATAGATAGCCTTGTAGGTAATGGCCCAAACCGAACACTGCTCTGTTGGAACAAATGGTTGAACTGACATGAGAACCAGCAACACCAATAGATCTCTTTTCCTTGGTGACCGAATCCTCACGACTGCCTTAAAAAGTTGGTGCAAACTGAAGGATTCTTGGCCCATTTAAATTTGCAAGCTCAATGAGGATAGGCTAAGGCTCATGTCTAATACGGCCTAGAGGAAGTATAGAACAGCTGTCCCCATAGGGGCAGTAGGATCAATGTCTTGCTCTACTGAGAAAACGCAAACTTGTTCCAGATTTAGGAATGAATCGAAAGAAAAGACTGGACAGCCGCACTCTGTTGACACCTTTACTGAAGACGGTTTAAAAATTCTTCTGGTACAAAGACATCAGATGCACAGAATCAATGAAAACCTGACATGTTTCACACCACAATGGGGTGCTTAAATATAATAAGGATTGGCAATCAGTGCAATAGCATTTGGTTGGTCCAATCCATTAAGTAAACAGAAAAAAGACCTAGTGTACAAGGCATGGTATAACCCCTCAGGATTTTGAATGACAGACCAAATGTGGAGTAGAAACGTAAATATTTATTATACACAATGTAATAGTTAATACAATAACATACAAGTATCAAAAAGTGATCAACGAGAATTAAAAATGTAATAGACATGAAACTTAACTGCCCCAGACATGCATAATGGGGTAGCATAGATAAATGCCATAAATAACGCCTGACATGTTTCGGACAGGAATGTCCTTCTTCAGAGACTTATATAAATGGATATGCAGTCTTTCTATACTGTAGATAAGTCAAGCATTAGTACAGAAATAGTACAATACAAAAAATGATTACTTACTCATTAGAATTGCATATAAGACCCTAAATTTTCATACTGAACCTCCACTTGTAGAAACAGAACATTGTACCAGATGTACTTACAAAAGCGGAACGGTCAACAGTAAACACACACTAGAGGTTGGGGGCATGTGTGCACCCAACAGGTCAGGCTGCAAGGAGGGCCCAGAGGAAGATGGAATTGTGGCCACTCAGACCAATGCAATGGCACCAATGGGGAGATGATATGTTTGCTGCAAGAGCACCCAGTCAGTGCTGAAAGATAATCAACACTGGCTGGTCAGCCAATACAAAGTTATAGCCCACAGTTGCACTTGATGTGCCACACAATGGGACGCAAACAGCAAGGGAATCAGCCGACAAATAGAGAGTGAGGGCTAAGGAACCCTAGATGCGGCCGATAACTGGATCATGCCGGGGAGCCTCCCGCGCACCAGGCAGCAAATCAACCCCCCATAAGAGGTAGCCAATAACATAGAGAAGGAGCCCATGGCATAATTAACCCCGTGGGAGGATGGTAATGTGGGGCTAGATACAGGCTCGATGGTAACAGCGACATCATGTGGTCAAAGTTGGAAAGACCGCAAATGGGTACAAATGGGCCAAGTCAATATTTACCTGCAATACATCAAGTATGGTTCAGTTTAAATAGTAAACACAACAGGAATACATGCATAATAAAAGATAATAAACTGAATATTAACATAGACAGTAAACAGTGTAATAGAGATGTCCAATAACAGAGAAACAATTGCTCTAACTTTATTTGCAGTGTGGTATACAAAAACATTACATAATGTCCATGGACATTCTAGTGAATAAATGAATTAGGAAAATTATGATTTGCTATATGTCAAGTTCACATTTGCCTGATTGGAAACCTTCAAGGTATGGTTTGAAGCTGAATATTTCATTAAGGCCTGGAAATACAGTAGCATCCAGGCGAAATATCCACCTTGATTCACTCTGTAGTAATAATTTGTTGGAATCTCCTCCCCTGGGGTTGTTTGAGATATGATCAAGAACCAAAAATCGCACTTTAGGGGTGCGATCTGGATGTACAGTAAGGCTATGTCTGCCTAGAGGGAGACTAGGATCCTTATTTTTGATGCTAACAACATGTCTGTAGATTCTTTGCTAGAATTCTAATTTTGTTTTCCCCACATAGTAGAAATTGCATTCGCACTGCAGCAGATATACTATCTCTGCAGTGCGGCAATTGGTAAAATGTTTTGCTTTCAATTTTTGTCCGTTGGGTAAGTATAAATTTTTACCAGTGTCCATATATTGACAATAATTACAGGAGCCACATTTGTATGTTCCCACTAATTTAGTACTAACTTGTTTGATGCTTTTGTGTTCACTATGAACAAGTTTGTCATATAAAGAAGAAGCTTTACAGTAAGTAATTAATGGTTGTGTGGGGACAAATGACGCCAATGTGGCATCCATGCTGAGCAGATGCCAATATTTTTGCAAAATGGCTTTAATCTGATCATGTTGCTCTCTTAAAGTGGATGTAAACCCCCCAAAAAAAGGCTAGTGCATGAGATATGTAAAAAACCTGTCACTCACAGCAAGGGGATGTTTTTGACAAAGTTTTTTCAGCACTTTGTCAAGATATTTCTAACTGAACAATCTGTCTGTACAGTACTTTGTACTGAGGATTTCTCAGGGCTGGAGTAAATCTGTATGGCAAGACTGGGCTCAAATGAAAGGAAATCGCATTCTCTACATTATAACATCCACTTTAAGGATACCATTAGTATACCCACGTGCTCGCAATCTAGTTCTCAATAATTGGGCTTCCTTTTTCAAATAGATTGTCGCTAGAACAATTGCATCTAGCCCTGATATATTGTCCGAATGGTATCGACGCTAGTAAAGGTGTGGGATGAAAACTAGAAGCAGCCAAGTTCGTGTTGCTAGATGTGGGTTTTCTATATAATTCGCTCTGTAACGAGCCATGTACCTGAGTGTTTGGTAATTGTAAAATCCAAAAAGGAGTATCAGGGTATCTGTTTGAGCGAAGCAGTACATGCTGCATCACTGAATATCCCAGATCATGTGGGATAGAGCTGTAAAAGTCCTCCACAACGATGGCGACCAAAAGAGTGTCGCCATCAACATGGAGGCCATCGAGAACCTGGAGCAAATTAATCGTATCCTTAATATGTGATGGAAGGGCCTCAACAAGAGGTTGAAAAATTCTATCGACAAACTTACTTAAGTTATCTGTGAGACTGCCTCTGCCTAAGACGATTGGTCTGCCTGACGGGAAATCTGTATTTTTATGTATTTTGGGCAGCGCATAAAATGTTGCCTCTCTAGGGAAGCTAGTTCTTATGTATTCCCAGGTATTCTTATCAATCACAGATTGATTAAAAGCCCCATCAACAAGTGCATAGAATTCTTCCTGAAAATCATCAATTGGCAGACCTATAAATAGATCTGTACCACTGAGAGTAATCAAGAATTCTGCACATTTGGACATAATCTGCACTGTTTTGTAATACAATGTTCCCTCCCTTGTCGGCAGGTTTAATTACAATTGAGGAATTGATACTCAAGGCTTGTAAAGCCAATTGTTCATTGGAAGTAAAATTATTTTCCTGTTGGTTGGGAGATACTCTTAAGTTACGTGTATCCCTAGAAACCAACTTTAAAAAAGAAGCTGCATTCAAATTAGAGCTAGGGGTGGGGTAGATACTTGATTTTCTTTTAAGAGAAATAGGGTTGGGCCTCAATGGAGGGGATGTTGGAACTACGTCCTCCATCAACTCCAGGCCCATATCTAAATCAGGGGGGTCTGTAAGCTCATACTGTTCATTATCCTCCAATAAGGATATCAAATTCTCAATGGTTACAGATTCCATGACAGATAGACTAGTATGTTGATTAGGTTGTGTTTTTGGTGTATAGTGATTTAAGTAGTAAGTTGCATACAAAAAGGTGGACATCTTTAATGACCTCAAATTCATCCAACTGTGCTGCCGGGCAAAAAGTAAGGCCCTTTAGTCTCATCAGCTGATAAGATGTGATCAGAAAGATTCATAATGTTCAGTTGTTGGTGGGTGGATAGGATTTCTTGTGTTTGTGTGGCTGATTGTGTAGGTTGTCCTGATATTTTTTGGTTTGTGCCCGCATACGGTCTAAAAAAAATCACCTTGACGTGAAGAACCAGTGAGCGATGTGGAAGTATTGGATTGGTGTGAAGTTTTGGTGTGAGCATGAGAAGATTTGGATTGATTAGAGTATTCTCTAGTTTGTGAAGTGGAGGAAGCATCTGTATCAGAGATGTCATCATTAGAAATGTTAACAGGACGACCCCGTTTTTAGTGTCTGCGTACATTGGTTGAGTGGCAGATTTGGGCATTTGAGATGTCTTGCTTTTGATGTTTGGAAAAATACGGGCAGATGTTGTGCTTGCATTGCTCCATCTATAATTGTCGTGCCACCTATATGCTCATTCTTCCTGAAAAGCTTTTTTATCTCTGAAAAACTTTTTATCTTTTTTAACTAGAATATCTTTATTAAATTTATCAAAACTATCTCTAAGTTGTTTTTCCAATGAATCATGGAGGGTATGAGTTTTATATTGTATTAGTTGGACATTCAGAGCATCAATTTTGATATCCAGTTCTGCCATTCTTTTGCAGTACTCCTGGATCAACAGAGCCATGAGGTCAGCAGAGCATTGTTTGAGAGTTTTTCCCAAGATAGTTTGAATTTGGGTTCAAACTTGTCAAAAGTTGGAAATATCTGTACCCGAAGTCCAAATGGATTAATCTAATTTTTTGGTAATCTTCAAAAGATTTGATGTGCCAAAATAGTGAGACCTTTTTGTCCATAATATGCGTCAAATTTAAAAAAGCAAATTTGATTTCTGAATCTAAGTTTCTTATGCCACGTACACACGATCGGAATTTCCATCCGAAAAAACTTGGATGGTTTTGGCTTGCTTGGCTTGCATACACACGGTCACACAAAAGTTCTATCAACTTTCGACCGCCAAGAACGTGGATCCCTGGAGCTGAATATAGGCAACTGCTGCCCTGTTGCTCAACTGCAAGGAGACTGGTCTTCCCTTGATTCTGTGTAAGTGCTAAAAGGGCTGTGTGACAGACCTAGCCGGGACACAGGCTTTTTGAGAGGACTAAATGCGAGCCTCCTGCCAACTGATTACGGGCCCTGGCATTTGGGGGAACGGTGCTCTTTGTGAGCTGCATGCCTGGGGACCGCTCAGCTGGTTTTACTTGGATTTAGGTCCATGCTGGCCCCCCAAGACACATAGACTGGATATATATGTATATAGAATGTGTGTTGTCCCATGCATTATGGGACACACACTGTCAGATGCTACAACAGCCAGCCTGTCTGTTGCCTTGTGTAATGTAGATGAGGCTGGTCTGGCTTGTAAGGAGTATTCCACACAATGTTGTTGTGCTAATTAGCCCTGTGTTAATGTTTATGGTAATGTCTGTTGAATAGTCATTCAAATTAACTAGGAGCCTTAAAGTCTGACCCTGAAAAGTCTTCTCTCAGTCAACTAGTCTGGGTCAATGATTAAGATAATTAGCTCATGCTAATTAGGTTAGCTTTTAGTCATCTGGCTATATATATGTGTGTGAAATGTCAAATAAAGTATTCCTGATGTACTCCAAGAACTAGTGCTGTCTAATTCTTGGGGGTTCCTATAACCAGATCCATTGGACTCATGTTCCAGGACTTAGGAAGCATTTACGGCGGACACCTTGAATACAGGATCCGTCACAGGCTGTTTGAACTTCCAGCACAATCGAGACTACCCTCCTTGGCTAGGAATCTCCACTTGCCTTGACCAACCCTCACAGTGCACCTTCCACGCTGTTTTGCAGACATGATTCATAGCAATTATCCAGTCTAATCATTCGAACGGGCCGTGACCTCCTCAAGGTCTTTCCATCACGTGGACCGCTACTCATACTGAGTGACACTGTTATTAACTATGTTAGATCCTGTTTCCTCCCTTTGCGCTAAGAATCCAAGTTGGAACTTGCGCAGGTGCCCATGCACGCAAGGAATCATCGGTATTCATGATGACATTGTGCCCAGATGACTGAGGCACTGAGAAGCCATAAAACAAGCGCAAGTATCTGTCTTTAGAATGCTGTTCCTGACTGTCACCACTTTCTTTGATGGAAGCCAAACAGAGGAACTAGCAGAGCACTCTCCAGGTACACTAACCGTTGGGTTGGAGAAAGTTGGACGTTTTTTTGGAAGTTGATAACCCAGCCATATCTCTTCATGGTACAGTATATATGAGGACCTCTTGGTGCGACAGCAATTGTTCCAGTCCTCTGGATAGAAGAATAATGACGTCAAGGTAGTGGCAAACCTGTTCTCTGAGTGGATCTGACACCGCACTGAGACCCTTGCAAACAGTCTCATAGATATTTATAAGCCAAAAGGTAGGCTGTTAAAGTAGAGATGCATGTACCCTAGAATCATGGACAGGGCACTTAAGGGATGGTTTTCAGTCCCTAGAAACCCAAGGAGTTGTACGTGGCTGGAGGAGGTAGTTACAAATAATGTGATCCTTAGTGACCCAGAGGACTCCAACAATATTTTTGGTTTTAGGGCACCACCACCCAAGGCCCAAATTTTTTGCCCCAGCAGGGCACGTTCCTGTGCGCAACAAGAGTATCTGTGAGGGGTTACAGTGTTGTGGAGTATATAATGCAGGCCGTATAGCATATATAACGGTACCCCCATGGGGGCTGCTGAGTTTGTTCATTACCCTTTGCCAGACTGCTCCACTTCCGATTTAAAACAAAATGAAAAGTTAGTTATCAAAGCGGAACTAAAGTGAGGATACTCTGGTATGTCGGGTTTCTGCCATCTTCATTGGTCACCTTTGAATGACGTCACTCCTGTGCAAGGGCTACTCATCCCGACACACAACCACTTTTATTCACATATATTGAACTGCGCCACAAATGAGAGGTAAGTGTGCCTATGGCATTTACAGTGTGTTTAAGGTTCAGTTACAAAGGGATCAATTGTTAAAGACTTACATATGCTAAAACTCATGAAGAAGCGTATTTGCCAGTTCCATTGATGTCTTCCAGCCTTTAGCTTTTACTCGTGGATTCTTCTTTACCTCATTGAGTATTCTGCATTGTGCCTTGGGAGTCATCTTGGTGGTGCCCCACTTCTAGGAAAAGTAGCCACAGTACTAAACTGTCTCCAGTTATGCACAATTTGTGTAAGGCCCCTAATCTAGGCTTACCTGTAGGTGCAAGTTGAATTTTAGGAT
>CM053030.1:105880991-105897401 GCA_028564925.1 Lithobates sylvaticus | reverse complement strand
TTATATTTACTAAAACAATTGCGTTTCTGTGTTCTGTGTACTGTGGGAGACCAGATATAATGATTGCAGTGTTCTGGGTTTAGTAACACTTTAATCTCTTCCTATGCAGTTTTTCAGGTTTAAGCTTCCCCAAAGTTACTACAGTAGCTTTTAATAAGCTGTCACTATGGCTGCTCAGTGCTCCCCCTTTTTATATTGAGAGTGTTGGCTTAGGCTAGGTTCACACATATGTACAGTATATAGGTGTGGTAATGTGCATAAATCTCACTCATTACTGCACCCACGGGCACCCATGGCATGAGTGAGGGAAATTACATAGGGCAAAAGCACAATGTGATTTCCATGCTACTGTGAGTTTTAAAAAGTGCAGAGACCGTTTCCCTGTGCTTCGGCAGGTACAGCAGCCCATTTAAATGAATGGGGTGCTGTGATTGCACAAACTTTATCTTCATGAATCACAATGGTGTGACTCTAGCCTTATCAAAAAGCCCCTTTATTGGCCCCTTTGAGCATGCTGGCAATAGTTAAAACGCCATGCAGTGCATTGGGGTTAAAACATTGTTCTCGTGGAGAATTCTGCACATAAATGTGTCAAGAGTGCAAATCTCTGCAGGATTCTCCTCAAACCCACTGTAGTGGCAAACTTGAAACTTATTCCTAGAAATTTTTAGAAGTTGTAATAAGCATAAAGGATACAGTCATAAAGTCAAACCTTATTATAGTTAGCTGCACTACTGTGTTATTTTAATAGCAGTTATTGTTTAGTGTGTTCTTTTCTTGTATGATAATTAAAAAACTGCAAAGGTCATGTCAACGGTAAACAACAGCAATATTGTATAAAATACTTTTTTTTTCTCATTTTAAAAAACAAAAAGGGAGGGTCAGAACCCCATGTCAGTTTATTTTTTATCTGTGTCCAATTGGGGAGATTTCCCTTCACTTGCTGCCCCATAACCATAACAGGAAGTTAGAGGGAATCCCTGCAAATTAAGGGAATTCCTTGGGGACCCCCAGGTCACCAGAACTAGTGTCCTCATTTGAAGATTTCCCTTCTATTCATTTTCTGGGGACAACCTAAAATTTGGGATTTTCTTTAACTTTCACTTTCAATGATATCAGTAAGAAGGACACATAGAGAGGGTAAATCTCCCTAATGGGAGCACAGACAGAAATAAAAACTGACAGGTGTTCTAATCTCTTTCCACTGTATCCAAAACCAAAAAAAAATGTTTTGCCCTCATTTATACGTTAAAGAAAAATAATGAGAACTAGGCTATGTTCGTACCACTGCCAAAATAGTTTACTGTATATCACCTTTGATTTTGGAAAGGTATGGTCACTGAAAATTTTGGTAACCTGTGACAAAAACATTCAACGAATTGAGGACAGCACTAGGGCCACAGTGGTGTATGGGGAAAATAATTAAAATAGTCAGCAAGACAAAATGTATACAATTTAATGCATACAATTTACTACATACATACAAAGGTTATTAACAGGAAAACTGAAAATTGTATCAAATACTTACCGTAATTTTCCTTTCCTGATACCAGTGATAGAGCTCCGCCTCTTGACCACTCTCCCAGTGAATAGCATAAAAAAAGGACTAGTCAGCCACTTCCCCCATTCTTTGTAACAAGCTACATACCGAAACATACAGGGTGGGTCTATATGCTGGCATGGTTTGGCATCAGGAAAGGAAAATTCCGGTAAGTATTTGATACAATTTTCCGTTTTCCTGACGCCAACATGGCAGCATACTAGTAATAAATAACTAGCTAACAGGGTGGGTTCTACTTGCCAAACCAATCTTCTAATTCAGGTGGGACAGAGGACTGAATAGTCCTTCCTACAAAATCCCCTGATGACAAGGCACCCAGGTCTACTCCGTAAGGTTGAGTAGGTATGCTGGGATGATCATGATACCTCTCTACAGGTGGACACCATAGATGCTCTCGAATGCGCTGCCTATGAGGCTGCAACCGCCCTTGTCATATATGCACAACCAAGACTGGCAGTAACTTCTTTTCTTGATGATTTCCAGGTGGAATGACAAAAGGTTTATTAGATGACCTGAAAGTAGCATTTGTGGACAGGTACTTCTTTAAAGTTCTGAAAATGACCAGTTTGTGTGACTTTCCTGTGTGAGGTTCTGGAAAGTTAGACAATGTCCATATGTCTGTTAAATAGAGGGCTGATGTTACTTTTGATGCAAGATGATCTACAAGACCCAACTCTACTCCTTCTGGAAAGGATATATATATATATTTTAATATATATAATATAATATATATATTTTTTTTTCTTTCTTTCTTTGAAGCTCCAAGAGCTTGAATCTCACACAACCTTCTGCTTAAAGTTCTTGCAATAGATAGCCTTGTAGGTAATGGCCCAAACCGAACACTGCTCTGTTGGAACAAATGGTTGAACTGACATGAGAACCAGCAACACCAATAGATCTCTTTTCCTTGGTGACCGAATCCTCGCGACTGCCTTAAAAAGTTGGTGCAAACTGAAGGATTCTTGGCCCATTTAAATTTGCAAGCTCAATGAGGATAGGCTAAGGCTCATGTCTAATACGGCCTAGAGGAAGTATAGAACAGCTGTCCCCATAGGGGCAGTAGGATCAATGTCTTGCTCTACTGAGAAAACGCAAACTTGTTCCAGATTTAGGAATGAATCGAAAGAAAAGACTGGACAGCCGCACTCTGTTGACACCTTTACTGAAGACGGTTTAAAAATTCTTCTGGTACAAAGACATCAGATGCACAGAATCAATGAAAACCTGACATGTTTCACACCACAATGGGGTGCTTAAATATAATAAGGATTGGCAATCAGTGCAATAGCATTTGGTTGGTCCAATCCATTAAGTAAACAGAAAAAAGACCTAGTGTACAAGGCATGGTATAACCCCTCAGGATTTTGAATGACAGACCAAATGTGGAGTAGAAACGTAAATATTTATTATACACAATGTAATAGTTAATACAATAACATACAAGTATCAAAAAGTGATCAACGAGAATTAAAAATGTAATAGACATGAAACTTAACTGCCCCAGACATGCATAATGGGGTAGCATAGATAAATGCCATAAATAACGCCTGACATGTTTCGGACAGGAATGTCCTTCTTCAGAGGCTTATATAAATGGATATGCAGTCTTTCTATACTGTAGATAAGTCAAGCATTAGTACAAAAATAGTACAATACAAAAAATGATTACTTACTCATTAGAATTGCATATAAGACCCTTAATTTTCATACTGAACCTCCGCTTGTAGAAACAGAACAATGTACCAGATGTACTTACAAAAGCGGAACGGCCAACAGTAAACACACACTAGAGGTTGGGGGCATGTGTGCACCCAACAGGTCAGGCTGCAAGGAGGGCCCAGAGGAAGATGGAATTGTGGCCACTCAGACCAATGCAATGGCACCAATGGGGAGATGATATGTTTGCTGCAAGAGCACCCAGTCAGTGCTGAAAGATAATCAACACTGGCTGGTCAGCCAATACAAAGTTATAGCCCACAGTTGCACTTGATGTGCCACACAATGGGACGCAAACAGCAAGGGAATCAGCCGACAAATAGAGAGTGAGGGCTAAGGAACCCTAGATGCGGCCGATAACTGGATCATGCCGGGGAGCCTCCCGCGCACCAGGCAGCAAATCAACCCCCCATAAGAGGTAGCCAATAACAGAGAAGGAGCCCATGGTATAATTAACCCCGTGGGAGGATGGTAATATGGGGCTAGATACAGGCTCGATGGTAACAGCGACATCATGTGGTCAAAGTTGGAAAGACCGCAAATGGGTACAAATGGGCCAAGTCAATACTTACCTGCAATACATCAAGTATGGTTCAGTTTAAATAGTAAACACAACAGGAATACATGCATAATAAAAGATAATAAACTGAATATTAACATAGACAGTAAACAGTGTAATAGAGATGTCCAATAACAGAGAAACAATTGCTCTAACTTTATTTGCAGTGTGGTATACAAAAACATTACATAATGTCCATGGACGTTCTAGTGAATAAATGAATTAGGAAAATTATGATTTGCTATATGTCAAGTTCACATTTGCCTGATTGGAAACCTTCAAGGTATGGTTTGAAGCTGAATATTTCATTAAGGCCTGGAAATACAGTAGCATCCAGGCGAAATATCCACCTTGATTCACTCTGTAGTAATAATTTGTTGGAATCTCCTCCCCTGGGGTTGTTTGAGATATGATCAAGAACCAAAAATCGCACTTTAGGGGTGCGATCTGGATGTACAGTAAGGCTATGTCTGCCTAGAGGGAGACTAGGATCCTTATTTTTGATGCTAACAACATGTCTGTAGATTCTTTGCTAGAATTCTAATTTTGTTTTCCCCACATAGTAGAAATTGCATTCGCACTGCAGCAGATATACTATCTCTGCAGTGCGGCAATTGGTAAAATGTTTTGCTTTCAATTTTTGTCCGTTGGGTAAGTATATATTTTTACCAGTGTCCATATATTGACAATAATTACAGGAGCCACATTTGTATGTTCCCACTAATTTAGTACTAACTTGTTTGATGCTTTTGTGTTCACTATGAACAAGTTTGTCATATAAAGAAGAAGCTTTACAGTAAGTAATTAATGGTTGTGTGGGGACAAATGACGCCAATGTGGCATCCATGCTGAGCAGATGCCAATATTTTTGCAAAATGGCTTTAATCTGATCATGTTGCTCTCTTAAAGTGGATGTAAACCCCCCAAAAAAAGGCTAGTGCATGAGATATGTAAATCACCTGTCACTCACAGCAAGGGGACGTTTTTGACAAAGTTTTCAGCACTTTGTCAAGATATTTCTAACTGAACAATCTGTCTGTACAGTACTTTGTACTGAGGATTTCTCAGGGCTGGAGTAAATCTGTATGGCAAGACTGGGCTCAAATGAAAGGAAATCGTATTCTCTACATTATAACATCCACTTTAAGGATACCATTAGTATACCCACGTGCTCGCAATCTAGTTCTCAATAGTTGGGCTTCCTTTTTCAAATAGATTGTCGCTAGAACAATTGCATCTAGCCCTGATATATTGTCCGAATGGTATCGACGCTAGTAAAGGTGTGGGATGAAAACTAGAAGCAGCCAAGTTCGTGTTGCTAGATGTGGATTTTCTATATAATTCGCTCTGTAACGAGCCATTTGAGTGTTTGGTAATTGTAAAATCCAAAAAGGAGTATCAGGGTATCTGTTTGAGCGAAGCAGTACATGCTGCATCACTGAAAGTCCCAGGTCATGTGGGATAGAGCTGTAAAAGTCCTCCACAACGATGGCGACCAAAAGAGTGTCGCCATCAACATGGAGGCCATCGAGAACCTGGAGCAAATTAATCGTATCCTTAATATGTGATGGAAGGGCCTCAACAAGAGGTTGAAAAATTCTATCGACAAACTTACTTAAGTTATCTGTGAGACTGCCTCTGCCTAAGACGATTGGTCTGCCTGACGGGAAATCTGTATTTTTATGTATTTTGGGCAGCGCATAAAATGTTGCCTCTCTAGGGAAGCTAGTTCTTATGTATTCCCAGGTATTCTTATCAATCACAGATTGATTAAAAGCCCCATCAACAAGCGCATAGAATTCTTCCTGAAAATCATCAATGGCAGACCTATAAATAGATCTGTACCACTGAGAGTAATCAAGAATTCTGCACATTTGGACATAATCTGCACTGTTTTGTAATACAATGTTCCCTCCCTTGTCGGCAGGTTTAATTACAATTGAGGAATTGATACTCAAGGCTTGTAAAGCCAATTGTTCATTGGAAGTAAAATTATTTTCCCGTTGGTTGGGAGATACTCTTAAGTTACGTGTATCCCTAGAAACCAACTTTAAAAAAGAAGCTGCATTCAAATTAGAGCTAGGGGTGGGGTAGATACTTGATTTTCTTTTAAGAGAAATAGGGTTGGGCCTCAATGGAGGGGATGTTGGAACTACGTCCTCCATCAACTCCAGGCCCATATCTAAATCAGGGGGGTCTGTAAGCTCATACTGTTCATTATCCTCCAATAAGGATATCAAATTCTCAATGGCTTCAGATTCCATGACAGATAGACTAGTATGTTGATTAGGTTGTGTTTTTGGTGTATAGTGATTTAAGTAGTAAGTTACATACAAAAAGGTGGACATCTTTAATGACCTCAAATTCATCCAACTGTGCTGCCGGGCAAAAAGTAAGGCCCTTTAGTCTCATCAGCTGATAAGATGTGATCAGAAAGATTCATAATGTTCAGTTGTTGGTGGGTGGATAGGATTTCTTGTGTTTGTGTGGCTGATTGTGTAGGTTGTCCTGATATTTTTTGGTTTGTGCCCGCATACGGTCTAAAAAAAATCACCTTGACGTGAAGAACCAGTGAGCGATGTGGAAGTATTGGATTGGTGTGAAGTTTTGGTGTGAGCATGAGAAGATTTGGATTGATTAGAGTATTCTCTAGTTTGTGAAGTGGAGGAAGCATCTGTATCAGAGATGTCATCATTAGAAATGTTAACAGGACGACCCCGTTTTTAGTGTCTGCGTACATTGGTTGAGTGGCAGATTTGGGCATTTGAGATGTCTTGCTTTTGATGTTTGGAAAAATACTGGCAGATGTTGTGCTTGCATTGCTCCATCTATAATTGTCGTGCCACCTATATGCTCATTCTTCCTGAAAAGCTTTTTTATCTCTGAAAAAACTTTTTATCTTTTTTAACTAGAATATCTTTATTAAATTTATCAAAACTATCTCTAAGTTGTTTTTCCAATGAATCATGGAGGGTATGAGTTTTATATTGTATTAGTTGGACATTCAGAGCATCAATTTTGATATCCAGTTCTGCCATTCTTTTGCAGTACTCCTGGATCAACAGAGCCATGAGGTCAGCAGAGCATTGTTTGAGAGTTTTTCCCAAGATAGTTTGAATTTGGGTTCAAACTTGTCAAAAGTTGGAAATATCTGTACCCGAAGTCCAAATGGATTAATCTCATTTTTTGGTAATCTTCAAAAGATTTGATGTGCCAAAATAGTGAGACCTTTTTGTCCATAATATGCGTCAAATTTAAAAAAGCAAATTTGATTTCTGAATCTAAGTTTCTTATGCCACGTACACACGATCGGAATTTCCATCCGAAAAAACTTGGATGGTTTTGGCTTGCTCGGCTTGCATACACACGGTCACACAAAAGTTCTATCAACTTTCGACCGCCAAGAACGTGGATCCCTGGAGCTGAATATAGGCAACTGCTGCCCTGTTGCTCAACTGCAAGGAGACTGGTCTTCCCTTGATTCTGTGTAAGTGCTAAAAGGGCTGTGTGACAGACCTAGCCGGGACACAGGCTTTTTGAGAGGACTAAATGCGAGCCTCCTGCCAACTGATTACGGGCCCTGGCATTTGGGGGAACGGTGCTCTTTGTGAGCTGCATGCCTGGGGACCGCTCAGCTGGTTTTACTTGGATTTAGATCCATGCTGGCCCCCCAAGACACATAGACTGGATATATATGTATATAGAATGTGTGTTGCCCCATGCATTATGGGACACACACTGTCAGATGCTACACCAGCCAGCCTGTCTGTTGCCTTGTGTAATGTAGATGAGGCTGGTCTGGCTTGTAAGGAGTATTCCACACAATGTTGTTGTGCTAATTAGCCCTGTGTTAATGTTTATGGTAATGTCTGTTGAATAGTCATTCAAATTAACTAGGAGCCTTAAAGTCTGACCCTGAAAAGTCTTCTCTCAGTCAACTAGTCTGGGTCAATGATTAAGATAATTAGCTCATGCTAATTAGGTTAGCTTTTAGTCATCTGGCTATATATATGTGTGTGAAATGTCAAATAAAGTATTCCTGATGTACTCCAAGAACTAGTGCTGTCTAATTCTTGGGGGTTCCTATAACCAGATCCATTGGACTCATGTTCCAGGACTTAGGAAGCATTTACGGCGGACACCTTGAATACAGGATCCGTCACAGGCTGTTTGAACTTCCAGCACAATCGAGACTACCCTCCTTGGCTAGGAATCTCCACTTGCCTTGACCAACCCTCACAGTGCACCTTCCACGCTGTTTTGCAGACATGATTCATAGCAATTATCCAGTCTAATCATTCGAACGGGCCGTGACCTCCTCAAGGTCTTTCCATCACGTGGACCGCTACTCATACTGAGTGACACTGTTATTAACTATGTTAGATCCTGTTTCCTCCCTTTGCGCTAAGAATCCAAGTTGGAACTTGCGCAGGTGCCCATGCACGCAAGGAATCATCGGTATTCATGATGACATTGTGCCCAGATGACTGAGGCACTGAGAAGCCATAAAACAAGCGCAAGTATCTGTCTTTAGAATGCTGTTCCTGACTGTCACCACTTTCTTTGATGGAAGCCAAACAGAGGAACTAGCAGAGCACTCTCCAGGTACACTAACCGTTGGGTTGGAGAAAGTTGGACGTTTTTTTGGAAGTTGATAACCCAGCCATATCTCTTCATGGTACAGTATATATGAGGACCTCTTGGTGCGACAGCAATTGTTCCAGTCCTCTGGATAGAAGAATAATGACGTCAAGGTAGTGGCAAACCTGTTCTCTGAGTGGATCTGACACCGCACTGAGACCCTTGCAAACATTCTCATAGATATTTATAAGCCAAAAGGTAGGCTGTTAAAGTAGAGATGCATGTACCCTAGAATCATGGACAGGGCACTTAAGGGATGGTTTTCAGTTCCTAGAAACCCAAGGAGTTGTACGTGGCTGGAGGAGGTAGTTACAAATAATGTGATCCTTAGTGACCCAGAGGACTCCAACAATATTTTTGGTTTAGGGCACCACCACCCAAGGCCCAAATTTTTTGCCCCAGCAGGGCACGTTCCTGTGTGCAACAAGAGTATCTGTGAGGGGTTACAGTGCTGTGGAGTATATAATGCAGGCCGTATAGCATATATAACGGTACCCCCATGGGGGCTGCTGAGTTTGTTCATTACCCTTTGCCAGACTGCTCCACTTCCGATCTAAAACAAAATGAAAAGTTAGTTATCAAAGGGAAACTAAAGTGAGGATACTCTGGTATGTTGGGTTTCTGCCATCTACATTGGTCACCTTTGAATGACGTCACTCCTGTGCAAGAGCTACTCATCCCGACACACAACCACTTTTATTCACATCTATTGAACTGAGTAAGGATGGGCCCGGTGCTCGATGCGAACCCACGTTCGCATCGAGCACCGGGCGTTCGCTCGCTCGGCGAGCCCAGAACTATTTTGGCCGCTCGCATCACGTTCGTGTGATGCGAGCGGCCCCGCAATGCATTGCGGCCGGCGCGGCCGACGCAGTGCATTGCTGGCTGATGATTGGCCAAGCATGCACTGTGACCCCGCATGCTTGGCCAATCACAGCCCCGGAAACTCGAAGAGCCATAATTGGCTACAGGCAGGACGCCTGTAGCCAATTACAGCTCAGGGGCTGTAGTACACGCCCCCCCCTATAAAACGCCGCCACGCCGTCTGCGCCGGTCACATGCTGTTCCGGCGCAGATTGAGCAGGCTGTTCCTGTGACACTCTGCTGCATTTAGATAGATAGAGAGAGAGATTCACTTGCAGAGATTGAGTTAGATAGATTCAGTTACAAAGATTGATTGACAAAGAGGGGCTTGTAGTGTGCTCGTGGCAGGCAGGCAGAGCTCCTATATTTTGTTACCAGAAGCACCTATAGGACTTGTAGTGTGTTCGTGGCAGGCAGGCAGAGCTCCTATATTTTGTTACCAGAAGCACCTATAGGACTTGTAGTGTGTTAGTGGCAGGCAGGCAGAGCTCCTATATTTTGTTACCAGAAGCACCTATAGGACTTGTAGTGTGTTAGTGACAGGCAGGCAGAGCTCCTATATTTTGTTACCAGAAGCACCTATAGGACTTGTAGTGTGTTAGTGGCAGGCAGGCAGAGCTCCTATATTTTGTTACCAGAAGCACCTATAGGACTTGTAGTGTGTTAGTGACAGGCAGGCAGAGCTCCTATATTTTTGTTACCAGAAGCACCTATAGGACTTGTAGTGTGTTAGTGACAGGCAGGCAGAGCTCCTATATTTTGTTACCAGAAGCACCTATAGGACTTGTAGTGTGTTAGTGGCAGGCAGGCAGAGCTCCTATATTTTGTTACCAGAAGCACCTATAGGACTTGTAGTGTGTTAGTGACAGGCAGGCAGAGCTCCTATATTTTGTTACCAGAAGCACCTATAGGACTTGTAGTGTGTTAGTGGCAGGCAGGCAGAGCTCCTATATTTTGTTACCAGAAGCACCTATAGGACTTGTAGTGTGTTCGTGGCAGGCAGGCAGAGCTCCTATATTTTGTTCCCAGAAGCACCTATAGGACTTGAAGTGTGTTAGTCCCATCACACACACAGAGCTATATTTTGTTCCCAGAACACCTATAGGACTTGAAGTGTGTTAGTCCCATTACACACACAGAGCTATATTTTGTTCCCAGAAGCACCTATAGGACTTGAAGTGTGTTAGTCCCATCACACACACAGAGCTATATTTTCTTCCCAGAAGCAACCTATAGGACTTGAAGTGTGTTAGTCCCATTACACACACAGAGCTATATTTTCTTCCCAGAAGCACCTATAGGACTTGAAGTGTGTTAGTCCCATTACACACACAGAGCTATATTTTCTTCCCAGAAGCACCTATAGGACTTGAAGTGTGTTAGTCCCATTACACACACAGAGCTATATTTTCTTCCCAGAAGCACCTATAGGACTTGAAGTGTGTTAGTCCCATTACACACACAGAGCTATATTTTCTTCCCAGAAGCACCTATAGGACTTGAAGTGTGTTAGTCCCATTACACACACAGAGCTATATTTTGTTCCCAGAAGCACCTATAGGACTTGAAGTGTGTTAGTCCCATCACACACACAGAGCTATATTTTCTTCCCAGAAGCACCTATAGGACTTGAAGTGTGTTAGTCCCATTACACACACAGAGCTATATTTTCTTCCCAGAAGCACCTATAGGACTTGAAATGTGTTAGTCCCATTACACACACAGAGCTATATTTTCTTCCCAGAAGCACCTATAGGACTTGAAGTGTGTTAGTCCCATCACACACACAGAGCTATATTTTGTTCCCAGAAGCACCTATAGGACTTGAAGTGTGTTAGTCCCATTACACACACAGAGCTATATTTTGTTCCCAGAAGCACCTATAGGACTTGAAGTGTGTTAGTCCCATCACACACACAGAGCTATATTTTCTTCCCAGAAGCACCTATAGGACTTGAAGTGTGTTAGTCCCATTACACACAAAGAGCTATACTTTGTTCCCAGAAGCACCTATAGGACTTGAAGTGTGTTAGTCCCATTACACACACAGAGCTATATTTTCTTCCCAGAAGCACCTATAGGACTTGAAGTGTGTTAGTCCCATTACACACACAGAGCTATATTTTGTTCCCAGAAGCACCTATAGGACTTGAAGTGTGTTAGTCCCATTACACACACAGAGCTATATTTTCTTCCCAGAAGCACCTATAGGACTTGAAGTGTGTTAGTCCCATTACACACACAGAGCTATATTTTCTTCCCAGAAGCACCTATAGGACTTGAAGTGTGTTAGTCCCATCACACACACAGAGCTATATTTTCTTCCCAGAAGCACCTATAGGACTTGAAGTGTGTTAGTCCCATTACACACACAGAGCTATATTTTCTTCCCAGAAGCACCTATAGGACTTGAAGTGTGTTAGTCCCATTACACACACAGAGCTATATTTTCTTCCCAGAAGCACCTATAGGACTTGAAGTGTGTTAGTCCCATCACACACACAGAGCTATATTTTGTTCCCAGAAGCACCTATAGGACTTGAAGTGTGTTAGTCCCATTACACACACAGAGCTATATTTTGTTCCCAGAAGCACCTATAGGACTTGAAGTGTGTTAGTCCCATCACACACACAGAGCTATATTTTCTTCCCAGAAGCACCTATAGGACTTGAAGTGTGTTAGTCCCATTACACACAAAGAGCTATACTTTGTTCCCAGAAGCACCTATAGGACTTGAAGTGTGTTAGTCCCATTACACACACAGAGCTATATTTTCTTCCCAGAAGCACCTATAGGACTTGTAGTGTGTTCGTGGCAGGCAGGCAGAGCTCCTATATTTTGTTCCCAGAAGCACTTATAGGACTTGAAGTGTGTTAGTCCCATTACACACACAGAGCTATATTTTCTTCCCAGAAGCACCTATAGGACTTGTAGTGTGTTAGTGGCAGGCAGGCAGAGCTCCTATATTTTGTTACCAGAAGCACCTATAGGACTTGTAGTGTGTTCGTGGCAGGCAGGCAGAGCTCCTATATTTTGTTCCCAGAGGCACCTATAGGACTTGAAGTGTGTTAGTCCCATTACACACACAGAGCTATATTTTGTTCCCAGAAGCACCTATAGGACTTGAAGTGTGTTAGTCCCATTACACACACAGAGCAATATTTTCTTCCCAGAAGCACCTATAGGACTTGAAGTGTGTTAGTCCCCATCACACAGAGCTCCTCTATTTTCTTTGCATAAGCACCCACAGGACTTCTAGTGTGTTAGTGGCATCACACAGAGCTCCTATATATTCTTCTCAGCAGCACCCACAGGACTTCTAGTGTGTTAGTGGCATCACACAGAGCTCCTCTATTTTCTTTGCAGAAGCACCCACAGGACTTCTAGTGTGTTAGTGGCATCACACAGAGCTCCTCTATTTTCTTTGCAGAAGCACCCACAGGACTTCTAGTGTGTTAGTGGCATCACACAGAGCTCCTCTATTTTCTTTGCAGAAGCACCCACAGGACTTCTAGTGTGTTAGTGGCATCACACAGAGCTCCTCTATTTTCTTTGCAGAAGCACCCATAGGACTTTCTAGTGTGTTAGTGGCATCACACAGAGCTCCTCTATTTTCTTTGCAGAAGCACCCACAGGACTTCTAGTGTGTTAGTGGCATCACACAGAGCTCCTCTATTTTCTTTGCAGAAGCACCCACAGGACTTCTAGTGTGTTAGTGGCATCACACAGAGCTCCTCTATTTTCTTTGCAGAAGCACCCATAGGACTTCTAGTGTGTTAGTGGCATCACACAGAGCTCCTATATATTCTTATCAGCAGCACCCACAGGACTTCTAGTGTGTTAGTGGCATCACACAGAGCTCCTCTATTTTCTTTGCAGAAGCACCCACAGGACTTCTAGTGTGTTAGTGGCATCACACAGAGCTCCTCTATTTTCTTTGCAGAAGCACCCATAGGACTTCTAGTGTGTTAGTGGCATCACACAGAGCTCCTATATATTCTTCTCAGCAGCACCCACAGGACTTCTAGTGTGTTTAGTGGCATCACACAGAGCTCCTATATTTTCTTTGCAGAAGCACCTATAGGACTTCTAGTGTGTTAGTGGCATCACACAGAGCTCCTCTATTTTCTTTGCAGAAGCACCCACAGGACTTCTAGTGTGTTAGTGGCATCACACAGAGCTCCTCTATTTTCTTTGCAGAAGCACCCATAGGACTTCTAGTGTGTTAGTGGCATCACACAGAGCTCCTATATATTCTTCTCAGCAGCACCCACAGGACTTCTAGTGTGTTAGTGGCATCACACAGAGCTCCTATATTTTCTTTGCAGAAGCACCTATAGGACTTCTAGTGTGTTAGTGGCATCACACAGAGCTCCTCTATTTTCTTTGCAGAAGCACCCACAGGACTTCTAGTGTGTTAGTGGCATCACACAGAGCTCCTATATTTTCTTCTCAGCAGCACCCACAGGACTTCTAGTGTGTTAGTGGCATCACACAGAGCTCCTATATTTTCTTTGCAGAAGCACCTATAGGACTTCTAGTGTGTTAGTGGCATCACACAGAGCTCCTATATTTTCTTCTCAGCAGCACCCACAGGACTTCTAGTGTGTTAGTGGCATCACACAGAGCTCCTATATTTTCTTTGCAGAAGCACCCATAGGACTTCTAGTGTGTTAGTGGCATCACACAGAGCTCCTATATTTTCTTCTCAGCAGCACCCACAGGACTTCTAGTGTGTTTAGTGGCATCACACAGAGCTCCTATATATTCTTCTCAGCAGCACCCACAGGACTTCTAGTGTGTTAGTGGCATCACACAGAGCTCCTATATTTTCTTTGCAGAAGCACCCATAGGACTTCTAGTGTGTTAGTGGCATCACACAGAGCTCCTATATTTTCTTCTCAGCAGCACCCACAGGACTTCTAGTGTGTTAGTGGCATCACACAGAGCTCCTATATTTTCTTTGCAGAAGCACCTATAGGACTTCTAGTGTGTTAGTGGCATCACACAGAGCTCCTATATTTTCTTCTCAGCAGCACCCACAGGACTACCGACTACAATGGCTGGAAGACCGCCAAGGGGAGGCAGAGCGTGCAGAGCCAAGAACACAGGGCAGACAGTCTCTGTTTCTAGTGGACGTGGCCGTGGACGTGGACGTGGTCGTGCATCGTCATCAGCACGTGGCCATGGGACACGCGCGTCTTTGTTTTCGGCAGCTGGACATGTGGAGCCGCATCATGCTGAAGGCTTGGTAGAATGGATGACCAAGCCCTCCTCATCCTCCTCATCCTCTCTCACCCAGGCTCAGGGTACTGACAGAGCATCATCAGCCACCCCTTCCCTAGACCCACCATGTCCTCCTGAGGAGTCCCCCGAACTCTTTGAGCACAGTGTTGGGTACATGCTCCAGGAGGATGCCCAACGATTCGAAGGCTCGGATGACGATACCCAGCTTGAGGAATCTGGCAGTACAGTTCCACCAGCTGCAGCTTACTGCCAGGTTTGCTCTAGTGGTGAAGAGGGAGGGGATGATGAGGTCACTGACTCCACGTGGGTGCCTCAAGGGAGAGAGGATGAGGAGGAGGACGAGGAGGAGGAGGATGCGGCGTCACATGTCCAACGAGGCAGGATGCCCCCTGGAGGCCAGGTAGAGGCCAGCACAGCAACTGTACAACACCGCAGAGCTCCGCCTGTGCAGGGCGCTGCCTCTGCACGTTATCAGAAAAGTTCTTTGGTGTGGGCCTTTTTTGAGACGAGTGCAGCAGATCGCACCACTGCTATTTGCAATATTTGTCTCAAGCGTATCTCGCGTGGCCAAAACATCAGCCGCTTGGGCACGACAAGCATGACCAGACATATGGCGACCTGCCATGCAGCTCGTTGGCAGGCACACATAAAAGACCCACACCAAAGAACTAAGCGGACCTCTCCTTGCTCCTCCTCAGCTGGGATCTCCATCCCCACTACACCTTCAGTCCTCTCTGAAAGCTGCTCTGAGAGGACTGAAGGTGTAGAATTCGGTGTGTCACAACCAAGTACTTGCAGTACACCGACGTCCGAAAGCAGCAGGCAAATTTCCCTGCCCCAGCTGCTGGACCGTAGAAAGAAGTACACTCCCAGCCATCCACATGCCCAGCGGTTGAATGCTAGCCTTGCTAAATTGCTAGCACTTCAACTGCTGCCTTTTCAGTTGGTAGACTCGGCCCCCTTCCGTGAGTTTGTTCAATGTGCGGTTCCTCAGTGGCAGGTTCCCAAACGCCACTTTTTCTCGCGGAAGGCGATTCCGTCTCTCTACCGGCATGTGGAGGGCAATGTCCATGCCTCGCTGGACAGGGCGGTCAGCGGTAAGGTGCATATTACCGCTGACTCATGGTCCAGCAGGCATGGACAGGGACGGTACCTTTCTTTCACGGCCCATTGGGTCACTCTATTGGAGCTGGGAGGGATGCAGGACAAGGTGCAGTAGTGTTGGAGGTTGTTCCGCCCCCACGCCTCCAAAACGCGACTACTGCTACTGGTTGTGACACACCTCTCTCCTCCACCCCCTCCTCTTCTTCTTCCTCCAGTGCTCTGTCCTTGGAACCAGCGGTGCTCCGTAGGCGTACAAGGGGCTACGCAAGTACGCAGGCAAAAAGATGCCATGCCGTGCTTGCGCTGGTGTGTTTGGGGGACAGGAGCCACACTGGGCCAGAGGTTCTGGCAGCTCTGCAGGGGCAGGACGAGAGGTGGTTGACGCCACGTCAGCTTAAGCCAGGAATGGTCGTTTCTGACAATGGCACCAACCTCCTCACCGCCCTGCGACAGGGGCAGCTCACCCATGTGCCCTGCAAGGCTCACGTCCTCAGCCTGGTGGTGCAGCGGTTCTTGGGCAGGTTCCCATGCTTACAGGATGTACTGAGGCAGGCCAGGAAAAGTCTGTGTGCATTTCCGCCGAACTTATAATGCCAGTGCTCGTCTGACTGAGCTGCAAAAGGAGCTGAACCTGCCCCAGAACCGCCTAATATCTGACATGCCCACCAGGAGGAACTCAACGTTGGCCATGCTGCAGCGACTGCACTACTGCAGCAG
>CM053030.1:105844843-105880497 GCA_028564925.1 Lithobates sylvaticus | reverse complement strand
ATGTACATGAGCTGACTGTCTTCTCCTTCACCCAGCGTAAAACCCAGCAGTCAGGAGCCAGCTCTGTCCTGGAGTTGAAGCCAGCAGCCCCCCAGACCTCCGATCATGAATGGTAGAAGACAAGCATGGCTCAGAGTAACTGTCTTGCTATTCATAGCTCCAACAGTTGCTGCAATGCTCATTCCTAATAGCACACAATTAGAAGGCCTCCTGGAAAAGTACATGGACGAGGATGGCGAGTGGTGGGTCGCCAAGCAGAGAGGGAAAAGAGCCATCACTGAGAGTGACATGAAGCTCATTCTGGATCTGCATAATAAATTAAGAGGAGAAGTGTATCCACCGGCTTCGAATATGGAGTATATGGTAAGAGCCGTGTCTTTCTTTTCTTAGAGATCTGAAGAAGTGTTCCCATTCATATACTGTGAGGCTGGGTTCACACTGCCGCGACTTGGGATCCGACTGGTGAGACCCCAAGTCACATGACATGTGAAATCCCATGTTAGTCAATAAGAGCTGTCTTTATTTGAACTACTGATTCAGGCCCCTTTCACACTTGTGCGACTTCAAAGTTGCGCGATTTTACCATGACTCGCGACCACGATTTTTGCCGCGATTTTGCCGTGATTTCAAGGAATGCCTGTGTAAGTGGCATCAAAATCGGCCAAAGTAGTGCAGGGACTACTTTGAAGTCGGAAGGACTTGAAGTCGTACTAATATTAATGGCTGTCATTGGAAATCATAGGGAACGACTTGTCATGCTTCTTTGCAGTCCCTAATCGTGAGACAAGTCGTATAAGTGTGAAAGGGGCCTCAGTCTGACTTTAGAAAAGGTTCCTGTACTCCTTCAAGGTGACTTCTATCCCACTTGTGCCCATAGACTTTAATGAAAGTCGCCTCCAAGTCGGATCCTTACCTATATTGATGTGATTTGGATCCGACATTACAGGAAGATTACCCAGGCATTCCCGTAAGTCGCTTCAAAGTAGTACTCAAGTCGCTTGGCAAGGTCCCTCCGTAAGACGCAGTAGTGTGGACCGAGCCTAAAGCTGACCGTACACTCGTAGCTTTTTCATTCAGCCTACAGCTGTACAGCACAGATGAATGAATCTTCTGCTGCGGCTATTGTATTCCGACAGCCTGCCCCATTGGCTGTCACAACACCCATCTGACTGGATGCAGCCACTGTTCAGGCCAAATACAGCGGCTAATTAGACACTGGATACCTTTTAAAAGTGGTGGGAAAGGTCGCCTCCCCCCAGCTCCTGCCAATCTCCAGTGCTTTTCCAGGCTTTTTCATCCCACTAGAGGGCCTGGGATCCGATCCAGTGGTTGCAGCTATTGACAATAGAGGTGTTCTCTATGGTCTTGTAGACTGGAAGCGATGAGCATTAATTTTGTCACTTTAGAAGCGTCAGACATTCGGGCCCGAAGCAGACGAGGACACCTGAGAGACTCTAGGTAGAAGAGGCGGTCGAGAAGCAGCTCATACACTCATTAGGCAGCTGTGTGATGGGGAGCTTCAGAATCCGCTATTCAGCGCATGCGCCGCAGCCTTTCTCTCTCTATCGCTGTACCCTCTTTGGGCCCAAATGTCTGACGCTTCTAGTGGAACTGGTGCCGCTTGCAGTTATTGGCCATAAGGCTCAAACGTTCACACCATAGTCATGGGCTCCTGATGGGCAGGCGTAAAAGCATCTGTTCTGAAAAGCCATCCCAAATGTGCTTCCTGTTTGCTTTTTGGCAAGTGTAGGTGATCGTCTGATATCACAGTGGTTAAACTGTATCTCTGGAGATACAAGCTGAGGTGGAGGCTGGATCTTTCTGGTGGAGTAAGGCTCATTTATATATCTATCTCACAAAAGTGAGTACACCCATACACCCCTCACATTTTTGTAAATATCTTATATCTTTTTATGTGATAAAACTGAAGAAATGACACTTTGCTACAATGTAAAGTAGTGAGTCTACAGCTTGTATACCAGTGTAAATTTGCTGTCCCTCAAAATAACTCAACACACAGCCATTAATGTCTAAACCGCTGACAACAAAAGCGAGTATACACCCCTAAGTGAAAATGTCCAAATTGGGCCCAATTAGCCATTTTCCCTCCCCGGTGTCATGTGACTCGTTAGTATTACAAGGTCTCAGGTGTGAATGGGGAGTAGGTGTATTAAATTTGGTTTTATCGCTCTCACTCTTTTATGATGGTCACTGGAAGTTTAACATGGCACCTCATGGCAAAGAACTCTCTGAGGATCCAATAAAAAGAATTGTTGCTTTACATAAAGATGGCCTAGGCTATAAGAAGATTGCCCAAACCCTGAAACTGAGCAGCAGCATGGTGGCCAAGACCATACAGCAGTTTCAAAGGACAGGTTCCACTCAGAACAGGCCCCGCCATGGTTGACATAAGAAGTTGAGCGCACGTGCTCAGCGTGATATCCAGAGGTTGTCTTTGGGAAATAGACGTATGAGTGCGGCCAGCATTGCTGCAGAGGTTGAAGGGGTGGGGGGGTCAGGCTGTTAGTGCTCAGACCATACGCCGCACATTTCATCAAATTTGTCTGTATGCATGGCTGTCGTCCCAGAAGGAAGTCTCTTCTAAAGATGATGCACAAGGAAGCCCGCAAACAGTTGCTGAAGACAAGCAGACTAAGGACATGGATTACTGGAACCATGTCCTGTGGTCTGATGAGACCAAGATAACCTGTTTTGGTTGAGATGGTGTCAAGCGTGTGTGGCGGCAACCAGGTGAGGAATACAAAGACAAGTGTGTCTTGCCTACAGTCAAGCACGGTGGTGGGAGTGTCATGGTCTGGGGCTGCATGAGTGCTGCCCGCACTGAGGAGCTACAGTTCATTGATGGAACCATGAATGCCAACATGTACTGTGACATACTGAAGCAGAGCATGATCCCCTCCCTTTGGAGACTGGGCTGCAGGGCAGTATTCCAAAATGATAAACACACCTCCAAGATGACCACTGTCTTGCTAAAGAAGCTGAGGATAAAGGTGATGGACTGGCCAAGCATGTCTACAGACCTAAACTCTATTGAGCATCTGTGGGGCATCCTCAAATGGAAGGTGGAGGAGCGCAAGGTCTCTAACATCCACCAACTCCATGATGTCGTCATGGAGGAGTGGAAGAGAACTCCAGTGGCAACCTGTGAAGCTCTTGTGAACTCCATATCCAAGAGGATTTAGGCTGTGCTGGAAAATAATGGCGGCCACACAAAATATTGACACTTTGGGCCCAATTTGTGTACTCACTTTTTTTTCCAGCAGTTTAGCCATTAATGGCTGTGTGTTGAGTTATTTTGAGGGGACAGAAAATGTACACTGTTATACAAGCTGTACACTCACTACTTTACATTGTAGCAAAATGTAATTTCTTCAGTGTTGTCACATGAAAAGATAAAATAAAATACTTACAAAAATGTGAGGGGTGTACTCACCTTTGTGAGATACAGTATGTGTATGGGTGTGTGTGTATATATATATACAATTTACAATAAAGAGAAGTGTCAGAATAGGCCAGGTCTTAAGATCTGCTCTGGATCTGTTAATATGCGGATATCAACTCGCAAAGTATTGTAAATCCATACAACCAATCAGATTTCTTGGTCCGTTGGTCTAAATTTGCAGAAAATTTGAATAGTTGGAGAGGTTGCAAATCATTGCTGTTTGAACTGTCCAAAAATGTCAAAGGCTAAGTATATAATCTGTTAACAGGGTAGATAAAAAATCTATCTATTTTTTACATTTACTTTTTGTAAATCAAAACAAAATCTGATTTTTTATTTTTTTTGGATTCTTTGGGTTTAAATCAGATTTTTTTATTTTTTTATTATTTATTTGAATAATATGCTTTTGGAGTAAACCTCTATCTAAAGATAGTTTTCTATTTAAGATTCACTAATAATTTAGTTTATTCAGCATGAAATGGAACTTAGTTATGTAGCATGAGGCTGTATATTCTGCAATATTTACATTTTTGGTAAACTAATTCAAATAAATGCAAGCTGAGATAACATGCACTGCATTCACACAATTTCACAGTAACCGTGAGATAAAACAAAGTTCAGAAATATTCCTGTATCCCATTGTTTTGCAAATCCATGTACATTACAAACTGTATGATTGTTTGAAGAGAAATGCATCTGTACCAGGCTCTAAGTGTGAGGAGGAAGGGCAAGCAGTAAAAATGAAAGTGAAATCTAAGCAGCTTATAAACCTTGTGATCTTTCTGCACATAGCTTGAAGTGCTTTATTCCTCCCCTGAGGAGCAAAATGGCAGCAGGCTGTAAAAGAGACCCAGTTTGGGAATATTTACTAACCTGACAGCTTATTATTTTAAATAGGAAACCTTCATTTGAAAATGGCAGTTGGCAGTTTCCACAAAGTTGGGCGCATGAAATTGTCCAAAATATCTTGGTATGCTGACACCTTAAGCGTTCCCTTAACTGCAACTAAGTGGCCAAGCCCAACCCCTGAAAAAACACCCCCACACCATAATCCCCTCTCCACCAAATGATTTGGACCAGTGTACAAAGCAAAGGCCCGTAAAGACATGGAGTGAGTTTGGGTTGGAGGAACTTGACTGGCCTTCACATTAGAGTGGAGACTGTGAGCCAGGCCTTCTCATTCAACATTAGTGTCTGACCTCACAAATAGGCTTCTGGAAGAATGGTCAAACATTCCCATAGGCACACTCCTAAACCTTGTGGACAGCCTTCCCAGAAGAGTTGAAGCTGTTATAGCAGCAAAGGGTGGGCCAACTCAATATTGAACCCTACGAACTAAGACTGGGATGCCATTAAAGTTCATGTGCATGTAAAGGCAGGCGGCCCAATACTTTTAGTAATATATAGTGTGTGTGTGTATGTGTGATATATATATATATAGCTATATATATATATATAGCTCGACATGAGAACAAACAGTCCACCAAAATTAAAAGCCAATGGGTGAACTGTTACTGAGCAACTCTGTGCAGAAATCTCCAATAGCAATCTGCCAAAGAGGAAGGGAAGTGGAGAGAGAAGCACCTATTGCACTATCCCATGGGGTTCCTGCTAGACACTAGGAATCTGGTCATGGGATCGTACAAAAGAGCACCAAAATAAACAGGCCCAATCATAAACCATTTGTAAATAATCATACCACATTGTCTATCCAGGGTTAGACTGGATGTCCACCCCCACCAGCTGAGGCCAATCCGGAATCAAACAATTGAGGCCCCCCCTAAACACAGTATCTAGTTCTGCATTATTCTGTAAGCCCCTATAAAAACAGAGTCAGGTACCTGGTAACTCCTTTTCTAGGAAGTCTTCCAGGGCAGCATTTGAGAGATATGGCTCTTCCCATTTTAAAAAGCCGTCACATACCTCAGTGCCTAAGTACCAGAGGAATAGCAGGCAAATATACACCATCCTTCCAAAAACTTCTGCCTAGAAAATAAAAAATAGGGACAGGTATGGGTGCTGCCCTGGAAGACTTCCTAGAAAGGAGTTACCCAGGTACCTAACTCTGTTTTCTCAAGTCGTCTTCCAGGGAAGCATCTGAGAGGATTTAGCAAGGAATACTACTTAGGGGGGTCTACAGCCTGCAGCACCTTTCCACTGAAAGATTGGTCCTGGCTGGACAGGAAATCTATCCTGTATTATTTTGTAAAAGTCCTGAAGCTTGACAACCTGGCAGATCTGGTCTGGTGTAGCTCCTGCTTTCTCCACATATGAAGATGGCCAGGCCCTAGTAGAATGGGCTGTGATTCCCTTGGGTGGTACCTGGTTGAGATTTGTAGATTTAAGAGATGCTAGTGTGATCTAACTGCTAACTCTGTGGAGCTATTGAGGGGAACCCCTTCCTCTGTCCATACTGATGTCAAAGATATGTGAAGTTACCTCTGACTCAACTGAGAGGTTCTACATTTAACTATAAAGAGCAGCAGGGAACCCCTAAATTAAATCCGTTTTAGGAATCGTACTGAAATCAATTCTTCTGTGGGCCATGGGAATAATGTTCCACGTGCTGGAAGACCGTAGTAAACACAAATCCCTACAGTGGTGATCAGAATGCCACCCTTAAAAGTGGCTACAAAGAAACATTGCTGTAATGCTATTTGGCTTGCTAAGAGTCATTGGCCCCGGAACCACCCAGGCACCATGCAATGAGCAGCCAATCAGGCACTGTAAGCATGGAGATGCTGATTTCTATCCCTGGTTGGGTCTAAAAAAAAGAGATCACCCATATCTGAGTTGGAGTGAACTACTGTAATTACTATAGACTGGAGGATAAAACAGTATAGTAGAATTCCATGATACCCGGACCATAATTTCCACTGCAACCCCTGATGTGTCCAAATAGCTACTTAAAGCATAGAATAACAAACAATGCCCTTGACCATCAGTGTAGAATGGGGTGAGAAGGTAAGCGCTCTGATCACAAAAGACAGAGATATACAGAAATTGCTAGACTGCCAATCAGTTACTAAGCATATGAGCAAGCTGTAAAAGGACAATCATACAGTACATTGTACACTGTCCCCTCATCTGAACACAAATGTTAGGTGTTCTTCCTGTGTATTAAGTCTGAGTTGTCCCCCCCCCCCCAAGGACTCTGGCGCTAGTTGTAATACTGGTATGAGTAGAGTTGGGTAGATCCCTGCTTAACCACTTGCCGGCCGGGCCATAGCTGAATGACGGCTACAGCGTGGTTGGATAGTTCTGGGAGGGCGTACTATGACATCCTTTCAGTATCGCGCCCCACGGGAAGCGTAGGAGTGTCCGTGCTTGCCGGGTTCTTGGGACCTGGCATGTCATGAATCGGGGTAAAGGACCAATCCCAGTGACCCTTTACCATCCGTCCAATGATGGCGCAATCACTGTCAACAAACCGGCGTTGTGTCTGGTTCTCTCCTCTCCTCACTTCGATCTTGTGAGTCCGTAATTGAGACCACGGGTAATGCTTCTGACTAGTCTTGTGCCCTCTGTTTGCCTTTTTGGGCAGAGATTAGAGTACAGTTCCATGTTAAAGAAGAATTCCAGGTATGGCATTTTTTTTCCTAGTTGGTTGAGTGAAGAGAGTGAAGTCATCACTACCTCATCCAATCATATAATGCTTTGCATTCATTGAGAAAATGCAAAGCATTCTCTGAATGGTGCCTATGCCAAGTGGCCAACATCTTGGGGTTGATTTACTAAAAGCGGAGAGTACAAAATCTGGTGCAGCTCTGCATAGAAGCCAATTGGCTTCCAGATTTTTTTGTCAAAGCTTAATTGAATAGCCTGAAGTTAGAAGCTGTTTGCAACCATGCACAGCTGCACCAAATTTAGCATTCTCCAGTTTTAGTAAATCAACCCTCTTGTGTTCATAATGCAGCAGAGCAACTTCACAGCACAGGAACCGGTAACTGGTGAAGATCACTGGGGTAGTGGTGTCTACTACAGTGATTACCAGCTTCTAAAGGGATCCCACAGGTTTGGTAAATGCATAGTTGCATTGGCCAAAGCTGGATCCATGCACGGTGCCTTGAAAAAGTATTCATACCCCTTGACATTTTCCACATTTTGTCATGTTACAATCAAAAACGTAAATGTATTTTATTGGGATTTTATGTGATAGACAGACAAAGTGGCACATAATTGTGAAGTGGAAGAAAAATGATAAATGGTGTTCAATTGTTTTTTACAAATAAATATCTGTAAAGTGTGGCGTGCATTTGTATTCAGTCCCCTTTACTCTGATACCCCTAACTAAAATCTGCTGGAACCAATTCCCTCCAGAAGTCATCTAGTTTAGTAAATAGAGTCCACCTGTGTGTAATTTAATCTCAGTATAAATACAGCTGTTCTGTGAAGCCCTCAGAGGTTTGTTAGAGAACCTTAGTGAACAAACAGCATCATGAAGGTTAAGGAACACACCAAACAGGTCAGATATAAAGTTGTGGAGAAGTTTATAGCAGGGTTAGGTTATATAAAAAATATCCCAAGCTTTGAACATCTCACAGAGCACTGTTCAATCCATCATTTAAAAATAGAAAGAGTATGGCACAACTGCAAACCTACCAAGACATGGCCGTCCACCTAAACTGACAGGCCGGGCAAGGAGAGCATTAATCAGAGAAGCAGCCAAGAGGCCCATGGTAACTCTGGAGGAGCTGCAGAGATCCACAGCTTGAGGTGGGAGAATCTGTCAACAGGACAACTATTAGTCGTGCTCTCCACAAATCTGGCCTTTATGGAAGAGTGGCAAGAAGAAAGTCATTGTTTATAGAAAGCCATACGTTTTTTAGTTTGCGAGAAGCCATGTGTGGGACACAGCAAACATGTGGAAGAAGGTGCTCTGGTCAGATGAGACCAAAGTGGACCAAACGCTATGTATGGCGGAAAACTAACACTGCACATCACCCTGAACACACCATCCTCACGTGAAACATGGTGGTAGCAGCATCATGTTGTGGGGATGCTTTTCTTCAGCAGGGACAGGGAAGCTGGTCAGAGTTTATAGGAAGATGGATGGAGCCAAATACAGAGCAATCTTACAAGAAAACCTGTTAGAGTCTGCAAAAGACTTGGGACTGGGACGGAGGTTCACCTTCCAGCAGGACAACGACCGTAAACATACAGCCAGAGCTACAATACAATGGTTTCGATCAAAGCATATTTATGTGTTAGAATGGCCCAGTCAAAGTCCAGACCTAAATCCAATTGAGAATCTGTGGCAAGACTTGATAATTGCTGTTCACAGATGCTCTCCATCCAATCTGACAGAGCGATTTTGCAAAGAAGAATGGGCAAAAATTTCACTCTCTAGATGTGCAAAGCTGGTAGAGACCCAAAAAGACTTGCAGCTGTAATTGCAGCGAAAGGTGGTTCTACAAAGTATTGACTCAGGGGTTCAAACAAAATGATGCATCGCTCAGAGCAGTGGAGTTTAGGTGAAACGGGGAAGTTGCAATTTGGGTGCCTAAACTGTGGTGTCCTCCCATCCACAAAAAGACAAGACAGTCACAGAGAAAATACAGCTGGCAACTCCATAGTCTAAGTATTTTATTATGCCATACCAGTGAGTATGCAGACAGTGGCAGACGTGTTTTGGTGATAAGCCTAATTCACAGCACACCACTCAGGGGGGCTGAATACAAATGCACGCCACACTTTTCACATATTTTGTAAAAAAAATTGGAAAACCATCTATCATTTGTCCTCCACTTTACAATTTTGTGCCACTTTGTGTTGGTCTATCACATAAAATCCTAATAAAAAAACATTTACGTTTTTGGCTGTAGCGTGACAAAATATGGGAAATTTCAAGGGGTATGAATACTTTTTCAAGGCACTTTAACTATGTAAAAAGTGCCTTACCTGGAAATGTAGTATTTGATGTTTTTGACAGTAATGAGGTTGGGAACTGATTTAAACCGACTCTGACAGTGCTTGAATTATAGGGAATTTCGATGACTCTCTGGTAAGGTGATCTCCCTCTTTTCATTTTTTGCTGATACTTTCCAACTTGAGTATGTTTACTTTTTTACACATTGACTGTGGTGGGAATCTGATTCATTATGAAGCCAAAATTGGACGTATGAAATATTTACCAGTTAGATTGACTTACATTTTGTTTGTTGTCAGTTTAAATACAATTATTAAAGGATCCATCTGAAATCAAGGCAATACTGAAATACTGACAAATGTTTTGACTGGCATTTTTCTTTAACCTCTTAGCGCCAGCGCCTCCTGGCTGTTTAAGAGGCTTATGGCACTGGGAGGCGGGGGTTAAGATCACGTGACCGCCGTGATTGGCTGGCACGTGATCTGAAAACTCCCGATCGCATGGAGCAATCGTGAGCTTTTGGTTGTCAGGAGCACGCAGCCCGTGCGCTCAGCACAGGTGTATTGGCAGCAATTCGTGCAAATATGCAGCCCCTCAGCACCAAGCATCTGGTGCAGAGAGGCCGCATATTTGCTTATATCTCACGCCAAGGGGTTAAATTAAACTAGTTTAGCCATATGCAAAGTAGAACTTACTGGGAGTGGGGGAACCAGCAGTGTCACCAATGAAAGCTATATTGCTTTACACAGTGTTGTCAGTCTAAAGCCTCATACACACGATCGGACCGTGGACCATCTTTCCCATGGATTTTTGTCCAAAGGGCATTGGCCCCAAGTTGGTATTGCATACACGTGATCGGACTTTTCAAACATGAACGTAGTGACATTTCAACGTACTGACGACACTTCAAAAGAGGACGTTCGAATACTCCAGCGCCACCTTTGGTCAACTTCTATATTGTTGTCTGATCTTTTGCATTGGTTCTGAGCATGCGTGTTTGTACTTTGTACAAAAGTCCGTTGGTTTTGTGTACACACGGTCGGACTTTGGTCCATCGGACTTTTGTTGGCAGAAAGTTGGTCCGTTCGCACAGCTAACAAAAGTCCGATGAAACCTGGAAAAAGTTGGTCCGATGGAGCGTACACACGGTCGGATGTTGGTCCAAACCAGCTAATTTTCATGTTGGTTGTCAAAAAGTCCGATCGTGTGTACGGGCCTTTACACTGAAGATGCTTACAAGAGGGAAGAGTCCATGCTATGCTTTTATTGTGCAATCACAGGCTGCGGGCATGGAGGTGACACAATTATATTTCCCCTAAAGTAGAGCTATAGGATAAACTTTTCTTTTGTTTCAATTTGGATAGCGTAAAGGTGGGCTATAACCCCTGTCAGATTTTTTTTTTCACCATCTGTGTCCAATTGCGGAGATTTTCCTTAACTTCCTGTCCCATAGACAAACAGGAAGTGAACATCCCTGAAAATGAAGGGAATTCCTTGGGGCCCCCCAGGTCACCAGAACTAGTGTCCCCATTAGAAGTTTTCCCCTTTTTTACTTTTCTGGGGACAACCCAAAATTTTGGGTTTTTCTTTTACTTTCAGTTTCAGTAATAATGGTAAACAGGACAAATAGAGAACGAATCTCCCTAATGGGGACATGGACAGCAATACAAACGGACATGTCTTCTAATCCATCTCCACTCTATCCAAAACGAAAAAAATGTTTTGCCTTTATTTGTACTTTAATAACAAACCATCTATCATTTGTCCTCCACTTTACAATTTTGTGCCACTTTGTGTTGGTCTATCACATAAAATCCCAATAAAAAACATTTACGTTTTTGGCTGTAGCGTGACAAAATATGGGAAATTTCAAGGGGTATGAATACTTTTTCAAGGCACTTTAACTATGTAAAAAGTGCCTTACCTGGAAATGTAGTATTTGATGTTTTTGACAGTAATGAGGTTGGGAACTGATTTAAACCGACTCTGACAGTGCTTGAATTATAGGGAATTTCGATGACTCTCTGGTAAGGTGATCTCCCTCTTTTCATTTTTTGCTGATACTTTCCAACTTGAGTATGTTTACTTTTTTACACATTGACTGTGGTGGGAATCTGATTCATTATGAAGCCAAAATTGGACGTATGAAATATTTACCAGTTAGATTGACTTACATTTTGTTTGTTGTCAGTTTAAATACAATTATTAAAGGATCCATCTGAAATCAAGGCAATACTGAAATACTGACAAATGTTTTGACTGGCATTTTTCTTTAACCTCTTAGCGCCAGCGCCTCCTGGCTGTTTAAGAGGCTTATGGCACTGGGAGGCGGGGGTTAAGATCACGTGACCGCCGTGATTGGCTGGCACGTGATCTGAAAACTCCCGATCGCATGGAGCAATCGTGAGCTTTTGGTTGTCAGGAGCACGCAGCCCGTGCGCTCAGCACAGGTGTATTGGCAGCAATTCGTGCAAATATGCAGCCCCTCAGCACCAAGCATCTGGTGCAGAGAGGCCGCATATTTGCTTATATCTCACGCCAAGGGGTTAAATTAAACTAGTTTAGCCATATGCAAAGTAGAACTTACTGGGAGTGGGGGAACCAGCAGTGTCACCAATGAAAGCTATATTGCTTTACACAGTGTTGTCAGTCTAAAGCCTCATACACACGATCGGACCGTGGACCATCTTTCCCATGGATTTTTGTCCAAAGGGCATTGGCCCCAAGTTGGTATTGCATACACGTGATCGGACTTTTCAAACATGAACGTAGTGACATTTCAACGTACTGACGACACTTCAAAAGAGGACGTTCGAATACTCCAGCGCCACCTTTGGTCAACTTCTATATTGTTGTCTGATCTTTTGCATTGGTTCTGAGCATGCGTGTTTGTACTTTGTACAAAAGTCCGTTGGTTTTGTGTACACACGGTCGGACTTTGGTCCATCGGACTTTTGTTGGCAGAAAGTTGGTCCGTTCGCACAGCTAACAAAAGTCCGATGAAACCTGGAAAAAGTTGGTCCGATGGAGCGTACACACGGTCGGATGTTGGTCCAAACCAGCTAATTTGCATGTTGGTTGTCAAAAAGTCCGATCGTGTGTACGGGCCTTTACACTGAAGATGCTTACAAGAGGGAAGAGTCCATGCTATGCTTTTATTGTGCAATCACAGGCTGCGGGCATGGAGGTGACACAATTATATTTCCCCTAAAGTAGAGCTATAGGATAAACTTTTCTTTTGTTTCAATTTGGATAGCGTAAAGGTGGGCTATAACCCCTGTCAGATTTTTTTTTTCACCATCTGTGTCCAATTGCGGAGATTTTCCTTAACTTCCTGTCCCATAGACAAACAGGAAGTGAACATCCCTGAAAATGAAGGGAATTCCTTGGGGCCCCCCAGGTCACCAGAACTAGTGTCCCCATTAGAAGTTTTCCCCTTTTTACTTTTCTGGGGACAACCCAAAATTTTGGGTTTTTCTTTTACTTTCAGTTTCAGTAATAATGGTAAACAGGACAAATAGAGAACGAATCTCCCTAATGGGGACATGGACAGCAATACAAACGGACATGTCTTCTAATCCATCTCCACTCTATCCAAAACGAAAAAAATGTTTTGCCTTTATTTGTACTTTAATAACAAACATAGTTACCAGCTCTGTGCAATGGTTTTGCATAGAACAGCCCCAATACTCCTCTTCTTGGCTCCCCTGCTGACACTCCTGGCCCCTCCCCCTCTGACTATAGCAAGCTGCATACAGAGTGCTGTTCGGCTCTGCCCCACCCTGTCCCCACTGCCTCCTCATTGGCTGTGATTGACAGCAGTGGGAGTAATTTGGAAAATCTGTGTGTGTGTATACACTATATTGGGAAAAGTATTGGGACACCTGCCTTTGCACGCACACACTTTACATGAACTTTAATGGCATCCCAGTCTTAGTCTGTAGGGTTCAATATTGAGTTGACCAACCCTATGCAGCTATAACAGCTTCAACTCTTCTGGGAAGGCTGTCTACAAGGTTTAGGAGTGTGTCTATGGGAATGTTTGACCATTCTTCTAGAAGCGTATTTGTGAGGTCAGGCACTGATGTTGGACGAGAAGGCCTGGCTCGCAGTCTCTGCTCTAATTCATCAAAAAACGTTGGTGGGGATGTCTCCTGCCGCTTTGAAAAGCGATCCAGTGACTAATGATAAATACACATGTTCACCAGCACACCATAGTTCTCAAATTGCAGTCCAAAGCTTTTACTGTAGAAAGATCACATAACAACAGGATAAGTGCAACGTTTCAGAGCCACGCAGGACCCCTTCGTCCTGCGTGGTTCTGAAACGTTGCACTTATCCTGTTGTGACATGAGCTTTCTACAATAAAAGCTTTGGACTGCAATTCCAGATCCACGGTGTGCTGGCGAACATGTGTATTATTTATCTGTGATATATCCAGTGTCCAGCTGATGATCGCTGCAGCACTCACTTCAGATGAGCCTTTATCCCATGCTACAATGTAAAGTAGTGAGTGTACAGCTTGTATAACAGTGTAAATTTGCTGTCCCCTCAAAATAACTCAACACACAGCCATTAATGTCTAAACCGCTGGCAATAAAAGTGAGTACACCCCTAAGTGAAAATGTCCAAATTGGGCCCAATTAGCCATTTTCCCTCCCCGTATCATGTGACTCGTTATTGTTACAAGATCTCAGGTGTGAATGGGGAGCAGGTGTGTTAAATTTGGTGTTATCGCTCTCACTCTCTCATAATGGTCACTGGAAGTTCAACATGGCACCTCATGGCAAAGAACTCTCTGAGGATCTGAAAAAGAGAATTGTTGCTCTTCATAAAGATGGCCTAGGCTATAAGATCTTGAAACCAAGAAGGAAGCCTCTTCTAAAGATGATGCACAAGAAAACAGTTTGCTGAAGACAAGCAGACAAGGACATGGATTAATGTAACTATGTTCTGTGGTCTGATGAGCCCAAGATAAACGTATTTGGTTCAGATGGTGTCAAGCGTTTGTGGAGGCAATCAGGTGAGGCGTACAAAGACAAGTGTGTCTTGCCTACAGTCAAGCATGGGGGTGGGAGTGTCACGGTCTGGGGCTGCATGAGTGCTACCAGCACTGGGGAGCTACAGTTCATTGAGGGAACCATGAATGCCAATATGTACTGTGACATACTAAAGCAGAGCATGATCCCCTCCCTTCGGAGACTGGGCCGCAGGGCAGTATTCCAACATAACGACCCCAAACACACCTCCAAGACAACCACTGCCTTGCTAAAGAAGCTGAGGGTAAAGGTGATGGCCTGGCCAAGCATGTCTCCAGACCTAAACCCTATTGAGTATCTGTGGGGCATCCTCAAACAGAAGGTGGAGGAGCGCAAGTTCTCTAACATCCACCAGCTTCGGGATGTCGTCATGGAGGAGTGGAAGAGGACTCCAGTGGCAACCTGTGAAGCTCTGGTGAACTCCATGCCCAAGAGGGTTAAGGCAGTGCTGGAAAATATTGGTGGCCACACAAAATATTGACAGTTTGGGCCCAATTTGGACATTTTCACTTTTCAGGGGTGTACTCACTTTTGTTGCCAGCGGTTTAGACATTAATGGCTGTGTGTTGAGTTATTTTGAGTGGACAGCAAATTTACACTGTTATACAAGCTGTACACTCACTACTTTACATTGTAGCAAAGTGGCATTTTGTCAGTGTTGTCACATGAAAAGATATAATATAATATTTTACAAAAATGGGAGGAGTGTACTCACTTTTGTGAGATACTGTGTGCGTGTGTGTGTGTGTATATATATATATATATATATATATATATATATATATATATATATATATATATATATATATATATATATATATATACAGGGCTTGACAAATTTGCTTAGAATCTAGGAGCCAGCTAAAAAAGTTAGGAGCCAGTTTTTTAAATCGTAACCGTAAATAAGAATTGCTCACGCTGGTGGCAAGTAAAAGAAGACCGAAAAAAATAAAACAATTTTGTTATACGATTTTGCAAATAAGTCATTGGCGGCGCTGATGGGCACTGATAGGTAGAGGTCGACCGATATGGGTTTTTTTCTCTGGCCGATGCCGATATTTAGAAATGTCGATATATTTTATTTTCCTTCATCTAAGAAAATCTAGGGTAGAGAGGTGGGGTGCAGCCTATCAGTGTCCATCAGTGCCACCTCATTAGTGCCCACCAGTTCAGCCTGTCAGTGTCCATCAGTGCCCACCGGTGCAGCCCACCAGTGCAGAATATCAGTATCCATTAGTGCCCACCAGTGCAGCCTGTCAGTGCAACCCCATCAGTACCCACCAGAGCAGCCCATCAATGCCCGCCAGCACATCCAATCAGTGCCCGCCAGCGCATCCTATCAGTGCCCGCCAGCGCATCCCATCAGTGCCCGCCAGCGCATCCCATCAGTGCCCACCAGCGCATCCCATAAGTGCCAGCCAGCGCATCCCATAAGTGCCAGCCAGCGCATCCCATCAGTGCCAGCCAGCGCATCCCATAAGTGCCAGCCAGCGCATCCCATCAGTGCCAGCCAGCGCATCCAATAAGTGCCAGCCAGCGCATCACATCAGTGCCAGCCAGCGCATCCCATAAGTGCCAGCCAGCGCATCCCATCAGTGCCAGCCAGCGCATCCCATAAGTGCCAGCCAGCGCATCCCATAAGTGCCAGCCAGCGCATCCCATCAGTGCCAGCCAGCGCATCCCATCAGTGCCAGCCAGCGCATCCCATCAGTGCCAGCCAGCGCATCCCATCAGTGCCAGCCAGCGCATCCCATCAGTGCCAGCCAGCGCATCCCATCAGTGCCAGCCAGCGCATCCCATAAGTGCCAGCCAGTGCATCCCATAAGTGCCAGCCAGCGCATCCCATAAGTGCCAGCCAGCGCATCACATCAGTGCCAGCCAGCGCATCCCATAAGTGCCAGCCAGCGCATCACATCAGTGCCAGCCAGCGCATCACATCAGTGCCAGCCAGCGCATCACATCAGTGCCAGCCAGCGCATCACATCAGTGCCCACCACTACAGTTCAGTGCCCACCACTACAGTTCAGTGCCCACCACTACAGCCTAATAATGTAATTCACTCCCTACCAGCGGAGCGCTCCCGGCTCCGTTCCGTCCCCTCGTCTGGCCAAAGACAGCTCCATCTGTCCCCTGACGCGCTGCGCTCCGGACTACAAATCCCAGAGTCATGAGCTCATCGCAGCAGCGCCCACCAGATGGCGCTGGTTTGCACAAAAGGAGCATGTATTTGCTCCAGCAGGCCACAAAGCCGCGGCCTCAATTTTCGACTGATTCACCCTCGGCGGAGGAGGGGGGGGGCACATCGGAGGAATCCCATCCATTGCTGCAGTGTAACCCAGGCGCCAGGACGCAATTTCCAGTCGCCATTGCGACCTGGCGCCTGGGTTTTGTCGAGCCCTGTATATATATATATATATATATATATATATATATGTATGTGTGTGTGTGTGTGTGTGTGTGTGTGTGTGTGTGTATATATATATATATATATATATATATATATATATATATATATATATATATATATATATATATATATATATATATTATGTGTATATTGTGGTCAGCAAGTGGTTAAACTGAATGAGTTTTTTTACATGGTAAGGGTTTACATATTCTTTAATGTGAAGACGGTATATACTTCGTCCTCTTGGTCTAAAGCACTAGAAATCTGAGTTGTAAACCTTTTATAGCGTTGATGATGATGCATCTAATGTAAAGAGGTAGCTTCTTATATCCATCTACTTCACTGTATCCATGTGCATTCAATTTTCAAGAAAAGCTGGGCAGAGAGGAAATAATACTCTCTTCCTTTCCACTTGTACTATATAAGGAAATCCTGCTGATTACTTTTGGATTTTGTCCAATCGACATGTTCGTGACTAGAAACTCCTAAGTCCTAACATTTACAGCATTGCAGTTCTTTCTTCAACCTGCTGAAAGTGAGAATGAGAGGGGGAAAAAGGACTAATTAGCCTTGTCACGTTTACCAGCTAAAATCCAATTCAGTCTCATTTCTTAAAAGCAAAACTTTCCAATAATTGCATGTGTGGGACATATGTTTAGCATCTTAAATGTTGTTTATAGCGATACTGGAAAAAAAAAATCCCACTGCTACTAACTTGTTTAAAGTTGGCTAAAATAGCACAAATATTATGCACAGGGAGGATAGAATTCGGTTTCCCTTAAAAAAAAAATAAAAAAAAGTTTTGAAGAACTTTCAGCCTTGGAGTCATGTAATTCTATCTTCATTTTTTTTTTTTCTCTTACCGGTCTTGACTTTGTAATAAATTGAAGTAAAAATATTGTGGTGGTATTTCCATGAACTGAGCCGAGAACAGAACAAAATGCTGCGAGTATGTTATGTTTCTATGAACTGAGTCAAGAATATAATGTTGCCTCGGTTATATGGCTCTCCAATATCCACAATGCATATAGTCAGCTATATTATGGCTTTCAAATGATGCCCATTTACTATAAAAGGATAAAATCAACACCCTCCCCACCTTCCTGTTCAGAAAACAAAAAGCTTAGATGAGATGATCAGCCATTGTGGCGTGTTATACTCCTGGGAGGTGGAGGGTTACATGCATGTGCGCTAACTTATAGCCAAAGATAACCCTGTCTGAAGGGAGGGCTGCAGGTAAATTAGTCTATTCTACCCTCTGACAAGGCAGGTTTGTGTTTAGGTATGTAACGGGTAAAATTCGAAATATATTTACCTAGAAAAATGGTGACGTGTTCAATACTAAAGGTGGTATTGACATGAAATTTGCACGACATGTCTAACGACCCATGTAATCCATACAAACAAAGAAACCAAAACAAATACGTTCAGAAATGAAGTTAACGTATATACTCGAGTATAAGCTGACTCGAATATAAGCAGAGGCACCTAATTTTACCACAAAAAAATGGTAAAACATATTGACTCGAGTATAAGCCTAGCGTGAGAAATGCGCAGCTACTGTAAGTGGAAAAGAGGGTCAACAATGCCCATTTGCAGCCTCACTGTGCCCATTTGCATGCCTCACTGTACCCATTTGCATCCATAGGTCCCCCGAACTTCAAAATTGGTAGTTCAGGATTCCTAGATGCACCCTAGCTGCAGCCAAAAATTGGGGTCTCTGAACCCAAAGGGTCCCGAAATTACATTGCTGCAGATGGACACAGTTGACCGAATTTGGGGCCCCGGATCTTGGGGTCACTTGGTGCTAGGAACCCCTAATTTGGTATGCAGTGGAATTAACACTACAACATATCCAAATTTGGTGTTCATATCACCAAGTGGCCCCGAGATATGGGGACCCCAAATTCGGGTCAGAAAATGTTAAGCACTTTTCTGCAGCAGAGAATGACATTTTCCGACCCGACTTTGGGGCCCCGTATCTCGGTGCCACTTAGTGCTAGGAACCCCACATTTGGTATGCAAACCCAGTGGTACTATCTCTACAACATATCCACTTCCTATGTGTTCCTGTATCGAGAAACTGCATTGTTGCATGCATTGCTCAGGTGTGATTTTTGCCCAGTGTCTTCAAAGCTTGAAGGTTCCATGGGCCTCTTCTATGAACTCTGAGCTTTAGGTCTTTCCATAGATTTTCTATTGGATTTAAGTTAGTTGATTGGCTGGGCCATTCTAGCAGCTTTGTTTTCTTTCTTTGAAACCAATTGAGAATGTCCTTGGCTTTGTGTTTGGGATCATTGTCTTGCTGAAATGTCCACCCTCGTTTCATCTTCATGATCCTGGTAGATGGCATCAGATTTTTATCAGGAATGTCTTTGTACATTTCTCCAGTCATCCTTCCTTCAATGATATGAACTTCATACGTTTGCCAGTACCATATGCTGAAAAAAAGCCCCACACTATGATCCCACCTCCAAACTTCACTGTTGTTATTGGGGTGTTTTTGGTGTGATGTGCAGTGCCATTTGACCTTCAAACATGGTGTTTTTGAAGGTCAAATGGCACACCAAAGAGTATTTTAAATGCCATAATTCTCTTTGTATTATGGCATCCAAAGAGTTCAATTTTGGTCTCATCTGACCAGACTATATTCTCCTAGTATTTCACAGGCTTGTCTAAATGTTGTGCAGCAAACTTTAAACGACCTTTAATGTAATTTTTCTTCATCAATGGAGTCTTGCATGGTGAGCGTGTATACAGGCCATGGCTGTTGAGTACATTTATTGTTTTTTTTTTTTGAAACAATTGTACCTGCTAATTCCAGGTCTTTCTAAAGCTCTCCACAAGTGGTCTTTGGCTCTTGGAAAACTCTTCTGATAATTATTTTCACTCCTCTGTCAAATCTTTTGAGGAGCACCTGGTCGTAGCCAGTTTATGGTGAAATTATGTTCTTTCCACTTCTGAATTATGGCCCCAACAGTTCTCACTGGAACATTCATAAGTTTAGAAGTCCTTCTGTAACCAATGCCATCAGTGTATTTTGCAATAATAAGGTTGCATAGGACTTGAGAGAGCTCTTTGCTTTTACCCATCATGAGATTTCGTGTGACACCTTGGTAATGAGACACCTTTTTATAGACCACCAGTTGAGCCTGAACCAGATGATATTAATTTGCACTGACAAGGGGCAGGGTTGCTTTCTGATTACTTATAGACTTCAGCTGGTGTCTTGGCTCTCCATGCCTTTTTTGCAGCTCCCTTTCTTCATGTGTTCAATGTTTTTTTGTGTAGTGAAAATTTCATGTCAATAGCACCTTTTTAGAAATACATTTACCTGGAAAACTTGGACGTGTTCAATACTTATTTTACCCACTGTATATAAACCCAGGCAAAGGACTACATTGGTGATTTTTAGTGACTTCGTCACGGTACAAAAATCTCAGGTCACTTTCTTTGTTTGCATTCTGTTACCTTTAATATGACTTGCTTCACAAAAGCGTTCAGTAGCGTATTTGAGCGATCGATCTCCCACCATTGCACAATGCTGCAGTGAAATGGCATAGCTAAAACCATTGTTATTTAATAGCCTCCATAAATTTAAATTAAACAGGATATTTATTGTTCAGCAATTGCTAATTTTAGTGATTCTTGGGTGATTTTCTTTCCTATTTGAGTAAATCCTGTAGGCTTAAAGCAGTATTAAACCCAAATCCTAAAGCCTCGTACACGCGATCGGATTCTCCGACGGGAATTGTGTGATGACAGGCTGTTGGCGGAAAATCCGACCATTTGTATGCTTCATCGGAAAATTGTCGGATTTTCAGTTTACAAATGTTGGATGGCAGGCTTTAAAATTTTCCGTGGACAATTGTTGGATAGCAGGCTTTAAAATTTTCCCCGGACAAATGTCTGTTGTCGGATTTTCCGAGCGTGTGTGCACAAGTCCATCGGACAAATGTCCAAAGTACAGACACGCATGCTCGCTAGCAACGATGAGACAGAAGCAGTCGGTCTTGTAAACTAGCGTTTGTAATGGAGAATTAACATTCGTGACGTGGCAAATTTATGAAATCTCGAAATGCAGCGCACAATTCTCTTCTTCTTTAATTGGATGATAATGAAGCTGCTTTGCTGGTGATGCTGATGGAGTTATTGCAAACAAATTTTCAAAAGCTTTTTTTTTCTAGTGATATCAAGGATAATATTATGCTTGTTACAACACCATTATCATGTAGTTTTTAAGATCAAAGATACAACTATGTTGGTGTCCCTTGTCAATTTTACACTGTATTTTTTAAAATTGAACTGCCTACTCCCAAACTGTCATTTTGAAGTAAAACACATAGCCAAGTATTATTCTCCACAATGTTTTTATTGTGCATTAAAAAAAGAAAACAAATAAAATAAGACATGCTATCTGCCAATAGAACTTAACCAAAAAATGCATTTCATGCATCTAAAAATATAGAAAATATACCAAATCAAATCATTATTCAACCAAAAAATAAACATAAAAGCCTCATGCATGTGTCCTGCTTCTTAATATAGGGGGTCAGCAATGCCAAGAGTTGGTGAAAGCAGGGATCCATCATCCGGAGATAATTCCGAAAATCATCCGGATTATTCTCCTGGAGCTCCCACAGCAAAGGCATATGACATAATTGGTCACGATTAATAAAGCAACCAATTTTTGGTCCAAGAAATCCTCCTCCTCCTGTTCCTGGATTGGACTTGGGTCAAAGCAATAACTCCAAGGCCAGTAATAAATAACAGGTTATCTCCCCCGATTCCCCAACATGGCTGGTTGACGAACGGCCATTCAGAAACGAACTGAAAAGCGCAAACTGAAAAGCACGAATCAACACTCGCCAAACTTCTACTAACACGAAATTAGCATAAGGAGCCCAAATGGTGGTGCTAAAGAGCTGAAAAACCACGTTCGTGTTTGTTGGCCGACAATTGTGTGCAGTATGCAAGACAAGTTTGGGGCCAACGAGACAAAAGTCTGCGGTTTTGTCTGCGGAAAATCTGATCGTGTGTACGAGGCTTAAGATGTAACATATTGCAGTTTACCAATCCTTAGATTTGGAGGCTGCAATAATATTCTTTTTAGTTTTTTTTCTCTGTTTTTCACCTGGTGATTTGGCCAGTAAAACACCTTCATTAAAGTGATCCCACTCTGGATGCAGGAGCACAGGGGCACATTTGGACAGCAGCATTGTCTGGGGGGAATTAAGTGTAATGCCTTGTACACACGGTCGGACATTCCGACCTCAAAATCCGTCAGATTTTTTCTCCTCCCTGTAGACATTGAGCCCAGTTCTACCACTGCACAAGTCTACCAGCCTACCTAATTGCTTGCTTCTCCCAGTCCTCCTGACTGGGACACACACATGGAGATCCACCAGGGCAAGGTTAGATGAAGACTTGGCACACCGCTGACTTTAAGAGAGCACTGTTACAGCCGACCATCTCTCCCCTTGCCTCTCCGGCATGAACCCCTCCAGCTGCCTCTTGTGGTGGGATCCTTCTAGGTCAGCTTTCCCGAGCTCCAGCCCAAGGCAAAACCCCTCCCCGATGGGGGTCTCAAGGCCCACCGACAGCCTCTCCTCAGCACTGCCTTTCCATCTTCCACCCGACTCCCCTGCTACCATGATTATATTTATGGGTTTCTCAGTCCCCTGCCAGGTCCACTCCTGGGGATTGGCTGAGGGCCTATAAATATTCAAGGCAGCCCCTACTGGCCCCACCCACTCATTTTTAGAATACTCTTCAACATTCTAAAAATGGGGGGGGGGGGCACCAGAGAGCTGCCAGGATGAGTCATCCAGCCCTGAACTTTAGTAACCCTGACCAAATTAGACTCACCTTGTAACCTAAGTCAGAGTATAATTTGCCCACTCTCACTACTAGTAGCACACACTAGAGGGTGCTACATACACAAATTGAAGCTAACCACCAGCGAACACTCTATAGGCAGTTAATGCAAACCATTTTTTTTTCTTTTGGGATAAAGGTTTTACATAAACCAAAATTGATCATTGTAAGCACCAGTGCTAGTGTTAAATGGAGAGCTTGTTCTTTAGAAAAACTACTGGCTATTTACCAGGTGAAAATAAGGGAAAGTAAGCCTAAAAAAGAAAAGTAATGCAAATATCACATCTAAAAATTGGTAAGTCGCAATAGTTCGTATTTATCAGCGTATAACACGCACCTTAATTTTAGGAGGGAATTTTCAGGAAAAACTTAAATTTTAAATAAAGAACTTTGAATCCAAATAAGGGTCACAGCCCATCAATGCAGCCTCACCATTGCCCATCAATACAGCCTGATCAGTGCCCATCCTTGCAGCCTCTCCATTGCTCATCCTTGCAGCCTGCTCAGTGCCCATCTGCAGCCTGATCAACGCTCATCTGCAGCCTCACCATTGTCCATCAATGCAGCCTGCTCAGTGCCCCTCTGCAGCCTCTCCAGAACCCATCATTGCAGCCTGATCCGTGCCCATCTGCAGCCTCTCCATTGCCCATAAATGCAGCCTGCTCAGTGCTCATCTGCAGCCTCTCCATTGTCCATCAGTTCAGCCTGATCAGTGCCCTCCTGCAGCCTCTCCATTGCAGCCTGCTCAGTGCCCATCTGCAACCTCACAGTTGCTCATTAATGCAGCCTGATCAGTGCCCATATGCAGCCTCTCTATTGCAGCCTGATCAGTGCCCATCTGCAGCCTCTTCATTGCCCATCAATGCAGCCCAATCAGTGCCCATCGGCAGCCTCACCAGTGCCGGATTACACAGAGCAGTGATCTCCTGTGTACCCGGTGCTCAGTCACACACAGTTTTGCCTCCTGGTCCGGCTCCTATGATAGACAGAATAGTGGTCCAAGTCCGGGCCAGGAGGCAGGACTGTAGATGGCGGCTCTGTGTAATCTGGAAGTGCTCCTCCCCTCCTTCCCCTCCCCTCGCCAGGAATCAGCGTATTACACGCACCCATAATTTGCCCCCGATTTTCAGGGGGAAAATGTGCGTGTTATACGCCGATAAATACAGTAATATATATATTTGCTTTTGGGTTTAATTACTTAACTATTGCACCCAACAGTCTCCCGTGGTAGCATTAAAGCAAAACTGAAGTTCCGCCTGCAGTGCTCGTCTGAGTCCTGGGATGACATCATCCCCTGCCGGCCAATGAAGAGGCCTGAAAACCAGCACTCAGAAGAGGATGCTGTCACTGGCGAAGCACTGTTGGACAGGTAAGTATTCACCCTTTAGTTCCGTTTTAAGGAACAATTTTTCCCTCAGAGTTTTCCATCCTCAAAAATCACTAGAGCGATCATCAACAAGAGGAAGAAAGTCCTGACTCCCCTGTATAGATCTTTAGTAGGTCCTCATTTAAGCCCCATACACACGGTCGGACAATCCGCGGACCAGGTCCGTCGGACCATGTCCGTCATACTTTGTCCGATGTTGGTTTTGCGTACACACGGTCGGACTACGTTGTCGGAAAATCCGATCATTCTGAACGTGGTGACGTTTGTTGCCTACGACGGGACTACGTAGAGGCTAGTAGCCAATAGCTTTGGTCTTGTAATGTGATCTGAGCATGCGTAGCACTTTGTCCGGTCGGACAACCGTACACACGATCGGATTTGGTGTGATCGGACCGTGTTGTCAGCAAATCTTTCCAGCAGGAGATAAGACTTTGTCCGTCAGACAATCCGACGTACACTGTCCGATGGTGCATACACACGGTCTGATTTTTCAACAACATTGTCCGATCGGACAGAATCCATGAAAAAGTCTGACCGTGTGTATGGGGCTTTAGAATACTTTGAGAGTAATTTACCAAGTCTGAAGTGGAAAGAATCTGGAGCAGCTGTGCATGGCAACCAATCAGCGTCCTAGTTTTCATTTTCAATCTTAAAGTGGAGGTCCACCCTAAAAAATACATAAAAACGCTACATTAAAAAACATTTGAAAAAAAAATTTTTTTACTTACCAGAAATGCCTGTTGCTAGGCAGATCGTCCTAATCTGCCACTTCCTATTCCACAGTGATCTTCAGTCTTCTCCTCCTCGCGTTGTTTTCTGGGAAATTTGGGCGCAGTGTTTCTCTGTACTGAGAACACACCATCATCTCCTCTCCTCTGACAGGACCGTGGATCTGTGTGTTTACATACACAGATCCACGGCCCTGCTGTGTTACCGGGCAATCGCGGGTGCCCGGCGGACATCGCGGCCGCAGGGCACGCGCATCGAGTGCCCAGTGACACGGCGGGAGCGCACGTGCGCTCCCTGGAGGGTCGGGAGGAGGAGGGCGTCACGAGAGCTGTGCCGCCTGGCTGTCAATTGACAGCCGCCGGTCGCTAAGCAGTTAAAGAGCAACTCCACTTTTGTGGGGAAAAGAATAGCAAATAAAAAAAAAAATAATATAGCGTATACAATTGTGACATAAGTCATATTGTAATTGAATGTTATTAAAAATTACCTTTCCTTTTCAATCTGCAGCGCAATACAGTGCAATATGGCTACCTGGAGGTGTTCTGTATACAGAATGTGTACAGAACGCCCCCCAGAAACATAATTTCTTCTTGGTGATTAGCTCACTGATTTTCCCAGAAGTCTTCACTAAGATACAAGTCAAATTTCAGGCATCCCCTGCAACAAAAAAGTCATTTTTGGTGAGATACTCCCAATAGGAAATCACGTCTAAAGGGATGTAGACCCAGCAGCTTTCCTCATTAGAGCCCTGCAAGTGCAGCATTATGAAATCACTCTCATTAGATTCACTTACCCACATGGACACAGACAAACACACAGGGATTTCTCCAGAATAAAAAAAAGGTAGGAATCTGCAACAGTGTTTATTAAAATCCTTGTAATGTACATAGATCACCCAGAGGGGAATGTTGTGTGTTTGTTATTTTTATTTTTTTTTCTCAACAAAAGGAGTTACTCTTTAACTGAACAAGTTAAAGCTGATTAGCTACTGTGTACACTGGCTACAGATTTTGTCCTCTCCAAATTTAGTAAATTTCCCCTAGAGTCTGGTTCTGGAGAACTCACTTACAGAAAGATGTTAAGATAGAACAAGACCAGAAAAGGGCAACAAAAATGTTGAAAGGTCTCGAGAGATTCTAATATGTACAGTCTGGAGGAATGAAGAGAAAAGGGAGACGTGATTAAATATTAAAGATGATTTCAATATGAAGCTAAGATCGAGAACACATTCAAAACTAATCATAGAAAGTATTATTTTATGGAAAGAGTAGTTGATGCTTTGAATAGGCTACCAGCAGAGGTTGTGAATCAGTCAACAGTAGGTGCATTTAAACATGCTTATGACAAACCGATCTATACTCTGAAAAAAGTATAAAAAGAAAAAACATGGATAAGTAAAAAAATTAAGAAAGAAAAATGGTGGGGCAGACTCAATGGACCACTTGGTCTTTTTTCTGCCATCTATTTTCTATGTTGCATATATCACATTTCCAGCAATATCCAAGCCTTAGTTGCCAATTTTGGATGTACAAGAGCTGTGAGACAAATTTTGCACCTTTATTGAGACTTGGAGTGATGCTTCATGAGAGTGCAATACTAATGCCGCGTACACACGGTCGGAATTCCCGTCGGAAAAAGCTCTGATGGTTTTCCCGTTGGAATTCCGACGGAATTTCACTCAAACTGTCTTGCCTACACATGGTCACACCAAATTCCGACGGTCAGTAACACAACGGCATAAAACACGTTCGACAGCACTATAAAAGGGAAGTTGCATACACACGATTGGAAAATCCGATAGAAAGGTTTTCCGTCGGAAAAATTGAGAACAGGTTCTCAAGCCAAAGTCCGTCGGAAATTCCGACAAAAAAGACCGATGGGCATACACACGGTCGGAAAATCCGTTGAAAAGCTCCCATCGGACTGTTTCCATCGGAAATTCCGACCGTGTGTACGCGGCATTAGAGGTCAGTAATAAAGCATTAAAGGTATTTAGCAGTTTATATTTACTAAAATAATTGCATTTGCATGTTATGCGTACTGTGGGTGACCAGATAAAGTAAATGCATGGTCCTGGGTTTAGTTACACTTTAACCACTTGCCACCAAATGATGTACCTGTACATCATTTGGCTTCAAGTGGTTGTACCGGAGTAATGCCTGCATCATCCTGGTACCGCTGTTTAGAGCTGAAGGTGGGTTCTCTTGTAATAATGACTGAAGCGGCTAAACAGCCACTCGGTTGTTATAACAAGCAGCGGGAGGGGATACTCCCCCCCTTCTTCCGCTCGCCTGGGCTCTCCCGTTCTACCAGGAGACCTGAGCGACCAGCCGGCACATCCGCCGGCTGGCCGGAGACACGAAGAAAGTCGAGATTGGCTTTGATCAGGTCTCAGATGTAGTAAACCGGAAGCGATGTCATGACATCACTTCTGGTTTACTGGAGCCTTAAAGGCATCAGTTTTAAAAAAATCTAAAGTATTTAAAAAAAGCAGATCTTGTTGTTTTTGAACGCTTTCAAGTTCAAAGGAGGGATTTGGGGTCTTATAGACCCCAGATCCCTCCATAAAGAGTACCTGTCACGTGCCTGTTGCTGTCACAGGGGTGTTTTACTTTCCTTGTGACAGCAAAGAAAGTGATTTTTTTTTTAAAGCAACAGTGTAAAAATAAAAAATAATATAAATTAATAATAATAAAAAAAAAAAATTAAAGTGCCCTCATCCTCCGTGCTAGTGCTCAAAGGCTAATGCGTGCGTCGGCCCCAAATGCACACAAACCACGATTGTCCCACACATGTGAGGTATCACTGCAAATGTCAGATCATGGGCAGTAATTCTAGCACTAGACCTCCTCTGTCTAAATTGGTAACATGTAAAGGATTTTAAAGGGTCGCCTATGGATAGTAAAATTTACGTAGTTTGTCTTTGCTGTGCGGGCATGCACAATTTTAAAGCATGACATGTTTGGTATCTATTTACTCAGCGTGACATCATCTTTAATATTTTACAACCAAATTGGGTTATATATTGTGTTTTTTTTTATTGTTAACTTTAAAAACGTCATTTAAAAAACCTCTGCGCAAATACCGTGTGACATAAAAAATTGCAAAACCCACCAATTTATTCTCTATGGCTCCTGCTTTAAATAAAAAAGTATATAATGTTTGGGGGTTCTAACAAATGTTCTAGCCAAAAAAAAACCCCACGGTTTTTCGCATGTAAACAAAGTGCCAAAAAAAGCCTGGTCTTCAAGTGGTTAATATGTTTGTCACCATCTGTAAAACACAAGGCCTGATATTCTTGAATTTGTTTAGTATACAGAGGGCGAGGGCCAGTTAACTACGAGTCTAAAAGACCAAAAATGCTGCCAACATCCCAAAAAGATTTAAATTGAGAGAATGATTACCATAATGGGGACTTTGAAGGCAGACTAAGGGAGTAATTAGGAGGTATAACAAGAGATATAATAAAAAAAAAAAGTAACAAAATGTTATTGGTTTACAAATTGGTTTAAAAAACAGCCCAAAGGGGGCAAATGCACATCACATGATAACAACATATAGCATGATATATGATACATATATGAACGAAAAGCACCCACATTATCGGATATGTTGGAGCACCAAGCCGGCCAAGGTGGGATAAAGGACAGGTTGCTACAAGGTGTTAATTCATATGTGCCAGCATGCTATATGTTTTTTATCATGTGATGTGAATTTGCCCCCTTTGGGCTATGTTTTTTAGATTTGTAAACCAATAAAAAAATGTCTTATCTCTTGTTATACCTCCTAACTACTCCTTTAGTCTACCTTTAAAGTCCCTATTGGGGTAATCCTTCTCTCCATTTGATTTTGTTTAGTACATAAAGCATCGAGTACAGCCTCCCTTCCCGGTATTGAATTATGGTGCTGATAACCCCCCACTAACAGCTGATGTCAAGTTCCTAGGAAAGAGAGATTTTATGATTACCTCCAAAAAACTCAGGAAACTGTACTTTATGTACAATTTTTAATTGTTTGGCAGTGCTTTTGCACAGTGCAGGTCAGGTATAGAGCATACTACGTGTGAGTTAGTTTTGACATCCACTTTAAGTCGAAGAAAATGTGAAAGCTCCTGTTTTTAACGTTGGATTCATCCATGAAGCAGAAGAAGATTTAGTAGACAGGCTCCAAGATTGATATGCCAGGCATCTTCCAAATTTCCTGGTAAATTATATGATGCATATATCTATTTTAGATCCTATTTCCTGTGGGGCTGTGAATGTACATATATTTCAGGATTATAGTTTACTATAATTCCCTTACTGTGTCGCACAAACAGGATGAGTGCCAATATTCTGGTTTCCTCCTCAGCCAGAGATCAGAGCACAGCATGCAAAGTGGCAGTTGTGTTCTAAGGCAGCGCAGTGTTGGGTTTAATTCTTTTGGGCAGTGATTATTGAACTGTAAATGGTCACAGAGCACATCTGGAGGCACAAGTGGATCAGAGGAGAAAAGGCAGACTAAGAACAAAGGCAGGCGGCAAACACGTCAGAAGTGCCAAGCCAAGGTGAGGGATACGTAGAAGGCAAATTAAGGTCGCAGACATGTGCTGGTTCATTAGCAGTAGGCAGACAGTGCTTGTTTGAGAACAAAGTAAAAAATTGGAAGAGTGACAAACTTTTAGGTGATTCAAGTGCAATTTAACTGAAAGCCCAGTGACATTTAGAGAAATCCACAAAATAGTTTTGCTATTTAGTAGAATAGTATTCTATGGTTTGACGTGTAAATAAATACCTATTTGGGCGGTCCAGGAAGCTGATTGACAGTTCCTTTATTCCCCAGGCCCATTTTCAGGCAGTTACCCTGCTTGAAGTACTTACCAAGCAGTATACCAACTGTAAGAGGTTCACTCCAAGTGTAAAACTTTAAGGACACCGCCACTCGCTGTTTCTTCTTTTTAAGGGCTTTGTTTGAGAATCCTGCGTCATTACCCTGGTGGGGTACCACACTGCCCCACAACATACTCCATTCTTGATTCTCTATAGGATTTAGTGATAAATGCAGCTATTCTGTAAGCTGTTTTTCTTTTCTTGTCTGAGCTAGGCTGTTGTGAGGGCTTCAACTGGCATTATAGGAGGGGGGGGGGGGGCGGGCCCCGGGGGGGTAAGGAGGGTGTAGGGTGTTCACTTTCATTTTTTCATAAAAGGTGAATTAACCATTTTAAAGGCCAACTCAATGTTTGAACTCCTCCCTCTACCATATATATATATATATATGGCTCTGCGCAAACTGTTGGCGCTATATAAATCCTGTATAATAATAATAATAATATAATAATATATATATATATATATATATATATATATATATATATATATATATATATATATATATATATATATATATATATATGTATATTTTTTTTTTTTTTATATCTATGCATCATACATATCTTAATTCCAAGTATTTTTCAGCTGGTCAAGTTACAAGCTCTGCCCCAGTATCTTTCCCAGCATTGTCAGTGGCCATTTATTAGTATTTACATTGTGACATCTATGCACAGTTCTGTCTGCCTTTTAATAAAGCAGTAGAAAATGCTGAATTTTTAACTTGTACCTACAGGTAAGCTTATAATAAGTCATACCTGTAGGTGACATTGAGCACGTAAAGTAAGGGCTTAAACTTGTTCTCTGTCAGTAACACAAAAATAACTGAAATCGCAACAAACTGTAATTTTGTCTGGCAAGAACCATCTTTCATAAATCCATGTTGATTACTACTAAAGATAATATTCTTATCAGAAAATTCTTGGATATGGTCCCTTCTCATTCCTTCCATTAGTTTACATACTATTGATATTAGGTTGACTGGTCTGTAGTTTACAGGTACTGTGTGTGTATGTGTTTATCTATATCTTGGCTCTTTTTTGCACCATCTTTGCTTTCCATCAATCTGCTGGTACCATTCCAAATAGTAAGCCATCCTTACAAAATTTGAAATAATGGTCTGGCTATAGCATGGCTAAGTTCGGTGAGAACTCTCGGGTGTAAGCCATCTGGTCCTGGTGATGCATTTACATTATGTTTTCCTAATCTAGCTTAAAAAAAGCTTTTTGTCTGCCACGTGGTGCCTTTAATACAATGTTAACATTACTGTGTTGTTCATTATACAATACCCTCCTTTACATTTGTATAAACTGAGAAGAAGAACGTACTTAATACAGTTGCCTCCTCTCTGTCGGTTGAGAACAACTTCCCCTGATCATCTCTTGTGTGGCCAATATGTTCTGACCTCAGGCTTTTACTATTAAAGTGGTTGTAAAGACACAAGGTTTTTTTTTTACCTTCATGCATTCTATGCATGAAGGTAAAAAACCTGTATGCAGCAGTCCCGTACCACCCCCCCCCCAATACTTACCTCAGCCCCCAGGGACTTGCACTCCTGATTGGCTTTTGGCAGCAGCGGGAGCAAGTGGCTCCCACTATCAGTCATAGCCAGTGAGCCAATCAGGAGACGGAGGGGGCCGGGCCATGGCTCTGGGGCATTTCTGCTTGCTGTGGGGGCCCCTGGCAGGAGCCAGGAGCGCCGGTGTGGGACCGGAGAAGAGGAGGATCGGGGCTGCTCTTTGCGAAACCATTACTCAGAGCAGGTAAATATAACATGTTTTGTTATTTTTTTTCAAAAACAAGGCTTTAATATCGCTTTATTGTACTGGGATTTGAGAAAAAAATGTATTCTCCTCAGCAATGTCTCTCTCATAATCATAGAGAAGAAAAACATATTGTAGCAAGGAAAGCAATATTTCAACTGGATGAAACTTTCAGATTCAATTAGTATTGCAATACCAATACTAAGCATACATTTCATTATGCTCTTTTTCTTTCTTTGATTTATTTGATGTGTATTACCGATACAGCACACAAAAAACATAGAAAGCCAAGAACAGAATACTTATTTTAGAGTTTTTTCTTGGTTTTTCAGATAACAGTCCTGCTTTCAGCAACCAAAGCTGATCCTGTGTCCTTGAAATGAAACCAGATCCAGTTCTTCCTGCCTTTAATGGATTTTCATATGTATAAAGCACAGCTCTCTCACTAAAACATCAGTAAGCAAAGTGGACAGTAGGCCATTGTTATGTGAAACCAGGCTTTATTTTTTGGAATTGATAGGGAAGGATATCGTAGTGTAATACCACTTTTATTTAATGTAGAATGGAAGGCTAAACCTTAAGATTTACTTGGGGTGGAGAGGGATTGGAACACCTTTCAGGTTTTTATTGGTGTCTGTTTCTCGGTTAGGGAAATTCATACCCTCCAATTTGTCCTTTGTACCATTATCACCGAAAAAATTAAGGTGAAGAGCAATAAAGGGTACATTTTCCAATGGGGACCCTAGTTCTGGTAAGCCTGAGATTTTCTTCACTTTAGAGGGATTAAAATGGTTGTAATGTCACATTAATAACTTAAAAGTATCCCCTCTGGCTTTCAAAGACAAAAACTACGGTGTGTGTGATTTTTGAAAATTATAATGATAAATACCCTTTTCTCACATCACCGCTGTGCGGTCATGTGATCATCATCCGCTCTCCTTCCCTGATCTATGGAGAGCAGTGGGAGGGGCCAATATTCCCTTCTGACATATGCCAGCCAGCAGAGGGAGATCACGTGACTGCACAGCGGTGGTGTGAGAGAAGGCATTATCATTTTCCTTGTCAAAAAGATTTTATTGAACATACAATAGAGTATTTGACACTAGGTTAAGTACATAATATACGACAGAAGTAATGAAGCTCAGAGTTATATATTCAATACAATGTAAATTATATATTCAATTATAATTACTACTATAACAATAACGCATATTAATGGTATGGTTTATTAGAGGAATTATCTTCTGAAGTAGGAAAGAGCTTCAAAATCATAATAGGAATAGATAGAGACGAAAGGAAAGATAAGAAGAGAAGAAACTAGGAAGGGAAGAAGAGAGGTCTGCAGGGTCGAGTCGAGGGCCGCCACATCACTCAGAATCCATATACTGTAATCACTTACCCATCGGGTCAGCTACCATGGTAATAGAACTTCTTTGTTAAAATTTGATGGTAAATCATTTTTTATCCACGGATGCCATACATTTTCAATTTTTATAAGCGTGTCAGCGTCAAGAGCTGCCATTTTGGCTTGCATCATAGTGTTGTTCATCCTATTCACTACCTCATTCACAATCAATGAAGGGAATTTCCAGGCTCTTGCAAGTGTTTGTTTTGCTGCAGTGAATAAATGAACAATTCCTTTAAAGTGGGTGTGTGTTAGAAATTCTGGCTTTAGATTGATGAGAGCCATTGAGGGATCTGGGGTAATGGATATTCCTAACGTTTTAGATGCTATAGTAAAGATCTCATTCCAATAAATTTGAGCTTTGGGACATGACCACCAAATGTGGAAATGTGTTCCTAACTCATCGCATCCACGGTAACAATCGGATGAGTAGTTATGCACATATTTCGCTATTCTTGCCGTCTTATTAGTTACATAGTTACATAGTTAGCTAGGCCGAAAAAAGACACAAGTCCATCCAGTTCAACCATAAAAAAAAAGAAATAATAAATAAAAATAAAATATATCGTACAATCCAATAAACCCCATATTATACTCACAGTTGATCGAGAGGAAGGCAACAGAAACCCCCAAAAGAGCATGCTCCAATCTGCTACAGCAGGGGAAAAAAATCCCTTCCTGATCCCCCTAGAGGCAATCAGATTTTCTCTGGATCAACTTTACCTATAAATGTCAGTACCCAGTTATATTATGTACATTTAGGAAAGTATCCAGGCCTTTCTTAAAGCAATCTACTGAGGTAGCCAGAACCACCTCTGGAGGGAGTCTATTCCATATTTACACAGCTCTTACTGTGAAGAAACCTTTCCGTATTTGAAGATGAAATCTCTTTTCCTCTAGACGTAAGGAGTGCCCCCTTGTCCTCTGTGTTGACCGTAAAGTGAATAACTCAACACCAAGTTCACTATATAGACCCCTTATATATTTGTACATGTTGATCATATCCCCCTTATTCTCCTCTTCTCAAGAGTGAATAAATTCAGTTCCTCTAATCTTTCCTCATAGCTGAGCTCCTCCATGCCTCTTATCAGTTTGGTTGCCCTTCTCTGCACTTTCTCCAGTTCCCCGATATCCTTTTTGAGAACTGGTGCCCAAAACTTAACTGCATATTCCAGATGAGGTACTTTATAATTCGCCTCTACTGCTAATATATTGGGAGAGGCTGTTTTGGTTGTTAACCAGACTTGATTCCATTCTGTGGTTTCCAGTGTTTGTTCTAAGTCCCCCTCCCATTTCTGGACATAAGCTGGTTTCACTGTTTCAGGTTTAGCTAACAATTGAGCATATAAGGTCGAGATTATGCCCCTAGCATGAGGGTCGTTTTTACAATATTTTTCAAAGTTAGTTAAATTAGTTAGTGAACTGTCTGTAGTTAAAAGAGGCATAAAGAAATTTTTGATCTGGAGGTACCTAAATAGTTCTGATTGCGGTATTCCATAATTATCACAGAGGGTTGGGAAAGGGATAAAGGACGAGGAATTCACAAATTTGTGCATCTGCAGCATATCACTTCTAGCACATGCTCTGAAAGATCTGGGAGATACCCATGCTGGGTAAAATGCAGGGTTTTTGTAAAAAGATGGTAGAGGATTATGTAATGATTGCAACTGATTTCTGAATTTGTATCTGTCCCATAGGGAAACAAAATGTTTTGTAATTGGATTACGTAACCCTCTACATTGACAAGGGATCACATTCAGCAGCTTCAATCGATACCCATAGAGGGGATTCTTGTAGTGCATGATATGTAGTTAATGATGCTATATGTAGGCATTATCATTTTCAATAAAACACACACACACTGTAGTTTGTCCATTATGTTTAGATATTGCAGTGAATCAGCGGTGGGAGGGGCAGGAGATCGGCTCTCTACACAGACTACTGACAGGAAGGAATGGAGAGAGAGGGAGAGACTGACCACACAGCGGGATGAGGGAGGCATGTAAACGGACGGCGGTATCGTGGATCAGCAACCATGATTACTGTGGTCAGGACACAAAGGGGGTACAGGAACAGGCAGGACCAACCAGGTATTTTACAGCATAGAATGCAACAAATAACACTGCACAAGCACTATGCTATTGATTATGCTTTAAAGGAACAGGATAATTTTTTTTTTTTTAATAGGGTTACAACCACGTCAAAGCGTAAGAGGTAAACTCTTACTTTGATTTAAATATTATTTTTTCATTATTTTACCATTCAGCTAGAAATTAATAATGAATAAAGAACAATATTGGGCAATCGGTGAGATTTTAAAGTGTATCTAAATCAAAACCTTTTTTTCAGTTTTGGATGGAGTAGGGAGAGGTTAGGACTTCTTTCAGATTTTTATTTTCTGTCTGTGTCCTCAATGGGGAGATTCACCCTCTCTATTTTTTTGGTGTCCATTGTCACCACTATTGAAATTGATGGGGAATTAACATTTTTGGGATAGGATAGGATTCGAGAGGAAAACTTCCAATGGGGACATGAGTTCCTATGATGGATATGCACTTTGGAGCTTTCTCTGTCTTCCTGTGGTGTTTACAGGACAGGAATTGAAGGAATACTTCAGTACTTTAATGGCACAACATACAGACCACCTCTCAGGACCAGTAGAAGGGCAGTAGGAGTGGTACAACCTGAGCCAGGGAACTTCATTTCTCTTTCTGCAATCTCCTTCAGGCTGGGTTCCCACTCTTCATTGCAGTAACATGCATGTTACCTCAACACATAACACACGTTAAGTGTGCTAGCGCCTCAATTTACTAAGGCAATGCTGCTCCAATGCACATGTGTTACAACATT
>CM053030.1:105784887-105844408 GCA_028564925.1 Lithobates sylvaticus | reverse complement strand
ATCTGTATCTGTGCCCTCATCCGCTCTCTGATCCCCCCCACCCCTGTGCTGTCCAGGCCCCCCTGTGTGCCCAGCTCCCCACAGCACTGCTGGCTTCCCTTCTCTCCCGACGGCTGCTACTGGCACACAGGGGGATCGGTTTCAGTATGGTGAGTTGGGGGCTGCTAAATATGTCCCATTTCTCTGCTCCTGCCTTTCCTGAATGAACACAGTGAGCAATCGGTACTGATTGCTCCTGTGTCCATTCATCACAGAAGCACAGTAAACCGTGTTTACTATGCTTCAGATTGTGATGAAACAGGAAGTCTCCAAGCCATTCCTACTGGAAGCTGAGTCCGCATACCCTTTCTCAGAAGTCAGACATCTGGGGTATGTTTAGACCCCTTATATTTCAATAAAGCCCCCCAACAGGGAAAAAAAATAACATTCTAAAAAAAAAAAGGAAAAAATGCAATTCTAATTTAAAAAAAAACACCCAAAAATTTGGGAATTTGACAGAAGGTGAGGAGGCATATCGTTTCCTCCCTGTCTGCTTTAACTCCACATTAGCGTCCTGAAACCACGTGCTGTGCACCTGGTTACAGGGTGCTTTCAGAGCAGTGCCTTTCCCTTAGGTCTTGTTGGACGGGGATATAATTTCTGCCATGGCTGTAAAGCATAGCATTATGACCATGGCATTTGTACACCCCTAGACATTGCCTCTGTTGCTAAAGGGGGTAGCAGTTGGTGGGCCGGTAAAAGTGCAACTCAATCATTGGGTTTTACAACCCCCCCCAACCTTACATGTGAATAAGCCCTAAGGACTCATTCATACAGGTACTCTGGCCGTGTGAATGAGTGGATTGTTCCTACAGCTGGAGCTGCCTGTTACTCTATGACAGACTTTCTCAACCTTTTCAACACGGAGGAACCCTTGAAATAACCTTTCGGTCTCAGGGAACCCCTGTTAAAAATTGCTATATCTACAACTCATGATACATCAGTGGGATGGTCAATGGAAGAGTGCTCCTTACATCTGTGGTGTTGGGGAAGAATTTCCCCCTACAGATAGCTAAAAAGATCATTGGTGTCACTGGGAACTTATCTGAGAGGCAAAAATTGGTCATTGTTTAAGGAACCCTAGCAACCGTTGGAGGGACCCTGGTAGAGAAACCCTACTCTGAGGATGCAACAGCTTTACGAACACAACCACAGGTCCTAATTTGACAGGTGGGCAGGTGTATGTGAGTGGCCCTGAATGCACACTATCTGTGATTGGAGCCATACACCTGCACCCACCTGCCTATCAACTTAGGAACTGTGGCTGTGTTTGTACAGCTGCTTCATCCCCATAGCATAACATAGGCTGCCTACACACAGCTCCAAGTGGCTCCAGTCACGTAAACAAGCCACTGATTCCACTGTTTATTAACTCAATTTAGTTTTCGTTTAGATTTAGCAGGAATGTTGTTGTGTTTGTATCCTCTATGAAGGATTTTTTAATGTCTTTTTTATTAACAGAAAATTTGATATTTTTGGGGCGGGGGGCCATCAGGTAGGTTGTTTTGGGGCCCCATGATTTAACAGCAGCCCAGACTATGCCAGTAATTGTATTGGCCCAGGCTGAATCAATGTAGCTATGCAATTTAATTCACAGATAAACTTCAACTGTAATGATTACAGAGCTGCAATAATTTGTGGCTTATAGATCTGCCTAGAGCTCAACTTTAAAATGTTTGTGCCCATATTTAATGTGTTCTATACTGTATATCAGTTTTAAGGAAAACTCTTTACTGATTTAGAGTTATGGTATGTATTAAACTGCACCAGGTCTACACAAACATAAATTATATTAATATATTTTTCATGTATTACTATGCATACTTTATAGGACAGAAAAATGTTTTTATTCCAAATTATGACTGAGTGCAATATCTGCAGTTGTGTCAATAAACAGACGCGGCAGTATGGTTCCATTTCTCATACATAAATGAAAACTACAGGTATATCACACGTATAATATTCATGAATAAAAGCTGAGTTATGTTGTTCCTTAGATTTAGTTATACCACATTTTTATAATACTTTTGGACTTTTTTTTTTTACAAATAAAGGAAATTACGTTGGTGAGGTAGTAACATCAGCAGTGGATGTTTGAAGTAGGAATGAATGAACAGACCTTCAACATTTACTGTGATCTCTAGGTGACCAAAACTGATGTTTATCCATCTGTTTTTACTTTTAGGGCTAGCCACAAATTTTCTTAACATACTGTACATGTGGATGATGTCACAACCAACTCATGACCACCTTGTAAAACCTTCTAAAAAAAATTAAACAAACTATATGTCTCAGACGTGTAATTTTATGCAAAATAGTCTAGGGGAAAGCTTGTTGAACTTTACTAGATAAGCTAAAATAGATGACATCACAAGATTCAAATGTTAAAGAACTCTGTGAGGTTCTATTTGAGTCCAAAAAGTTAGATATTATGACCTCATCTTTAAGGGCTCATGCACACTACAGCTCAAAAATGCCTGATTTAAAGGACTTTGAGCTTTTTTTTTCTTCTGCCTCTAAACGCCCCTCCATGTTAGCCTAAAGTGGAGTACACGCTATAAAAAAATTTGGCGAACGATCGTGCGATTTTCCTCGTTGTTTCACCATGAAAAGAAACAAATTTTAATGTATTGGTGACAACAACTAAATAACAACCCCCTGCCGCCTGGATGCATTTGTGCGGCAGCTGAGGTGTTAATGTCTACCTTTCTTGCTACCATATATATATATATATATATATGCGTCAGCCAGCAAGAAGTTAAGCTTCTCAATAAGAGAAACTGAGAGGCAAAATTTTGCCAGTGAAAAGACAACATTATACGCGGATGACATGGTTTTATGTTTACGTGATTCTGACATATTGGCTCCTATGAGGCACTAGATATTATGGAATTGAGAATAATGGACTTTATAGGCACGTATAAAAGCAATTTCAAATTTTAATAGTTCACATAATATACAGACAATAATGTAATACAAATACATAGAACTCAGTAGTTCCCCTGGAGGATATAATGGAATATACTTCCTGTGAGGCAATACTGGATGTACTGGAAATATGCCCACACTGATATTTATATATATATATATATATATACTGTATATACAGTATCTCACAAAAGTGAGTCACCCCTCACATTTGTGTAAATATTACATTTTTTTCATGTGACAACACTGAAGAAATTACACTTTGCTACAATGTAAAGTAGTGAGTGTACAGGTTGTATAACAGTGTAAATTTGCTGTCCCCTCAAAATAACTCAACACACAACCATTAATGTCTAAAATGCTGGCAACAAAAGTGAGTACACCCCTAAGTGAACATGTACAAATTGGGCCCAAAGTGTCAGTATTTTGTGTGCCCATCATTATTTTTTCAGCACTGCCTTAACCCTCTTGGGCATGGAGTTCACCAGAGCTTCACAGGTTACCACTGGAGTTCTCTTCCACTCCTCCATGATGACATCACAGAGCTGGTGGATGTTAGAGACCTTGCGCTCCTCCACCTTCCATTTGAGAATGCCCCACAGATGCTCAATAGCTTTTAAACATTAATGGCTGTGTGTTGAGTTATTTTAAGAGGACAGCAAATTGACACTGTTGTACAAGCTGTACACTCACTACTTTACATTGTAGCAAAGTGTAATTTCTTCAGTGTTGTCACATGAAAAGATATAATAAAATATTTACAAAAATGTGAGGGGTGTACTCACTTTTGTGAGATACTGTATATCAGTGTGGGCATATTTCCAGTACATCCAGTATTGCCTCACAGAATGTATATTCCATTATATCCTCCAGGACAACCACTTTGAGTCCTGTGTATTTTTATTACATTATTGTCTGTATATGATGTGAGTTTTATGTGAACTATTAAAATTTTTAATTACTTTTATACGTGCCTATAAAGTACATTATTCCAAATTCCATAATATCTAGACTATTTAGGATGTGACACAATATTATATCAGGTGTTTGATTGCCACCTAAGGGCACTGCAGTCTATTTCAGTATCTCCTATGAGGCACTGGCGCATCTTCTGTTCCATGGAAGCAGGGCTCCATATCCCATTACTACTTCTATGCGGGCAACTATTAAAGCATGGGTGGTGGCTGGAAAAGCAGAATCCAGAGATTGTCAGGTAATTTGTCCCCATACACCATTATGGAAAAATCCTCAGCTTTCACACTTCTGTATGTATCCTGACCCTATAATGTGGACCAAATTTGGTATTGGGGGATATTAAAGTAAAGAATGGCATACTCTTTGAAATCTAAATGTAAACTGCCTAATTCTCATTTGTTTCATTATTTGCAATTTCGTCATGCATAGAATTCTCAATTTGGTACTGCTGCACTCAAATTACAGGAGGGTGGTTTGGAGTCTGTGCTTCAGGACGCTTCTTTAGACAAGGTTCTGTCCAATATTTACAAGCAACTGTTTGTGGATGTCCTCAGGGTCCTCGCACCTTGCAGAGCAGCTTTGGAGGGGGTGTTCCTTCAGTTAGACGGGGACGACTGGGATGATCTTTGGGAAATCAATTTTTCCAGGCTGGTTTTGGCTAGAGACCATCTCATCCAATACAAATTCCTGCATCAAATATACCTTACCCAAGCCAGATTGGCTAGGATCTTTCCTTCCCGGTCGTCCTGTTGCTGGCGGTGCCCCTCACCCAGGTCAGACTTTCTACACATTTTTTGGGGCTGTGTGGCTATACAGAGGTTTTGGCAGGAAGTTACTGAATGTATAGAGGAAGTTACTATACTCTGTGTTTGGCCAACTGTGGATGTATGGTGAAATTATATGGAAAGTATATGGAAATTGGGGCTAGTTGATGCCCTGGCCCCCAAGAAAATAATAAGTACCCTTTTGACATTACTATTTTATTATGCTAGAAAGTTGATAGTTCTCTCTTGGAAAAGGCCTACACCTGCTACTGCTCCGCCCTGGAAGGCACTTATTAACCACTTGCCAACCAACCACTGTCATTATACTGCAACAGGTCGGCACGATCCCGTGAACCATCATAGATGTATGTCGGTCCCTTTAAGCGGGATAGCAGGCATGCGTGATGCTCACGCCGATGCTCGTTAACGGTGGTCACAATGACCGCTGACCATTAGCAATCCCGGGTACGAGAGGCAGAACAGAGATGTGTGTGTGTAAACACACACATCCCAGTTCTGTGAGGAGAGAGAGATTGTGAGATCCTACGAGTTGGGGAACCACGATCTCTCATCTCCTATAGTCAGTTCCATCCCCCTCAGTTAGAACACATTTAACCCCTTGATAACCTCCTAGTGTTAACGCCGTCCCTGCCAGTGACATTTATACAGTAATCAGTGCATTTTTATAGCACTGATCGCTGTATAATTGTCAATCGACCCAAAAATGTGTAAAAAGTGTCCGACGTGTCCGACATAATGTCACAGTCTCGATAAAAATCACAGATCGCTGCCATTACTAGTAAAAAAAAAAATAATAATAATAAAAATGCCATAAATCAATCCCCTATTTTGTAGACGCTATAACCTTTGCGCAAACCAATCAATATATGCTTTTTGCGATTTTTATTACCAAAAATATGTAGAAGAATGCATATCGGTCTAAACTGAGGAAGAAATTAGCTTTAAAAAAATAAATAAAATAGGGCTATTTATTACAGCAAAAAGTACAACATAGTGGGGGTTATGTAATAAAGGAAACTCCACTTTGCACTGCAAGTACACTTGGAAGTAAAGTCACTGTAGATCCGAAGGGTACCCTTATAGCGACTGCACTTCCAAGTGCACTTGCAGTGCAAAGTGGATTTGCCTTTCATAAATAATCCCCATTGTGTTTTTTTCAAAATTGTCGCTCTTTTTTTGTTTATAGCACAAATTTAAAACGCAGAGATGATCAAATATCACCAAAAGAAATCTCTATTTGTGGGAAAAAAAGAACGTCAATTTTGTTTGGGTACAGCGTCGCACGACCTCACAATTGTCAGTTAAAGAGACGCAGTGCTGTATTGCAAAGAATGGCCTGGTCATTGAGCAGCCAATTCCTTCAAGAGGTTGAAGTGGTTAATAAAGCCCTTTCTTTGTATAAAGTCACGTATACTAGTAGGGGTATACCCAGTACATTTATTAAAGTGTGGGGGGTGGATGAATAGAGCATCTACAGTGTCTGACTAAATCAGTATGCTATTAGGCTCCTGGTGGTGACAATATTTTATGCATGTGAAAGGTGTAACAGTTCTATTGGGATTTAGTACAGAGCTTCCCTTGATGCACGTAGGGTATTTGGGTACTGTATCCAGGGTCTATTGCATACAATGTTATTAGTAATGGGAGCCAGTAGAACTCACATTTTAAGAATTTATATCCACGTTAATGTACAGTAGACATGGGAACTGTCAACAAATTTGTTTCGTTTCGTCCCGTTTCGTATATAAAAAAATTCGTAATTCGTGTACGAAATTCCGTTCGAATTCGTACGAAATACAAATTTTGTACGAACCGTAATTTTTTTTTCGAATCGTTACGAATCGCTAGTAAAGTTACGAATCGTTACGAATCGTTAACGCGGCTAATGAATTGTCGGTTCTCGTAACACAGAGAACAATTCGAATCCAACTACAAATATCGAATTTCAATTTCAAGCTACGAATCGTTACGAATAGTTACGAATCGTTAGTAAATCCAACTACAAATATCGAATTTCAACTAATATGAAAGAAATTATAATAGCGGATATAACGAATGCTTCGAATGAATTTGAGATTCAGTATATCTAATATAGAGAACTGTTCCTGCACAAAGTGTAATTTTTGCAGGAAAAAAGCTATTTAAAAGCACTCATATCACTCAATCAATCATATAAAAAAAAAAAAAAGCGTGGGGGTCCCCCCAAATTCAATAACCAGGCCCTTCAAGTCTGGTATGGATATTAAGGGGAACCCCAGCCAAAAAAAAAAAATAATGGCGTGGGGTCCCCCCCCCAAATATCCATACCAGACCCTTCAGGTCTGGGATGGATTTTAAGGGGAACCCCGGCCAAAAAAAAAAAAATGGCGTGGGGTCCCCCTCAAAATCCATACCAGACCCTTTATCCGAGCACGCAACCTGGCAGGCCGCAGGAAAAGAGGGGGGACGAGATCGGCCCCCCCTCCCGCCTGAACCGTACCAGGCCACATGCCCTCAACATTGGGAGGGTGCTTTGGGGGTCTGAGACCCCCAAAGCACCTTGTCCCCATGTTGATGAGGACAAGGGCCTCATCCCCACAACCCTGGCCGGTGGTTGTGGGGGTCTGCGGGCGGGGGGCTTATCGGAATCTGGAAGTCCCCTTTAACAAGGGGACCCCCAGATCCCGGCCCCCCCTGTGTGAAATGGTAAGGGGGTACAAAATTACCCCTACCATTTCACCAAAAAAGTGACAAAAATTTTAAAAATGAAAGGAGACGGTCTTTGACAATTCCTTTATTAAAATCTTCTTTCTTCTTTCTTCTGGTCTTCTTCCTTCTTCCTTTCTTCATCCTTCGGTTTCTTCATCTTCTCCTTCCGTCATCTTCTTCCATCTTCTTCTTCCTCCGATTCGCTTCTTCTTCCTCCAATTCGCTTCTTCTTCCTCCGGTCTTCTCGTCCGGCATCGGCGTCTGTTCTCGGGCCACTCCTCGCAATGGGAGGCTCCCGGTGTGTGAGGCTTCACTCCGGCTTACAGGTCTTTTATAACGGAGGGCACACTTTGTACAGAGACAGTTCTAAGCACGGGAAACATGACCCCCTTCATATGCATACTATATATATATATATATATACTATATACTCTATAGTACGTCTATGAAGGGGGGGGCATGTTTCCCGTGCTTAGAACTAACAAATATCTAATTTCAACTAATATGAAAGAAATTATAATAGCGGATATAACAAATGATTCGAACGATTCGAGATTCAGTATATCTAATATAGAGAACTGTTTCTGCACAATGTCATTTTTGCAGGAAAAAAAAGCTATTTAAAATCACCCGCGGCTATTGCCAGCAAATGAATTGTCGGATCCGTAACACAGAGAACAGTCATTCATTGATAAAAAAAAGTGTGAGGGTCCCCCCAAATTCAATAACCAGGCCCTTCAGGTCTGCTATGGATATTAAGGGGGCCCCAGCCAAAAAAAAAAATGGCGTGGGGTCCCCCTAAATATCCATACCAGACCCTCGAGGTCTGGGATGGATTTTAAGGGGAACCCCAGTCAAAAAAAATGGCGTGGGGTCCCCCTCAAAATCCATACCAGACCCTTATCCGAGCACGCAACCTGGCAGGCCGCAGGAAAAGAGGGGGGACGAGAGCGCCCCCCCCTCCCGCCTGAACCGTACCAGGCCACATGCCCTCAACATTGGGAGGGTGCTTTGGGGTCCCCCCAAAGCACCTTGTCCCCATGTTGATGAGGACAAGGGCCTCATCCCCACAACCCTGGCCGGTGGTTGTGGGGGTCTGTGGGCGGGGGGCTTATCGGAATCTGGAAGCCCCCTTTAACAAGGGGACCCCCAGATCCCGCCCCCCCTGTGTGAAATAGTAAGGGGGTACAAAAGTACCCCTACCATTTCACCAAAAAAGTGTCAAAAATTGTAAAAATGACAGGAGACGGTCTTTGACAATTCCTTTATTAAAATCTTCTGCTCTTCCTTTCTTCATCCTTCGGTTTCTTCATCTTCTCCTTCCATCTTCTTCTTCCATCTTCTTCTTCCTCCGATTCGCTTCTTCTTCCTCCGGTCTTCTCGTCCTTCTCGTCCGGCATCGGCGTCGGCGTCTCTTCTGGGCCACTCCTCGCAATGGGAGGCTCCCGGTGTGTGAGGCTTCGCTCCGGCTGACAGGTCTTTTATAACGGAGGGCACCTGGTGACCCCGCCCCCCTCTGACGTCATGGGGAAAGCCATAGGGAAGTCCCCATGACGTCCCCGTGCGTCAGAGGGGGCGGGGTCACCAGGTGCCCTTCGTTATAAAAGACCTGTCAGCCGGAGCGAAGCCTCACACAGCGGGAGCCTTCCATTGCGAGGAGCGGCCCGAGAACAGCCGCCGATGCCGGACGAGGAGGACGAGAAGACCGGCGCAAGAAGAAGCGAATCGGAGGAAGAAGAAGATGGAAGAAGAAGATGGAAGAAGATGGAAGAAGATGCCGGAAGGAGAAGATGAAGAAACCGAAGGATGAAGAAAGGAAGACCAGAAGAAAGAAGATTTTAATAAAGGATTTGTCAAAGACCGTCTCCTGTCATTTTTGTCACTTTTTTGGTGAAATGGTAGGGGTACTTTTGTACCCCCTTACCATTTCACACAGGGGGGGGCGGGATCTGGGGGTCCCCTTGTTAAAGGGGGCTTCCAGATTCCGATAACCCCCCCCCCCCGCCCGCAGACCCCCACAACCACTGGCCAGGGTTGTGGGGATGAGGCCCTTGTCCTCAACAACATGGGGACAAGGTGCTTTGGGGGTCTCAGACCCCCAAAGCACCCTCCCAATGTTGAGGGCATGTGGCCTGAATTCGATATTGGTAGTTGGATTCGAATAATTTGGAGCTGAAATTCGTAAACTGAATTTATCCTGCAAAAATGACACTTTGTCATTCGAATCCATTCTAATTCATTCGAATCATTCGTTATATCTGCTATAATAATTTCTTTCATATTAGTTGAAATTCGATATTTGGTAGTCAGATTCGAATAAATTCGGCAACGAAATTCGTAAACGGAATTTCGTATTCCGTACGGAATTCGTATTCGAAAAAATTCGTACTACGGATTCGTAAATTCGTACGAATTTATTTTTTATTGCTCTGAAAAATCAAATACATTTTTTTCCAAAACAAAAAAAAGTTGGCAGTGAAAAATCTTACTGCAAAATGTTTTCAAAATCGCTACACTCTTCCCTACTGCAGATCAAACACATTCTTATTATTTCTACAAAATCTATCTTAAAGAAATCCTGTACCAAGAGAGTGTCACTAAACATTTGCTCATATCCACTTCGGGGCACTAAGGGTCCCGTCACACAAGCTCTATCTGCTCCATTCAGCAGGGGATTTGTTCACAGATCCCGTGCTAAAAAGAGCAGACTGATCCTGTGTAAAGGAACTGAAGCTTTGAGCTGAATGGGACAGATGGCACTTTTGTGACATCCATGCCTATTCAGTTTTCGTCTGCATTTTGACATTGGACCAATGATGAATCTATGGGCAGCCCAGTGAAACGTCTTGTGTCAGTTTACATCAGCCTACTTCTGATTTGTCTGGTTTAGGTCCAAAAAGCGTAAAAGAATGCTGTCCAGGACAGGCACAGAGGTAGGTGAGTTTAAATGGTTAAAACATGTTTAAAGGGTCGTCTATGGAGATTTATAGGTACTGTAGTTTGTCGCCATTCCACTAGTGTGCACAATTTCAAAGCATGACATGTTAGGTGTCTATTTACTTGGCGTAACATCATCTTTCACATTGTACAAAAAATTGGGCAAACTTTACTGTTTATTTTTTTTTAATTCTTGAAAGTGTCTTTTTTCCCAAAAAAATGCATTTGAAAGGCCGCTGGACAAATACGGTGTGACATTAAATATTACATCAATCGCCAATTTATTCTCTAGGGTCTCTGCTAAAAAATATATATATAATGTTTGGGGGTTCTAGTAAAAAATACTGATTTTAACTTGTAAGCAACAAATGTCAGAAATAGGTTTAGGCATGAGAGGGTTTTAATGATAAAGGTATGTTCATTTTTTACCTGGTGGGGAAGGGGCGGCCTGTGCAGTCCCATGGAGGAAAGCTGAAAAAGACATTAGAAGAAGTGTTCATACAGAGAATTAGTAATGTCAAATCATATATTTAGGTTTGTTTGCTCCTAGTTCAGAAATCCTAGTTCGCATGCTATATTTGGAGAGCCTGGAATTCAGCTTTAAATACCAGAAGTCAGCACTTACAATATTTAGTAAAGTGCACAAGCTTACTGTACATATCCAGGACTTATAACATAAAAGAACTTGGGATATAGAGAAAGTGTGTGTGTTTTGGGATTGTTAATGCAGTAAGAACCTCAAAAAAATAAAGGATTCATTATTTTGGATGGGTTCTCTTGAAAAGACTGCCACCTAGCAGATGCATATGATTATGCAGAAAGTGGTAGTGTTTAAGTTAGAACTGTTGAATTAACAATTGTGAAATGTAGAGGACTAGGCCTTTTTTGAAAGTCTTTAATGAAAGAAAGTCCATTAAAAACTGAAAATTAAGCCTGGATATGCACACATGAAACAGTCTACTTATCAATGGATTCTCATAGAAACTAGGCATTTCTGCAGGGCATCCACATTCACAGAATCACCTATTCCTTAAAACTGTCCCTTTGCTTCTGGACAATTTTACCCATTTTAATTTGGCCAATTTATCCTCTTTAGTATTTTAATTCTTGTGCTCTTTGTCTCTAGTAAATTTTGGTCTAGCCTTGATTATTAACATTTGTCCCGTTGTTGACCAATTTTAGACTCCTGTGTCATCTGTTGCCTCCTAATTTTTGCAGTAAAACACTAGTTGTACATGCAATTGAACATATACACTCTTTCCTACCTAATAAGCCCTATTCCTAACTTAAGTATATCAACAGGGTTAGTGCAATAGAATCCTGTAATTTATTCTTGTAGCATCTCGATTGTAGACACTCCAGGTAAAATCGTCCTGTAAACAAATGGTTAATCATATGGCTAGCAAACAGTGTCAAAAGTAAAACATCATCCTCAGGAATATGATCCTCCACATCCATACTACATGTCCTACTCTAAGTAATGCCATAAAGTCTATAAATTAACCCTAGGCACTCTTAGAATATATTTTCGTCATGGTTTTCGTCATGGTGCAGGCCTGATAGTCTTCACCAGCAGTTGGAGCTCATTAGATTATATCCAATAAGGCACAGTGATGAATGGACAGACTGATTGGCTTAAACAGGCTAATGGTACTCCTTGAAGTGGTTTTAGGTAAAGGTGTCTATGTACAGTGTTCAAATAGAAGTGCAGTAAAGTGTTCCAAAAGTAAAGGTGTCTGTACACAGTGTTCAAATAAAGTAACCGGGGAAATAATTCAGAAGGTAGGCAGTTTCCCTCTCACCAACGACTGGTCCGAACTAGAGGATTTGAACTCAGTGACCCGGGAAGAGACGTCCATCAATGGAGCCGCCAGCGGAGTGTAAATGAACATGGTGTCGGGCTGCTGAGTTGGTGCCGTGAAAATGTCTGGCAAACAGCCACAGAGATGGGCCCTACAAGGCCAGGCTGGAGTTTCTTGACACTGTGTGGGAGGCCGCAACTTCTCTTTCCCTGTCATGGAGAGGTATGCCTTACACAAGGCTCAGGAAGAAGAGAGCGTGAGACCGAACTCCTGTCTTCTTTATAGTCTCTCCCAGAAGTCCCCTGGTGGTAGAAAGGATCCCTGGGATATGTAGTCCTGGTGTATAGTTATGCAATGGAACCGCCGGTCACAAAAAAGTCAGTAATGTCAGTCAGAGAGGAAACAATGCCATAAAAGATTGTAAGTGGTCTCCCAAAGATCCTTTCACTAGTGAATTGTTCCCTAGACAAGGCCATTAGTGTTACTTGGTCAGTGATGTAATTTAATCCATTTTCCACATGAACAGTTTCCTTTGCAGATCAGAAGTGATAAGTGAATTTGTTTGAAAACCAGGTAAAGAGGGCAAATCTTCTCATTGCTAATGTGTTGGCTTTCTTAAACAAACCTATGCAGATTCCTCCAATCTGCATACAGCCATTGAATTCTGGAATGATGATTGATTTGCTTCCAAAATTGCTTGATGTACATGAAGGTGAATCAAAAAATGATAATCAATTCTCCTGATTTCATAATTTCTACTGATTTGGTGTAAGTTACTTATGCATGTACCTAAAGACTGACCATAGACAGTTCAAGCCTTGGCCGGTTCTGCAGGAACCTGCCGAAATTCGAACAGTGTGTGGCAGGCTGAATGTACCAAGTTGGTTGATCAATTAATCAACTTGTGTACAACCACTATAGTGGTTGCTATAGCTGCTAGCTATAATCACTGTCTTCTCCCAGTAGCGATGGCTTCCCCCACCCCCACCGGGACCAGACAATTGCTTGACAGGAGGGATTCCCCTGTCAGCACTGTCTGTGTTGATAGAGGAAATTGTGCAAATTTCTTTCCTGCAACCCGTGATTGCAGGAAAGAAATTTGCACTGCATCTGGCCTGCCTTAGGTAGCCCCTTAATCTATATAATTCAGATAAATTTACAAGACAATCTGAATATGTATAGAAAAAAAATAGATAAGCACTAAATGTAGAAAGTTACATTGATTGAACACATTGGAAAATCCCCCAGACTTTGATCATTGTTCTAAGTAGGGATGGGCTAACCGTTCGGCTCGAGCATGAGTTCAGGCCAAACTGTTGCCAAACTGTTGCTTGTTAACAACCAGCAGTGTAAGGTGGTTGTTAAGGAGCAGGGCCAGGAAGCCAGCCGCTGCATCCTTAACATCCGATGAGTCATCAGCTGTCAATGGGTCTGGTATGGATTTGGAGGGGAACCCCACGCCAAAATGTATTTAAAAAAAAACGGCGTGCAGTCCCCCTCAAAATCCAGACCGTTATCCGGGCATGCAGCCTGGCAGGTCAAGAAAGGGGGGACTAGCACGCGCCCCCCCCCCTCCTGAACCATACCAGGCCACATGGCCTCAACTTGGGGGGTGAGGGCTTTAGGGCAAAGGGGGGGGTGCTCCCCCCACCCCAAAGCACCATGTCCTCATGTTGAGGAGGACAGGGGTCTCTTCCCCACATACCTTGACTGGTGTTGTCAGGGTCTGCAGGCCCCCAGGTCCTGCCCCCCCATGTGAATGTTTATTGGGTACTTAGTACCCCTACCTATTCACCCCAAAAAAATCAAAAAGTAATAAACACAAGAGACAAGCTTTTGACAATTCCTTTATTAAAAAATAAAAAAATAGTGTTCGATCCTTGATCCATCGTCCACTTTGACATTTCTTATATAGGTAAGGGGTGGGGCCAGCATGCACCAGTCTTTAATGTCAAAAGGGAGTGCCACTTTACAGGTACATTAAGGAGACCCCCCAGCCACTATATTTACCCATTGCCATCCAGTGCATAATGATATACTTTGGCACAATGGCACAGCTGCGCAAATGGGCATACCTGTACGTCCCCTTTAAATTGCGGGCTAGTAGGCGCTCGCCGCGGGAGCATACCCACAGTTCCCGCAAACTCTATGTCCGCTGGTGGCCTGCAATCGTGACACGGAGAGGCAGAATGGGGAGATGCCTATGTAAACAAGGCATTTCCCTGTTTTGCCTAGCAGCATGACAGGGATCTACTGCTCCCTGTCATCGGGAGCAGTAATCTCTGTCATGTTCTAGTGAGCCCATCCCCCCTACAGTTAGAACTCATTTAACCCCTTGATCGTCCCCTAGTGTTTAACCCCTTCCCTGCCAGTGACATTTACATAGTAATCAGTACATTTTTATAGCACTGATCGCTGTATAAATGTCACTGGTCCCAAAATAGTGTCAAAAGAGTCCGATCTGTTGCAGTAATGATAAAAATCGCAGATCGCCGCCAATACTAACTATATAACTAATAATATTTATGATAAAAATTACATAAATATAGCCTCTATATTGTAGATGCTATAAATTGTGCACAAACCAATCAATATACGTTTATTGCGATTTTTTTTACCAAAAATATGTCAAGGAATACATATCAGCATAAACTGAGGAAGAAATTCGTTTTTTTAGATATTTTTTGTGGATATTTATTATAGCAAAATGTAAAAAATATTGTTTTTTTTTCAAACTTTTTGCTCTTTTTTTGTTTATAGCGCAAAAAAATTAAATTGCAGAGGTGATCAAATATCATCAAAAGAAAGCGCTTTTTGTGGGGAAAAAAAGGATGTCAATTTGGTTTGGGTGCAACGCCGCACGCCCGCGCAATTGTCAGTTAAAGCAACGCAGTGCCGTATCGCAAAAAATGCTCTGGTCAGGAAGGGGGTAAATCCTTCCGGGGCTGAAGTGGTTAAAGGAATTTTTCATTTTAATTGTTAGTGCAATCCTTAAAGTGCTTAAGTATCATTAAAAATCACTGCTCCTGAATAAAGTTAATCTTTCTCTGAAAATAAGACCTACCCCAAAAGTAAGACCTAGCGTCATTTTCCAGGAGGGCTGCAATATAATTCCTACCCTGAAAATAAGCCCTAGTTTAAAATGCCTGTAAAATCCCATAACCCCCTCTATTACAGTAGTACATAATGTACAATGTGTGTGTTTCTGTAATATAAATGCGGGGAAGAGAGCTCCGGCAGGTCACAGAAGCGCAGAGCGACGATATAACAAAGGTATTTGGCACAATTATATTACAGAAACACACACATTGCACATTATATACTGCTGTAATAGAGTGGATTATAGGATTTTACAAGCATTTTAACTCAGTTCACACTTGGAGTTCCTGTCAGGCAGGGAGAGAGAGAGAAGACAGCACATTACATGGTAAGACCTACCCCGAAAATAAGCCCTACTGTGTCTTTTGTTGCCAAAATTAATATAAGATTCTAGCTTATTTTCGGGGAAACACGGTAGCAACAAACAATATACACAGGTTTCAGGTAATTAGATGAGCTAAATTAAAAAGGACATAAGGAAAGTCAAATATACTATATTGTATGCATTTGCTTAGAGTTGTTTTTTAAGAAATTATAAATATATTCTGATTTCTGAGCATGACCAACCAGTAACCCATTTTGTGCAAACATTTGTATCTCATTGTTTTGTCTTCTGCAGAAGTGTAAAACATTATTTTTTTTTAACTAACCAACTGACGTCATACTCAAAAATGCAATTAATAAACCACAGGCCGAAAAAAAGAAATACTGCTGAGAACTGTGCACAGATACTATATAATGAAATATTGTTTTTGTAGGAGCTGCAAATGAATCAAGTGAATACTTTGGGAAAAGAAAACATTTGTTCCCTCCTTAAAAATATAAAAACGTTGTTTTGAAAAGCCTAAAGAAATTCCGCTGCAAGGTGTTACCTGTGAAGTTTGTGGGTTATTGGTTCCTACGTCATGTTACCTTCTGGCCTGCAATGGAAACGCAATAAAGTCACGCAGGGTGAGGTAACTGCTGGGGAGAAGCTGGGTGGAGTGATATGTTCTGGACTGAATATCTAGAGTATTAGGATATTGCTGGCTCCAATTTATCCCAAGAAGACATCACTTTGCATTCTTTAGTACAAAATAAATATTTTTTAATGGGAATCTGAATTTTTATGTGTTTTAGCAATTTAGTTTGAGATGGTTCAGAATGTATACTCAAGTAACAAACTAATCTGATTCCTTCTTGACCTATGAAAAAATAGAGAAAGGATTTATTTTTGTCATAATAACTTTAGTTATAAATAATCAATATAAATAATGAAAAACAAATAATTAATAGGTATTTATAAAATGCTAATTCACACCAATGTGTTTTTTCATGCTTTTTGCAGAAATACATTTTTATACATTTTTTGAAACATATTAAACATACATGAGGTTTTGTATTTTGCATACAATCACAAATGTTTTACAACATGTATACATCGGATTGGACATAAGCAACATTGTCATATTAATTTAATGCCAAATTAACATTCAGTAATCAAAGTATATTAATATGAATACTAATAATATAAAAGTATATTAATATGAACCATTTAAGATATACAATAGAAGTAAAAATAAACCAAAAAACTGAAAAAATAAAGTTCTTAGTTAAAATAACAAGGATAACAGTAAGCAATGTAGTGTAAACTCATGAATGAATGTTTAAATAAGGGTCCAAACATATCTAATTGACTTGACTGGTGTATGCTGATGCATGGTTTTCTAACCTGTTAACCACTCCACTCTTGTATTACTTACCCTTACCTTCCGAATAAAACACACCACACCTTCTGGATTAAATGTCCGTCTGGCCCCTTTATTAACAATATACAGTCAAAAAAGCTGCGCCAACACCACTATATAAAAATTATATATATATATACTGCTATCCTAAAAATGGCAGGAAATATCAATTATAAAGTGACATAATTCACCAATAACTTCTAAATAATAACAGTACTGTTACTGAAAGTACTGAGTGGGTGGTCTACATGTTGCAGTGCCCATGTGGGCTGCAATATGTAGGCTGCACCAAACGCCCTTTACAGGTTCGTTTAAATAGTGGTGTTGGCACAGCTTTTTTGACTGTATATTGTTTTTTGTGTGTCTATCCCACCTAAGCCGCAGCCTACACGCTATACAATTACCAATTTTTTTGTTGAGCGCAGTTTATTTTTTCTATACCCTTTATTAACAACCATAACAAAATTCCTTAAACGAACTTCCATTTAAATACATATATATGTATGTGTGTATATATATATATATATATATATTTATATATACTGACTGTTATGTCTGAGGTTAATGAAGGAAGGTATTCTATCGCATGGGCTGTTACCACCACCACTTCCACATCCTGGCCCCTAGCCGCGATCCCACTAGCTCAGGGACAACTATTGCCACCTTCTTGCCCAATACAGCCCGATGACCGATAGCCCATGATTACCATATAGGGAAGGTACCCATACCGAGATAGGCCCAACCCGTTCCACACCATATACTGTATACCTTCCACCATTCCGACCTTCATGAACCAGAGACCCCTGCCACAGGCGCCCACTAGTGACACCTTACGCGTGGGCCGCCAGCCACAGCCGCAAAGCCCATTGGAGACCTTCCTGGAGCCCCAGGAACCACATATCTTAGACCACAGCTGACAAGTAAACCCTGTCTCCCCTTAAATATCCTTTTCTGGAACCCCCTCAACGTCTTCCGAACTATGAAAGCCATTGTAACATCCTCCACACCACCCAATTTAAACAAAAAAGCCAAACCCGACATCTTACTGTTAACCCGAGCAACAGACACCCCGTCTTAGCAATTCTTACCCAGAAAGTACAACAACGTGTGTAGCCGGTCTTCATCACTGGAACAACCCCCGACCCTACATACCAGCTCATGCCATTCTCTCCACATCCGCTCATAAGCCTGCCAAGTAGCCTCTGCCACTGACTTATGAACCAACGACATCACTGTCAATATGAGATCCCAGAAAAAACCAGGGCATGGGAATCCAAGCTGCTCTGCCTCCGGGGCCAACTGCCGAAATATGTCCCACTGTAATCGAGAAAGTGCATCAGCCACCTTATTCTCAATCCCCGGAATATGAACAGCACAAACAAAAATATTCAACTGTAAACACAACAACACCAAGTGACGAAGCAAACGGACCACATGCAGGGAAGATGCTGACAAGGAATTGATGGCCTGCACCACCCACAGATTATCGCAATGAAAGCGAACCCGCTGGTTCTAGAAATCTGACCCACAAAGGTCCACAGCCAGCACGATAGGAAAAAGTTCTAACAACATAAAATTCTGAATGAGCTCAGACCCTGACAACACCTTCGGCCACCGACCCGAACACCATCGACCATTCAAATAAGCTGCATAACCTACCGACCCTGCTGCATCAGTAAAGATATCCATCTCCGCACCTGCACCATCGGCCCTTGCCAAAAAAAACGGCCGTTGAACTACTCCAAGAACACGTCCCACACCTGCAAATCCTCCCGATGTTCCAGACTAATCCGTACAAAGTGATGCAGGGCCTTCACTCCCGCCATGGCAGCCACCAAGCATCTACAAAACACAAGCCCCATGGGGGCATGATGGAGGCATGATGCGACAAGCAAAGTTGAGCTTTCCCAACAATGATTGCAACTCCCTCAACTGCACTTTTGAGCGACGGATCACCTCGGCCACCGTCCGCCAGAGATCCTCCAGCTTGTCGCTTGGCAAGCGGCACTCCATCAAATTGGTATCGATGACGATCCCCAAAAACTGCAAAACCGTAGTGGGTCCCTCAGTCTTGTCTTTAGCCAACGGAACCCCAAAAACTTGAAAAGCTAATTGGAGGAAATGCACACACACCCCCCTTAACATAGGCAGAGGAAGGAAGATACTTTCAGGGCTGTGCTGTGACAAGACAAGCCCTCTGCTATTCTATTTATAGCACCCTCCTCAAAACAAATTTTGGGCTGCTTTTATCTACCGTCTCGGAGAACTTGTCAGAAGTTATCATGCTGATAACAGAGGAACGAAACAGCAGAAAGACACGGGACTCATGGCTTTGGAGATAGATAGGTAAACACTACAGATATATGTGCCCAGGTCAGATTTCATGAATCGGGTTTACATCCACTTTAATGCTATACCCACTGGGAGCTAACAGACAAAGCTTTTTTTTTGTACATAGGGACTTATTCAGTAAGCACAGTGGAGCGGTGACTCTGGCATATTAACTCACTCACTGAGGATGAGTTGCAAAGGTGTTCCCTTAGCTTAATCAATGTGCTGAAAATTCACTTTGCAAAGAGTACCCAACCATATGCAAGGAAAATAAAAAACAGCACTGAGGCAAATTTCCTTGCAAAGTTCAACTTACCTTGTAAAGTGAACAGACTATTTGCCTCTAGTAAATCAAACCCACTGACTCTGGCATGTAAACTCAACGGGCTTGATTTACTAAAGGCAAATAGACTGTGCACTTTGCAAGTGCAGTTGCTCCAGAGCTTAGTAAATGAGGTAAAGCGTAAGAATATCCAATCACATGCAAGGAAAATAAAAAAAAACTGCATTTTTGCTTGCACATGATTGGATTATGGAAGTCAGCAGAGCTTTTGCTCTTTGACTAAGCTCTGGTGCAACTGCTCTTGTAGAGTGCAACTGCACTTTGCAAAGTGCACAGTCTATTCGCCTTTAGTAAATCAAACCCACTGACTCTGGCATGTAGGCTCAATAACTCTGGCACAGGAGCGCAGGTGACCTTTATGTATGAGTAAAGAGACCAATACATGTTGTTGCATCTATATGTTAGTGCTGTGACTCTGACATACATGTGCATTGACCCTGGAATGTGAGTAAACTGACTCAGACATAAGAGTAGTCAGGGCTTTTTTCTCAGAGAATAGGTGCAGGAATCCACCCTCCAAAGTCAACTCCCTGCCCTGACCCCCCTCCCTTCCTTGTGGAAGAGTAGTAAAATGATGCCAAATAATAGGTGTGGTCAAGGCTCAGAGCTGCTTTTTGCACACAATTAAAGGCTCAGGAAAGTGTAACACACAGAGTTGTGCAGTGCTGAGGAGTGTGTATCACACAGTGTGCAGAGAAAAATTAGCATTCCCATCCACAGCTCACCTTCTCTCCTTCCGTCCAAAGCTCACCTTCTACTACCCCGTCCACAGCTCAACTCCACCATCCACAGCTTTCCTTCTTTCCTCCCATCCAAAGCTCACCTTCTAATACCCCATCCACAGCACAACTCCCCCCCATCCACAGCTTGCCTTCTCTCCTCCTGTCCGAAGCTCACCTTCTACTGCCAGGTCCACAGCTCAACCCCCCCCCCATCCCCAGCTTACCTTCTCTCCTCCTGTCTGAAGCTCACCTTCTACTACCCTGTCCAAAACTCAACACCCCATCCACAGCTTGCCTACTCTCCTCCTGTCTGAAGCTCACCTTCTACTACCCCATCCACAGCTCAACTCCCCCCCCCCCCCCTATCAGCAGCTTGCCTTCTCTCCTCCCGTCCAAAGCTTACCTTCTACTACCACGTTCACAGCTCAACCCCCCCCCCAATCAGCAGCTTGCCTTCTCTCCTCCCATCCAAAGCTCATCTTCTACTACCCTGTGCACAGATCAACTCCCCCCCATCAGCAGCGTGTCTTCTCTCCTCCCATCTAAAGCTTACCTCATTTTGCCTTCTCTCCTCCTGTCCGAAGCTGAAGCTCACCTTCTACTACCCCATCCACAGCTCAACTCCCCCCCCCCCCAACATCCCCAGCTTGCCTTCTCTTCCTCCCATCTGAAGCTCACCTTCTACTACCCCGTCCACAGCTCAACTCCCCCCCTATCCACAGCTTGCCTTTTCTCTTCCTGTCTGAAGCTCACCTTCTACTACCCCATCCACAGCTCAACTCCCCCCCCCCCCCCACATCTACAGCTTGCCTTCTCTTCCTCCCATCCGAAGCTCACCTTCTACTACCCCATCCACAGCTCAACTCCCCCCCATACACAGCTTGCCTTCTCTCCTCCTGTCCAAAGCTCACCTTCTACTACCCCGTCCACAGCTCGACCCCCCCCCCACATCTACAGCTTGCCTTCTCTTCCTCCCATCCGAAGCTCACCTTCTACTACCCCATCCACAGCTCACCTCCCCCATACACAGCTTGCCTTCTCTCCTCCTGTCCAAAGCTCACCTTCTACTACCCCGTCCACAGCTCGACTCCCCCCCCCACATCTACAGCTTGCCTTCTCTTCCTCCCATCCACAGCTTACCGTCACCCCATCCACAGGTCAACCTCTTCCCTTCCATCCACAGGTCACCCTCTTTCCCCCTCATCAACAGCCCACCTTCCCTCCCCATCTGAAGTTCGCTGTCTCCCCCCTGTCCATAGGTCACCCTCTCCCCCATCCACAGCTCACCTTCTCTCCCCCCATCCACAACTCCCCTTCCTTCCCTATCCACAACTCACCCTCCCCCTCCTGTCTACAGGTCACCCTCTCCCTCCCCATACACTATTGTCATTGTGAAAGTGAGGAGAAATGTTTTTTAACAAAGCCCTGGATGGCATTAAAAAAAGTTCTGACTTGACATACAAATCCAGTGGGGAGACTGGGACCTTATTATGGCTTCATTCACATGACTGTTAAAAATGCATTTGCAATGTTTTTTTATTTTTATTTACAGATCTGAACTACCCCCTCAGGAGCCACATAGTATAATGGGCCCTTTGTTCACTGCCACAACTCTTTAACCTGCTTGGTCCCCACTGACACACCTGGCTACTCAAATCTGTGAAAGCTAATCATTAATATTCTATCATTCTATGCTAGCGCACAGAAAATAGGCCACAAGCAATTTAAAAGGAAAAATTAAGCAATAAATAAATGTATTACTGAAGAGTAAGCAAATGCAATACATAGAACAAACAAACAGGATGAAGAATATGTTAGATTAATTGATGGGCAGGTTAGCCTTACCTATGGCCATTAACTTATGCTGCAATAAGGCTAAGACCCTTTACAGTTGTCCACACAACATCAGTAAGAACAGCATCAACCATGAAAGCAGAACGAAACCTCACTGTAACTCTCAGAAATAGTTACCAAAGAAGTGTCCCTGAGAACACTATATACAGTACATACAGCCCCAATAGCAGATGAGTGTATACGTTACTAGAAAACGGGTACCCCTGGAGATGATTGTAAAGTACCTGGTGTCTAATCATCAATGTTGGCTGGCTTTCATTGGGGCCCTTCTGTTGGTGGTACACACGCAACTGTTTCTTTAAGACTGTACACAAAGGAGGGCTGTTAAATAGGGGCAGCCTCAGTAAGCAGTAACTGTGGGCAGCAAGGGGTTAAACTCTGTAGATCCACTCACCAATCCCAGCATGCAACAGGTCTGTGAGGAGAGAAGCTCTAGTACACACATCACATTGGCAGTGGGGAGGGCAGACAGGGACATCACAAGCTGGTGGGCACCCAGCTACATATGCACTGCGTTCAAATCCGTAAAATCAAAATGCAACAATCTGCATCTAAGGACATACGTTTACATGGTATTGGAAAAAGAAAAATGGAGGACAATTTTACGCAAGTATTTACTGATCATTACACAGAAACTTTTGTGCTAGAAAGAAACATGCGTAATTAAATCAGTTAAATGTTTGCGCCCATGTGAATGTAGCCTATAACTGCTGTGGTAGGTGTCCTGAGAATACAGAAGCAGAGATCTCATCAATCCTCAGGAGATAAAAGCAACCAGTAAATACTATAAATACAATTTAACACTCCAACCTCTATCATTACACTGTTTCATTCGGACTGACCCATTAAAAATTATCTGGGTCACTGTAACTTTCCTATGAACTGTGCAGTCTAAATCCAAGAACCTAGGTGGTTTTAGGATAAATACATTGAATGAATAAAAAAGGAAAAGGAATTCAAAACACACACATAGAGTATATATTTTTATGAGAGTGAGGATTACTACCATATATAATATTACTATGAAAATAAAACAAGTCACCTAATAAACATTTACATTTATTTTATTACATCCAACTTTCATTAGCAGCCCATAGAATAATAGAATAATGAAAGAAGGAAACGAGGAATAAAATCACAATGCGGAGAAGGTAAACATTACCGAAATCTACTATGGCCAGTAACATTCTGAAATGCGTCATCTGTGTTAATTCTGCTCCTCTTTTCCTTCTTTATTCCAAACTAATTATAGCTTAATACGCAAGGAAACAGAAGTACTTTTTATATGTGGGGTTAAACTTGCACCCTTTGGCGGCTGGCCCCACCACAACATCAGTCTATTTGTTTAAGTAGTAAGAGAGGCAAACTGGGCAGATAAATGATACAGCAATCACCACTACAACCACAGTTCCACAGTGGCACAACCACAATACTCGTATTCATTGGACTATATTTGCTTTTCTACTTGTCATGCAGAAAAAATATTGACCGAGGCTTAGGTGAAAAAATAAAAAAGGAATATAAGAGTGACTTACATCTGCAGCACAAGACAGTTCTCTATAGGTATTTCATTACATTGACGATTTAAAAGTCCTTCTGATGATCCCAGTTAAATGGTTATTTTATTATTAGTAAAATATAAAATGTATACACCTTAATGCCAAAATAAACCTTAAGCATTCAATGTAGCTGTTAATTGAACAGTAGTACCCATTAAAAAATTTTTTAAACTTTCTTGCTTAGTAAGATTAAAGTTCTGATATTTTAGTGTGACTGTTTAACCTATTGCTTGCTATATAAAAGCAAGTGTATGCCATTGGTACAAGAGTCAGGTGCCCCTCTCATTGGAAAAGAAAATGAAAAACAAATATCAAGAATAAGTAATAAGAGCAAAAAAAAGGAAAGACGAAAATAAAGGCAGCGCTTGATTGGTTTATAAATACAAGAAAATTAACTTTGTAATAGGCAACATAATCAAATTTATAACATTGATACCAACTAAAAAGCTCAGCTGTCAGTGCTTTAATAATATCAGCATGACATACTGCATTACAGCATATACTTGGTCTCTCTCTTAACAATGTGATGACAAGGGGGAAGGGTGAGATTCCCTCATTAACAATGACATTAACAATGACTGATTTTCTTTTCTATCACACGGAATGGACTCCGCTTTGCTCAGCACGAGATCTGTCTGCTGATCCCCCGCTGATCAGAGCAGAGCGGGCGGATGACTGGTCGGTGTCTGCTAAGTTTATACAGGCAGATAGGATGACAGTCAGTCAGTCTGTTTCCATCCGACAGTCAATAAAGGATAGCGGGCTGTGTCGTTGTCCACTCTGCATCAGCGGAGCAGACACAGACCTGTCATCCACCTACCCAGCGGGGATCAATGGAAAGATCCCCTGCTGAGCAGGTGGATCTGCTGGCAGACTACGTCATTGTGAAAGAGGCCCCTATACTTACCTGCTCTGCGTAATGCTTTTGCACAGAACAGCCCCAATCATCCTCTTCCCGTGTACACTTCTGGTGCTCTTTGCTCTTCCTCCCTGCCTCATTTATGGTTAATATTAGATGTAGATCTGTTCTCACCTGAAAACAGTATTCCTTTTGGATAAATACATTTATAACAAGCTAGAGAATGGTAACTATCCCTTGAAGACAAAGCTGCATTTTTTTTTTTTAGCGGGTGGGCAGGCCAGGTCAAGGGTGGGGTCAGGGAACGGGGTCAGGGGCAGGCTTTTGGGGGCTTTTGTACTGATTTCTAACAGTGACCGGGGTATCCCATTCTCCCCAGCCCTATCCAAGTTACTGTTACAATAAAACCCCAAAAAGAAACCCCTAGACTGATCTTTGAGCCAAAGGAAAAATGAATAAGATTCTATGTGCCTGGCTGTGTATGCTGTGATGGGGGAAATAGACCCATATTACCGGTGGCTCCTGCGGGGCTAGCACTACATCACCTTTACATTTTTTTTCTGTACAGATGAACGCTTTAAAATAGATTTCCCAAAAATATTTATTTCGCTTTTCAGAGAATTGTCAAGTATTTATTTCTGTATGTATTCCTTTTGAGTAGATATACACTCACAATGACAAGAAGTAAATTCCAATAGTGACCTAGCAAAAAAATACTTTTTAGTAGATTAGAGTAGAGTAAGTAGTGTTAGAACTCTACTGAAAATGACAGATATTAACATATGTATGCATAAGTACAATTTAGAAATGCTGGTTCTTTTGTTTGTAGTGCACTTGTATTTTTGTGTTTTTTATTTTTTTTTATCAGAGATTGTTCAAGTGGAAGGCTAAACTCAATGCAGACAGATAGCAGTAAATTGCAGGCAAAGCTCAGGTCAAGGTCACAATCTATTCTGGGTGTGTAGAGTCAAAGAGGGGTTAGAACCAAAGAAGCAATCTATCCAGGAAAAACAGTCTAGTCACATGCTAAGGCCAGTGAACCTCTTGCATCTGCAAATTCTGTGAGAAACTGAAGAGTTTACATTGGCTGAACGCTCACATGATTGGCCAGATGTGGGACTCGGATGCAAATAATCACATAACCTGATTCTGAGAAAGTCTCACTCTGAATGACCTGACAGATTTCCGTTGATTTAATAAGGCCTGTAAAGGACTCAAGCAAACATTTTTGTTTGTTTTGGATATGGCAAGGAAGCTTTAGGGTTCTACCCTTTAAGACAGGTGTTTAAGTGTAGCTTTAGCCTTAAAGGGGTTGTAAACCCTCATGGTTTTTCACCTTAGTGCATTCCATGCATTAAGGTGAAAAAACTTTTTTAGTGCTGCTGCCCCCCAGCCCCCCCCCCCCGTTTTACTTACCTGGATGCTGTCATCCCCTTTCCGGGAACGAGCACCTCATCTGTAGCTGGTGTCTCGTGTCCCAATTGGATAGATTGATAGCAGCGCAGCCATTGGCTCCTGCTGCTGTCAATCAAATCTAATGCCGCAGTGCTGGGGGCGCCTGCATGGGTGTCCACCAAGGAGAGCACTTCTCCAACGTGGACACTCGATGCGGAGAGGAGTCACCAGCGCCACCGTGGGACCCCAGTAGAGGAGGTTCGGGACCACTCTGTGCAAAACGAACCGCACAGTGGAGGTAAGTATGACATGTTTGTTAAAAAAAAAAAAAAGAGGGTTTACAGCCCCTTTAAGTTGAAGTTGATAAAAAAGAGAAACAGAAACAGAAACACACAAAAACATGGACTGGGGCTAGGAAATCAACCTAATGCTTAGGCAACAGGTGTTGACCTAAACATAGCTAAATAGTGAGCTTAACTGACAGTGTCAGGGAATTCCTGTGATACTATTGGCTTGGAGACATACAAACCCGCATGGTATTGCACATAGAACTGTGATCAGCCACATGCATGTGCGCAGCAGTGCATGTGGCTGTACGCTTGGACCAGGGAGCACGTCCACAGTCAGTGTTGACACTAGACAGCCTATTTAAAGGATGCTTTAATCCAAAGTCAGTGCTGACTGGTCTTCTACTGTATCCTGTACCTTGATTGTGTCCTGTATATGACTTCCATCACCTACCTGGCTTGCTTCTGACCTGATCTTGGATTCTGCTCATACTTCTGCTTACCAGTAGTTCTTGACACTCTTTTCATACCTCTGATCCTGCTTATGTCTCTGTAACTCACTTCCCACCTGCTGCTGAGCACACCACAGCTGTGTGTTCCTATCATAAGGTCATTGTGAGCCCTGCCTCCTGAACCTTCCTGCAGTGCTGCTGTTCCTGACCTGATTTTCTGCAAGATCTTCCAAGTCTGTATCACCAACTTAAGGTTCTGCTATCGGCATCTACAAGCATACCAGCACTTGTGTTCCTTCTGTCTCTTGGCATTATCTGTTTCACTCCCAGTGGTGCCAGGGCCCGAGGTACAAGAGAGGTCAACCTCATCATTTCAGTCTCCTATCAGGTACATAACAGACAGGCTGGGTGGAGATATATCCTGTAGCTGCTATTGAAGTGCTTATCTGCAAAGGGGCCACTGATGTTTGGGTTTGCTAAAGGGTTGTTTATTTGGGCAACAAAACCAACCATTAAGGACAAAAACAACAGTGCAACAAACAGTGGCAATAAACACGCAGCACAGTTTGCAAACAAGATAACAGAATCATAAATAATGGGAACTCAACAACTTCATTCAAGGGCAACATTTAGACCTCTTAGACCCTGGCTTAATGGGATGCACACAATGGTTATAAGACACAGTCCTTGCTAATCCACTGGACAGTGGTAAATAGCTGTCTGTGGATGGTGTTGATACCAAAGGTCTGTGGTGAAGCGCTCTAGAGTTTTGTAATTCCATTGCACATTGTGAATGGTCCCAGTCTTCTTGGACCTGTGACGCATCCCGGAAGACTGTGGGGAGGGAGGGGGGAAGGAGAAGTTCTGCTCTGATCCCCTAGGTGATCCGAGTGGAACTGGGAGCGGGTACCTGTCAAAACCAGGTACCACTCCCCAAAAAAAAAAATCAAATATGAAACAGGAGTGGGGGAGGAGGCCTTAAAGTAGCCTTTTGGGGACTGGGTCAAAAAACTGCTACAATGGGAGAGTGTCCTTATTTTTCCTGTTAGTGTTCTGGAGTATCCCGCAGCTCCCTGAACCCCATCCATGTTAACTTGCAATAAACTTTTAAAAATGCAATCCCTAGACCAGTCTTTCTTAACCTTTTCAACAAAGAACCCTTGAAATAACTTTCAGGTGTCAGGGAACTCCTGCTAAAAATTATTATATTTACATCCCATGATACATTAGTGTGATGGTCAGTAGGAAGAATTCTCCTTACATATATGATATGTTCATTGGGAAGAACTGCACTCTAAAGCCCCATACACACTATTAGATTTTCTTCAAATTTACCAAAACCATATAATATGAGGTCAAACCTTAAAGCCTCATACACACGATCCGATTGTTGGCAGGGGATTGTCTGTTGACCAGACCATTAGTACGCTCCTTCTGACACTTGTTGTCCAACTTTCGGCCAACAAATGATGGCTGGCAGGCTAGTAAGGAACGAGCCAGAAGAACACTTTCTGTTTGCTGCCTGGCTCATCAGTGCCCATTAATGCAGCCTTGCCAGTGTAGACATGGGTAGAGGAGAGGCCCCCGATGATCACAGTCACAGAGTCACGCCTGTTAGGATGATCATCATATATCCCCTATCCCATAGGAGACAAGAGGGGTGGGGGGCAACCCCCCCCCCGTTCGGCTCGCACCAGAACCCGCGAACGGACCTAAAGTCCGTGCGAGCTTTAGAACCCTATTAGTTTTAATGGATGCGAACGTTCGAAATTAAAAGTGCTAATTTTAAAGGCTAATATGCATGTTAATGTCATAAAAAGTGTTTGGGGACCTGGGTCCTGCCCCAGGGGACATGTATCAATGCAAATTTTTTTTTTTTAAAAACGGACGTTTTTTCAGGAGCAGTGATTTTAATAATGCTTAAATTGAAACAATAAAAGTGTAATATTCCTTTAAATTTCGTACCTGGGGGGGTGTCTATAGTATGCATGTAAAGGGGCGCATGTTTCCCGTGTTTAGAACTGTCTCTGCAAAAAGTGTCATTTTTGAAAGTAAAAAAGCTATTTAAAATCACTCGCGGCTAATGTTAATTGACGGCTCCCGTAATACAGAGAACAGTCATTCATTGAAACTCAATCATAAAAAAAAAGTCATTGATAAAAAATAAAAAAAAAAAAAAAAAAAAAAAGCGTAGGGGTCCCCCCAAATTCAATAACCAGGCCCTTCAGGTCTGGGATGGATATTAAGGGGAACCCCAGCCAAAAAAAAAAAAAAAAATGGCGTAGGGTCCCCCTCAAAATCCATACCAGACCCTTGAGGTCTGGGATGGATTTTAAGGGGAACCCTAGCCAAAAAAAAAATGGCGTGGGGTCCCCCTCAAAATCCATACCAGACCCTTATCCGAGCACGCAACCTGGCAGGCCGCAGGAAAAGAGGGGGGGGACGAGAGCGGCCCCCCCTCCCGCCTGAACCGTACCAGGCCACATGCCCTCAACATTGGGAGGATGCTTTGGGGGTCTAAGACCCCTAAAGCACCTTGTCCCCATGTTGATGAGGACAAGGGCCTCTTCCCCACAACCCTGGCCATTGGTTGTGGGGGTCTGCGGGCGGGGGGGGCTTATCGGAATCTGGAAGCCCCCTTTAACAAGGGGACCCCCAGATCCCCCCCCCCCCTGTGTGAAATGGTAAGGGGGTACTTTTGTACCCCTACCATTTCACCAAAAAAGTGGCAAAAATGGTAAAAATGACAGGAGACGGTCTTTGACAATTCCTTTATTAAAATCTTCTTTCTTCTTTCTTCATCCTTAGGTTGCTTCATCTTCTCCTTCCGTCATCTTCTTCCATCTTCTTCCATCTTCTTCTTCCCCGATCCGCTTCTTCTTGCGCTGGTCTTCTCGTCCTTCTCGTCCGGCATCTTCTTCCGTCTGCGTCGGTGTCTCTGTCTCTTCTTGGGCCGCTCCGCGCAATGGGAGGCTCCCGCTGTGTGAGGCTCCGCTCGTCTGACAGGTCTTTTATAACGGAGGGCACCTGGTGACCCCGCCCCCCTCTGACGTCATGGGGAAAGCCATCATGGAATTCCCCATGACGTCCCCGTGCGTCAGAGGGGGCGGGGTCACCAGGTGCCCTCCATTATAAAAGACCTGTCAGACGGAGCGGAGCCTCACACAGCGGGAGCCTCCCATTGCGCGGAGCGGCCCAAGAAGAGACACGGACACCGACGCCGACGGAAGAAGATGCCGGACGAGAAGGACGAGAAGACCAGCGCAAGAAGAAGCGGATCGGAGGAAGAAGAAGATGGAAGAAGATGGAAGAAGATGACGGAAGGAGAAGATGAAGAAACCGAAGGATTAAGAAAGAAGAAAGAAGATTTTAATAAAGGAATTGTCAAAGACCGTCTACTGTCATTTTTACCATTTTTGCCACTTTTTTGGTGAAATGGTAGGGGTACTTTTGTACCCCCTTACCATTTCACACGGGGGGGGGGGGCGGGATCTGGGGGTCCCCTTGTTAAAGGGGGCTTCCAGATTCCGATAAGCCCCCCCGCAGACCCCCACAACCAATGGCCAGGGTTGTGGGGAAGAGGCCCTTGTCCTCATCAACATGGGGACAAGGTGCTTTAGGGGTCTTAGACCCCCAAAGCATCCTCCCAATGTTGAGGGCATGTGGCCTGGTACGGTTCAGGCGGGGGGGGGGGGCCGCTCTCGTCCCCCCCTCTTTTCCTGCGGCCTGCCAGGTTGCGTGCTCGGATAAGGGTCTGGTATGGATTTTGAGGGGGACCCCACGCCATTTTTTTTGGCTAGGGTTCCCCTTAAAATCCATACCAGACCTCAAGGGTCTGGTATGGATTTTGAGGGGGACCCTACGCCATTTTTTTTTTTTTTTTTTTGGCTGGGGTTCCCCTTAATATCCATCCCAGACCTGAAGGGCCTGGTTATTGAGTTTGGGGGGACCCCCACACTTTTTTTTTTTTTTTTTTTTATTAATGAATGACAGTTCTCTGTGTTACAGGAGCCATCAATTCATTAGCCGCGAGTGCTTTTAAATAGCTTTTTTCCTGCAAAAATGACACTTTTTTGCAGGGAAAGTTCTAAGCACAGGAAACCTGCCCCCCTTCACAGGCCACCTATAGACACCCCCCAGATGTGATACTGCAATGCTGTTCTAACAGCACGCACACACATATCCCCAGAAATAGAGCACATATTGTCAGCAGCACACTGACACGCTGACACTGACTGAAACATAATATGCGAGGCCGCCGCCGCGGCGGCCTCTTATACCGTGGGGCGTGTACTAAAGCCCCTGAGCTATAATTGGCTACAGGCATCCTGCCTGTAGCCAATTGTGGCTCTCCTCGATGCCTCCTCGATGCCGGCGCTGTGATTGGCCAAGCATGCGGGGTCACAGTGCATGCTTGGCCAATCATCAGCCAGCATTGCACTGCGACTAGCGCAATGCATTGCGGGGGCCGCTCGCATCACACGAATTTGATGCGAGCGGCCCCAATAGTTCTGGGCTCGCCGAGCGAGCGAACGCCCGGTGCTCGATTCGAACATGGGTTTGAATCGAACACCGGGCCCATCCCTAATTTAGATATACAAAACACCCACTACATTAGCAATATATATTGCAGTGTGTGCATTCCTCGTAGTGTGTCTGAAGGGCAAGCAGGTTGCAAGCAACAATAGACTGGGTAGGCAAGTATTTCCTGAATTTGACTGGTAACTTGACCATAACTCACTATGTAGGGCCTCAGCCACTTGACCATCGTTCCCTTAATACTTTTTACTCTTCTTACTAGGTCATGATCTTCCACGATGCACTATTGGCAGAATGAGCTCAGATATGTTGCATTGTTTGAAGGATCTAGCACTGCTTTACAGCGAAGAATCCGAGATTTTGTAGACATGCTTGCCAAATTTTAATTTCCTCTTGCCTGTTCTGAAGTTTTTTGTTCCACTTGTTGGCTCCTGTTTGCCCTTTTAATATTTACCATGTTTAAGGACTTTGAAGTGTGAAAGTTTAGGGACAGAACTAAGTGTTTCTCCTCTCCACTCCTCTAGGTGCACCACCAGGTCATGTTTTCTGTATTTGCCTCAGTCTAAAAAGGACTGTGCGAATTAATAACAGTGAACATGACCACATAACCTGTGCCAAATTCTACAAATATAGAAAGCATGACCTGGGTTTGCATCTTGAGGAGGAGAGTAGGGAAACACTGCCCTAACTAATGTTAATTGTAATGTTTCTGTGTTTTTAAAAATATAAAACCCAAAATTTGAAGGTGCCCCCAAATTGTGCCTTAAAATTCTTATTTCACGTATGATCCCATGCCTAAAATGTGTGTATTTCCATACATCTAGTTTGCAAAAAGCCCCAAAACACAAAGCGTGTCAACATGTGCTATCTACCATCACTGGGTATCAATGGACGCGTTTTGGGGGTGAAACCCATTCCTCATAACTAAAGAAGCTCAGAGGAATGGGTTGAACCCCCGAAACACGTCCATTGATACCCCGTGATGGGAGATAGCACATGTTGACACACTGTGTGTTTTGTGGGTTTAGAAAAAAAGATGTTTGTAACTACATACATTTACGACATGGGATCATAAGGGAAATTTAAGTTATGCCTCTACGTGTACGTGGCTTCAAATTTTTGCTTTTAGAGGGGTGAGCTCACCCCATATGAGGAAGGCAACATCCACACAGTCTTGGGATACTAATGTCTCATTTGGCCTTCACTTTACCAAAATTGAACTTTATAAGTTCCTGAGTTTGGGATGTGTATCTAATGTTTTAGAACATGGCTGTTTAGCCCACAAAAAGAGAAATAATGCAAAACATACATGATATAAACCAAGATGTTGGTTTGTTTTAAAACCCTTAAAACGCACATGTGAATGTGCTTTGAGTAAAATCTGTTTTACTAAACAAAGCGTGGCTTATTATTTCAATGCTCAATACCAGTGTATTTGTTAATCTGTTGTAGTTACAGTGACACTGTGCTCTTAAATGAGGCCAACTCCTGCAATTTTTATTCCTCTAAAAAATGATATGAGTTAAAAAGGCATAATGTTTTTGAACTTCATGCATTAGTTCATGCATTAGTTCCATTAAGAACAAAAACATTGTGTGTAGCAGACCCACAGCACACCATAATAGTTAGCTGAACAAGATATTGTCACCTCATGTAGCAAATAAGGTACATTTGCACTATTGGAGCAAGTGGCAAAAATAAAGCCCATTTGTGAACATATTAGACAGATAAGAAACACAGACAGCAGTAGTTCAAATGAAATATGAGTTTATGATCTCAAAATTATATTAGGCATGATCAGCTCCAATTTGCTGCCAAGCCACTGCCCCTCTACCCACAAAATAATCAAGGTATTTCTGCCGTAAATCTCTGGCAATTTGTGAGGGCAATCCAGCATGCCCACAGACGGCCAAGCTGCAGCCTCTTCAACTGGGCCTACCACTGCAGGGTCCACGTCACTTGGCAGTGAGGCAAGGTAGCTGGTAGCATTCCTCCTTAAAAAAAATTATTCATGATACAACAGCACAGGACCACATGGTTGATCTTGTAGAGTGCCAGGTTGATTGGAGTCAAAAACAGCCTGAAATGACTCGATAGTATGTCAAAAGTGTTTTCGACCCCCCTTCTGGCATGAGAGAGCCTGTAATTTAATATTCTCTACTCTGGGGTGAGGTTCCTTATAGGAAAGGGCTTCATCAGATGTTCCCCCAGAGCAAAGGCCTCATCTGCAACAAAAACAAAATTGAGGTCCTCAACATTCTCCTTAGCAGGTGGCAAGTTTAAGGTGCCATTCTGGAGCCGCTTGTAGAACTCTGTCTGCATAATCACTCCTCCCTCAGTGTTGCGGCCGTTCTTCCAAACATCCAGATATAAAAACTCATAGTTGGCAGACACTACAGCTAGCATGACTATGCTGCAAAAGCCCTTATAATTAAAATAATATGAGCCAGAGTTGGGTGGTGGGACAATCCGGACATGCTTGCCATCAATAGCACCACCACAGTTGGGAAAATCCCACTGATGGTGGAACTGGGCTGCAACGTCTTGCCATTGCTCTGGGTTGGAAGAAAACTGTGGATAAAAAATAAAATAAAAATAAATTACTACTTCTGCACATAACATTGCAAGCAGATTTGACACAAACATGCTTAGCCAACATAAGTATAAAACTTAAATGAGTATTTAAAGACAATAGTGGAAGGTCAACTTATCTGATTCATCACCCCCTCTGGTGGCCCATTAGCAAAATTTTAGGGGGGTGGGGGGGTAATGGGAAGGTGTTTTGGACAGGTAACCCTCTCCACTTCCATGAGAGCTGTTTGCATAAATAGTATGTGATACTTAAGCCAGCCCCTCCTTACTTACACTATTGACAGCCCAGTGGACAGGTAAGAAGTGTCATAATATAAAAATGTGGATACACACTGTCCAAATTGCAGCACATTTTGACATTCTGAAAAAACCTAACAATATAATAATAGGAGACAAAAACTTCCTACATTACAAATTGTAGGTAATCAGGCAGGCCACTACATGGTTTGGGGAATTTATACAGAAATATGAACACAAAAGAGGGATAGTGTGTATATGTTTTTCATAGTCAGCAGATAGAGTATTTGAATCTGTTGACTTTGCCTTTTTATGGGGGTAGGGAGGATTCCAAATGAGTTTGGGCCCCAAAAAATGGTCTCTTGCACTCTGCCTGAATTTGAGGACAACAATAACATTTGTACACATTTTAGGGGTTGTTTAGGGTAAGCCCCAAAATGTAGCTGACAAAAAAACATTGTTAAGTTACTAGGCTAGCTGTGTATGGGCCTAGGATAGCATGCTGGGGGGTTAGTTATGGAAAATATGCATGTAGGTAAAAAAAGGAGCAGGAAAAGCTTACAGCATGCACAAGGACAAAGAGGACATTCACAGCATATTACAATATTGATAATTATGTAATCAAATTAATACAATACATTAGGAAACATTAATACATAGAATGTGATCTTAAAAAGGTAAAAACTTAGCCTAATATATTCTTTCTGCAGGACTTGAATAATGGCTGAGCAGGTCTCTGGAATAATGAATCCCAGAACCTGGGGGGAGATCCCAGTGGTAAACTTGAGGCCCTGGAGGCTTTTTTCCGTCGCCAAGTACCGCAAGGTGGCTATGAGCCTTTGCTCTGGAGTGATGGCAAGCCTCATGCATGTGTCCTGCTTCTTAATATAGGGGGTCACCAATGGCAAGAGTTGGTGAAAGCAGGGGTCCGTCAACCGGAGATAATTCCGAAAATCATCCGGATTATTCTCCTGGAGCTCCCGCAGCAATGGCATATGACAATATTGGTCACGATTAAGCAACCAATTTTTGGTCCAAGAACTCCTCCTCCTCCTGTTCTTGGACTGGACTTGGGTCAAAGCAATAACTCCAAGCCCAATAATAGCACGTTCTCTCCTCCGATTCCGCAACATGGCTGGTTGACGAACGCCCATTCAGAAACTAACTGAAAAGCACGAACTGAAAAGCGCGAATCAACACTCACCAAACTTCTACTAACACAAAATTGTTAGAAGGAGCCCACGAGACTCTTTGTAGACTCTTTGTAGACTCTTTGTAGACTCTTTGTAGTCTCGTAGTATGTCTAGTACGTCACTTTGTTCGTGTTTGTTGGCCGACAATTGTGTGCCGTTACTATGCAAGGCAAGTTCCTGGCACCCACCCTTTGGACAAAAATCAGACGCTCGGTTGACCAACAATCGGATCGTGTGTACGAGGCTTAAGGCCCCATACACACTATTAGATTTTCTACAGATTTTTGTCTTCAAATTCACCAAAACCATATAATATGACCTTAAGGGTTTCAATTTGTATGCAATCAGGCAAGCCCTTACACTACATGGTTTTGGTAAATCTGAAGACAAAAATCTGCAGAAAATCTAATAGTGTGTATGGGGCCTTACAGGTAGCTAAACTGATCACTGGTGTCAGGGGGAACTTATCTGAGAAACAGACATTTCTCATTGCTCAAGGAACCCCTAGCAACCTCTGGAGGAACCCTAGTTGAAATACCATGCCCTAGTTTTTCTGAGCCAGGGGAGTGGAAGTTGCTGTTTGCCTGGCTGCACCAGCAGGAAGGGAAATCAGGGACACAAGTCAGTGCCTCTTGTGGGGGTAGTGCTGCATTTACAGTATATACCAATCATTCAGGCTCATTATATTTATTTTTGTAGGTGTTGCTATATTTTCCTGCTTTATATTTTTGTTGGTATGCAATGTTTTTAGTAAAGGCTTAATCTATATAGTAATAATAATAAGTACTTTACATTAATATGAACCAATACAACAATCAATAAAGGCAAAAGAATGCAACCATACAAATCAAGAATCCAGGAACAATGTGCTATCCTTACAGCAGATGGCAGCATGAGACAAATGTTTGAAAAATACAGAAATGTAATGCACGCAGAGCTTTAAAAAAAATCTGATACATCCATAATTTAGAGAATAAAATCAGAAATATTAAAGTGTGTGTGTGTTATAATGGTCATCCTGTATGTGATTGAAGTAATTTTTAGTCCCACTTTGCCACAAAGATTTTTTTTAATATAGAAGGACTATATACAGTATCTCACAAAAGTGAGTACACCCCTCACATTTTTGTAAATATTTTATTATATCTTTTCATGTTTTATGTACTGTGACATACTTAAGCAGAGCATGATCCTCTCCCTTCAGGGACTGGGTTGTAGGGCAGTAGTCCAACATTATGACCCCATACACACCTCCAGAATGACCACTACCTTGCTAAAGAAGCTGAGGGTAAAGGTGATGGACTGGCCAAGCATGTCTCCAGACCTCAACCCTATTGAGCATCTGTGTGGCATCCTCAAACGGAAGGCGGAGGAGCGCAAGGTCTCTAACATCCACCAGCTCCATGATGTCATCATAGAGGAGTGGAAGAGGACTCCAGTGGAAACCTGTGAAGCTCTGGTGGGCTCCATGCCCAAGAGGGTTAAGGCAGTGCTGGAAAATAATGGTGGCCACACAAAATATTGACAGTTTGGGCCCAATTTGGACATTTTCACTTAGGAGTGTACTCACGTTTGTTGCCAGTGGTGTAGACATTATTGGCTGTGTGTTGAGTTATTTTGAGGGGTCAGCAAATTTACACTGTTATACAAGCTGTACAGCTACTACTTTACATTGTAGCAAAGTGTAATTTCTTCATTGTTGGCACATGAAAAGATATAATAAAATATTTACAAAAATGTGAGTGGTGTACTCACTTTTGTGAGATACTGTAAATAGAAGGAGGACTATATATATAGAAGGGCTGTATTAAATATAGAAGGACTATACACTTCAGTGCATTTGTCATTGGTGTTCTTTTCAAAACTAAGTACAGTATACCGTAATGCTAATTTGTACATACCTTACTTTACATCTATTGTTTGTAATTATTTATTAATTATTCAAGTGTGTGCTCTATTCTGTCAAAGAATTCTGTGAAGATAAAAAAAAGAAACTATGAAAAGCTATACTGTACTATACTTTATGATGGCTGCTTTATCCACAGTCCAGGGGTCCCACTATAAGCTCTGCAGTACTTGCCAGTCTACTTCATATTTAACATAGTTTAAATGGTTCTCTCCAGTATGATGCAAGGAAGACTGGCAGATTGTTCCTACACAGGCACCAAATTAACTCAAGCAGGATGTACAGATCAAGAAAGAAACAAACTCTGGGAGTTGACATTTTTTGAGTAAGTATGCTATAATTGCAATGACATCCAGTAAGCAAGTGGAAATGCCCACCAGTTGTGCAATAGGAAATCTGAGTGCATGGGCGTCCGCAGAACTTTTTTCAGGGGGGAGGGCATCATTTTTAAGGTGACCCATGCTCTGACCCTTTTCGACAATGTCATTATCACGGTCAGAGACTGCAGACGTAGTACAGGAGATTGGCAGAGACTGCAGACATGGCTCAAGAGACTGCGGACATGGCACAAGAGATGACCAGAGACTGCATACATGGCCCAAGAGACTATAAGAGACTGTAAACATGGCATAAGGGACTGCATACATGTGGGGAGGGGGTGACAGAGAGAGACGGGGGGGTTACAGAGGAAAAGGGGGTGACAGAGGAAAAGGGGGTGACAGAAAGAGGGGGTGACAGAAAGAGACAGAGGGGGTGACAGAGAGAAAGGCGCTACAGAGAAAGACAGAGGGGGGTGACAGAAAGAGACAGAGGGGGGTGACAGAAAGAGACAGAGGGGGTGACAGAGAGAGAGGAGTGTGACAGAGAGAGGGGGTGAAAAGACAGAGGGGTGACAGAGAGGGAGAGGGGGTGACAGAGAGGTGTGATGGCGGGTCAGAGAGAGGGACCGCTAGCCCTGTCTGTAGTCCCTCAAGTGCACCTATGTCCCAGTGGTGTGTGTAATGCTCAGTACGGTACCTTGCATGCCAGTAGGATCTCCAGGATGGCCAGCAGCTGGCAAGACCCGTTTTTATTCTGGGTGAGGACAGGAGGTGCTCTGTTCTTTCCATCAGATCTATGATATGACATGGAGCAGTCCCTGGCTGCTTGCATTTCCTGCCCGTCCTTGTTCTCTGAACCCCAGTCAGTCTGTCCTCCAGGCCTGGGAGCAGTGAGGAGGTTTAAGGAGTCTAGGGGTTCCAGGCTCTGGGTGGTGCTGGGACGTTGTGCCTCTTGTTTCTGGAGTCTTGCTGTTCTCCTTTCCCGCGGCTTCCATCTCCTGGGCCACTCGCTCACACTATGTAGACCGGGTGATGTCATCCTGCCCACTCCTTGAGGCCTTCGCTGAGCAGGGCCGGCCGTCGGCGCTAGGATAAAGACCGAGTGGGGAACTCCTGATCCGATCCCTGATTCCGGAGGGGGCGGGCACTTGCCCCCCCTTGCCCCTTCCTGCGGACGCTCATGTCTGAGCGCATACTTCTGGCAATAGTGATGCCAGGGAGCAAACCTTGCGGATGTATTATACTGATTATAGATCGTAAAGTACAGGGATCAATTTAACAAATGTAGCACCCTGATGATTAGGCAGGGTTGCTAGTAAATTTACCTGCCAGGTATAGTTGTCTTGGCCAGATGATAGGGAATCAATTGATTCCACTCTAATTCTGGAATTGCTGCACTTCTCTCTTTTGTCACTAGATGGGCAGGTATCTGGTGACATTAGCTAAGACAAGAGCAATGCAAGGACAGATTAGGAATAGATAGGGTATCTCAGCCAATGGGCAGGGATCTTCTTGGGTCCCCTTGGCCTGCTAGGAGAGCCTCTTTATTTGGTCAGGTGATCGGGTTTCTGTGCCACCTGGATGGCTGTCTGAGGACTATCCTAGGGATATCTGTCTGCTAGGCTGTCTGAGGGCCTATCCCGAAGCAAGAGAGCAGCATAGGGTTGGGACTGCGGCTTGCAGTCCAACCAAAAGTGCCAATTCTGCCGGCCGGAGAACCTGTTGTGGTAGAGGGGAAGCTGTTGCCACTAAGGGCCCATCCACCTTATGACCAGGGACCACCGAGAGTAGCTGAAGCAAGTACCAGAGCAGTATTCCTGACTAACGACACCACAAAACAACTTATCCACTCCTTGGTTATTTCGCACCTTGACTACTGCAACTCCCTCCTCTCTGACCTACCCTTACACAGGCTATCGCCTCTTCAGTCTATTATGAATGCTGCTGCTAGACTAATACACCTTACTAACTGATCCATGACTGCTGTTCATCTTTGCCATTCCCTCCACTGGCTTCTCCTAACCCACCGTATAAAATTCTAAATACTAACCACAACATACAAGGTAATCCACAACATCGCCCCCAGCTACATCACCAACCTCATCTGCAGATATCACCCAAATCATCCTCTCCACTATTCCCAGAACCTCCTGCTATCTTGCTCCCTTGTCACCTCCTCCCATGCTCGCCTCCAGGACTTCTTTAGAGCCTCTCCCATCCTCTGGGACTCCCCCTTTAGGCGATCCCTGAAAACTCAATTTTTCAGGGAAGCCTTCCCTACCTCCAGCTAAGAACTGTGCCCAAGTCACCTCCATCAGATCATCCTCCGCAGCTATTACCTTTTGTACCACCTTCCCCTCCCTTTAGATTTTAAGCTCCATGAGCAGGGCCCTCTGATTCCTTCTGTATTGAACTGTATTGTAATTGTATTGCCCGTTCCCCCCCCCCCCCCCCCCCCCCCCCCCCCCCCTCCACGTTGTAAAGCTCAGCATAAACTGTTGGCACTATATAAATCCTGTATAATAATTAATAAGATTGAAGAGCAAATATACTTTCACTGAAGTTCTCTACATAGCCTTGAGGATGTACTATGGTACAATTTAGACTATCATGTGTCCAGAAGGCAACTTCAATTCATCGTATGCTTTTTGAGTGTTTTTACAGGGGGTGAGGGGTAGAAAAGTTTGAGGGAGTATAAAAATATTGGTTGGCCTAGTCACATTAAGGGATGGGGTGAGGAGGGTGGGAGAGGCAAGGTAGGTAGGTAGGAGGAAAGAGAGGCTAGGGGAGCAGTGGCGGACCCTCCATTAGGGGCATTCGGGCTCTGCCTCCTCTCTCCACACAACCAGATTCATGAATAGCATGAATCTATCCAAATCCGCCACCCCCTATTCATGCATCCGGCCCCTTTCAGGGCACCGGGCGCATGAATTACAGTGGCCAGGGTTTTTCCTTAAGCACCTGATTAGAGCCAGAGGCTCCAATAGGGTGGGCTTGGGTCGCATAGAATGCGCTCCGATCCCACCCGGGTGTGTTACAACAGCGAATTAATATTTGCTGTTGAAACTCTGATCCTCAATCCGGCCAATCAGAAGCGGGTGTGAGACCCGTTTTCGGATTGGCCGAACAGAGAAGACTCCCAATTGGCCACCGATGAGGGAGGAAACAGAAGCCACTGCCGTGATCACCCTTGGAGAGCAGGAGAACAGGGGGGCCACTGCCACCGAACAGGGGAAGCCGCCAGTGATGTGGTAAGTGCTACCGACCTGGGGGGATTGAAATACTGTTTGCCGCCCCCCAAGAAAAAAAAAAACAACCTACCGCCACTGTTGCTGGTTGAGTAGTTGAGAAATAAGTCCAGTAGAAAAAAATATCCGTCAAAACTTGTCATGAGTACCTATACTGGAAGAAATTAGATCCTTAATTTGTTTCATTTTTTTTTTACTATCCACACAGCGATAGAAGGGGTGTGAGGTTGCTTATAGCTGTGTTGAGCAAGTGAGGAAACACAAATATTTTTTACATATTCCTGAGGTTTGTATTATGGTGGAGAAGAAAGAAGGCAGAGTCATTTGGTATCAAGAAGTTTGTAAATGTGTGGGCTTACTTACTTACTTACGAAAATGGTTTGATGGTGTAGCTGTAGCATGAACCAAAAAACTGGAGGATTCACATCTCCAGACCACGTCTGGGGTTGTTGGGAACATATGATAAAGCGTCTGTTGGGTCCTGTACCAATGCATGAAAGGTTTAAAACTGGATTCCTGGTATTTAGTGTTGATTGATGCTTTGGGGTTAATTTACTAAAGGCAAATAGATTGTACACTTTGCAAGATGCAATTGCACTCTACAAGTGCAGTTGCTCCAGAGCTTAATAAATGAGGGTAAAGCTTCACTTTGCAAAGACTACCCAATCACATGAAAGGAAAATAAAAAAAACAGCATTTTTAGTTGCACACAGTGGCGTCACTAGGGTTGGTGTCACCTGGTGCGGTAAAATATGGTGTCACCCCCCCCCCCCCCCCCCCCCCGTCACTGAGCAATCCGGGGCACTGAGCAGGCTAGCGCATCAGCACAGCTCTCCCCCCGAGCCTGCCATAGTGCTCTGTCCTGCCACTGCGGAGTGACAGCAGGAGTAGGACAGAGCAGTAGACACTGAGCAGGCTAGTGCATCAGGCTCTCTTCTGCCTAGCCTGCCACAGTGCTCTGCAGGGTGCTGGGTAGGCTAGTTTTGGGACGGCAGCATCATGGTGCGCATGCCAAACCAGCCCCTGTAAATGTCGTGGTTTATGCCAGTGCGCCAATCCATGCACTGTCACGGATGGGGGTGACATCATCACAGTCGGATATCACTTCCTTCTTAATGGTGTCACCCAGGCCTGGACTGGGACAAAAAATAGACTCAAGCATATTAGACTGAGCCCCAAGTCTAAATACCCCCTAATGTAACAGTGTAATCCCCTCCCAGTTTAATCCCCCTGATGTAACCCCCCCTGTGTAGTACCCCCGTGTTATCCCCCTAAGGTACCCCCGTGTAATCCCCCTAAGGTAACCACCCCCGTGTAATCCCCCTAATGTAACCACCCCCGTGTAATCCCCCTAAGGTAACCACCCCCGTGTAATCCCCCTAATGTAACCACCCCCGTGTAATCCCCCTAAGGTAACCACCCCCGTGTAATCCCCCTAAGGTAACCACCCCCGTGTAATCCCCCTAATGTAACCACCCCTGTGTAATCCCCCCAAGGTACCCCAGTGTAATCCCCCTAATGTAACCACCCCCTGTGTAATCCCCCTAATGTACCCCCATGTCACTGTGTAATCCCCCTAATGTACCCCCTGTGTAATCTCCATAATGTACACCCCTAATGTACCCCCTGTGTAATCTCCATAATGTACCCCCCTAATGTACCCCCTGTGTAATCTCCATAATGTACACCCCCCCCCTGTGTATATCTGCCCATAGTGACATTGCATACATCTCTCCCCCCTACATTCACAGACCTCAGATTAGCATGGCTCTGTCCACATGGCTCCAAAGAGTGTAATTGTGATAGGCAGCCGGCATCTCTGCCTGCCTGTCACGATAATAGGGGATTTGAGTGCCGCTTCCCTGAGGACATGCAGGCGCCGTGCACTGGGCTATGGGAACCCGAGCTGCCTGTCTGCCTCACAATTATTTCTCCTCCTCACCGAACATCGCTGAGCAGAGATAGTGCTCAGTGGACGGAGGAGGAGGAGAGAGCCGCGGTGCGTCTCAATCCAGTGCCGTGCCGGGTGTCACCCCTCTGTCGGGTGACACCCGGGTGCGGCCCGCACCCCCCGCACCCCCCTTGCAACGCCGCTGGTTGCACATAATTGGATGGTGAAAGTCAGCAGAGCTGCTTATTTACTAATCTCTAAAACAACTGCTCTTGCAGAGTGCACAGTCTATTTGCCTTTAGTAAATCAACCCCTTTGTGTGTGTAATACAGAATGTTGTCTCTTTGGCCAGATCTAAGTTCCATCTGTAGGTCTTTTCCCATTTTGACATTTATGTGGAGTCCTAGTCATTTGCTGACGAGTTGAGTAACTTGTGTAATATAGAGACAGTGGGGTTAATATACTAAAGGCAAATAGGCTGTGCACTTTGCAAAATGCAGTTGCCCTCTGCAAGTGCAGTTGCTCCAGAGCTTAGTAAATGAGGTAAAGCTTCACTTTGCAAAAAGAACCCAATCACGTGCAAGGAAAAAATAAAATAAAAAAACACTGCACATGATTGGATGATGGAAGTCAGTAGAGCTTCTGGTCATTTACTAAGTTTTCCACCAATGCTCTTGCAGTGTACAACTGCAAAGTGCATAGTCTATTTGCCTTTAGTAAATCAACCTCAGTGTGTCATTTATTTGCATTCAGTCTCCAACAACATAGGAGTTTTACTGAAGTTATTTGCTGGATGTAGGTCTTGAGGAAGTGCGAAAGAAGTGCTGTGCACCGGAATCCAAACTTTGCCATTTAGCGATTTGCAACCAGTTGAGTTAATATGGACCATCTGCAGGTGTCAATGCAGCAGTGTGCTCTGCAAATCCATTGACCAATTAGTACTTGGAAGCATTGTTCCTCCTGTAGCAAAGTCCCAGGCCTCCTTTGGTCTAATGAGAACCGGAGATAGCTGGCATGTATAGAAATGCTGTCTCTTATGGCAACAGTCTTTAACAGTTCCCAATACAAAGTGTAACAGTTCCTTCACTTCAAGTAAATCACTTCTTGTAGTTCTTCAGCCCACTGAGCTCCCAGTCTCTCACTAGACTAGATGATTCACTGCCACTGAATCCCTTGAGCACCTCCAATCTTCACGGTAGTATCTTCCTCAAGCATCACCCTCGCCTCTCTGCTGGGTACCTAGCTTGACACTCCTCAAGCTTCACCCCGCTAGCCTGCTCTGTCCCTGGCTTGATACACAAGGCTGCTCTGCAAGCGTCACCTCCGCTGGCTGGGTCCCTGGCTTGATACCCATTAAAGTTTCCCAATTCTTTACCATCCCTGGTTGGTGAGAAAACTTCTCTGGTACTTGCTTCAGCTACTCACTGTGGTCCCTTAATGGCGACAGCTTCCACTCTACTTCCGACCACAACAGGTTCTCCGTCCGGCAGAATTGTCACTTCTGGTTGGACTGCAAACCACAATCCCAACCCTGCGCTGCTCTCTTGCTTCTGCATAGGCCCTCAGACAGCCTAGCAGCCACATGTACCTGGGATAGGCCCAAAAACTGGCCTAGCAGCCCAGGCAATACAACACACGTCCACCCAGATGGCAGTCCAGGTGGCACAGAACCCCAATTACCTGGCTCCACCTAAATATATAGGTTCTCGCAGCAGGCCAGGGGATTAAAGAAAACCCCTGCCCATTGGCTGGGATACCATAATCTGACCTTGCATTGCCCTTCTCATATCTAATGCCATGAGTACCCCGCCACCTAATGGCAAAAGAGGGAAGTGCAGCAATTACAGACTTACAATTGACCTTCAATAATTAGCCTTGGCAGCTATAACTGGCAGGTAAATTTAGGAGCAACCCTGCCTAACACCAGGGAGCTACACTCCTGTTACAGTTTCTCAGAGAAGGAAGTTATCCTCATTTTGTTGTTCTTTGACTCAAGTTGGGCATCTCATAACCTCTTTTACCCTATGCACCTTGAAATCCCTAATAAATACTAAAATCCAAGCTCATGAATTGTTTCTTGTGTCTGAATGCAAATTGGAAAATACATGTTACCCAGCTGTGCAGAGAATAGGGGGACCCAAAACTCCCAAGGGGGTAGCACTACATAATATACCAATTTAAAGCCAACACAGATTTACATCACCTAACACAATTTAGTAAACCAGGCCTATACTGTCAGATGTAACACGGTATTGTTTATCTCTTGACCTAAGTTTTTCTGTCCTTGAAAGAGTAATTGTCAACACTAGCTTTGCTTTCAATGCCTAATGTAGTACTTTAATAATAGCTAGTCTTCCTTCACAGAAAACAGCTTGAACACAGTGCTGGGGTCTTTATAGATATAGGAAAGACATATTGTATGTTGGCTGCAATTTAAGCACTCTGGGAGGGCTTCTCAAACATTTATCACCTCCTTAGTCACGTTCTGGATGCCTCCTTGGGATTGGCTGGAACATGATAAATATTCATGCTGGTCATTTAAATCTCCCTGCCCTTCTTTCAGAAGCAGATGGGAGAAATCAAAGCCTGGAAACACTGACCAGACAAAAACAATCAATTGCTGTTACACTCACTACAGTGAAGCTGAAGCCAAAAACTACATTTAGTCTAGCAGCCTAACCAAAGGAGGGCACTACCAAAACAATCCCCCTCTGGATGATCAATGTCTATTTCAAGTATTTTAAACAAACTTTGTTGCAAAATTCCTACCTGTTTATGCTCTACAGAAAAAGCTGTTTGTTTGTTTGTACTTGTCGTGTGCCAACTGATTCTGAATGGTAGGGACAAAAGATAAGTTGCAGTCTCTAGGTCCCTTTAGAAGTAATTAACCCTGCAGACTTCTGAGAAGATCAGTGAGCCAATAACATAAGCACAATGTTACAGTGACTACGCCAGGTGGCCCTGTCCTTACCTATATAAGAACGATCAAACTGCAAGCCAGGCATTCGCGGTTTGCCTAAGTTGACGCCAGAGCGTTTTTTTTTTTTTTTTTTCGGTTCCTGCGGTGCAGCAGGCATTGTGATTGATGACGGATTTACATCAGGGGACACTTTTTTTTCTTTTTAATAGGAAGGAATTGTCAAAAACGGTCTCTGTGTTTTTTTAACTTTTTGACACCTTTTAGGTGAATAGATAGGCCATACTCATTCACATGGGGGGGGTGGGATCTGGGGGTCCCCTTGTTAAAGGGGGTTTCCAGATTCTGATAAGCCCCCCGCCTGCAGACCCTCACAACCACAGCCCAGGGTTCTGGAAATGAGACCCATGTCTCCATCAACATTTTGAGGGCACGTGGCCTGGTATGGTGTAGGGGGGGTTCACTCACTTGTCCCCTTTCCTGGCCTGCCAGGCTGCATGCTTCGATAAGGGTCTGTTATGGTACATCGTTTTTTAATTTTTTTTTTTTTTTATTGTCAGGGATGGTACTGTATTGCCAGCAATTTAAATGTAATTTCATTACTTTTTTTTTTTCTTTAGAAATTTCATTTTTGCTGCAGCATGTTCTGTACATGCTACATATGTGCCACTTTATAGGCAGGCTAAGGGGACCCCCCAGGCACTATATTTAAAATAGTTTTTAATTTTTATTGTTGTACTTTAAGCATCATTAAAATCACTGATCCTGTAAAAAATATATTAAAAAAAAATAAAAATTGCATTGATACACAGGGCAGTACCCGGACGCTTCAAAATGGGGATTTATGATTTTTAAAGTTCGGGTCCCATAGACTTTAATAGGGTTCACCGTTTGAGTCAGAACTTTTTCTCTAAGAAAACTGGAATCTGTATATATAAATCGCCCCCCCAATACAGATATCCACCACTGCGCCAGAGAGAGAACAATAAAAATCTAAATTAAACTAGTAGCTGCTATTTATAGATAATAGAACGTGAAAATATGTCCAAAATTAAATATAGTATATATAAGTTTGGAACAGTAGCGCTAAATCAATTAATAAACTCAACTGTAGAAATCAATTACCTAACAATAATTAATATAAAAAAATATATAAATCAAATAATAATGACACTTCGTGAAGTGCTACAGTATAATCACACCAATCAAAGGGTATCCAAAAAATGAAGTGGATTATATATGTGAAAAACTGTATATAAATATATATATATATATATATATATATATATATATATTCCAAATCACAGATATACCACCCCACCCATATGCATTTGGTGTAACATGTAAGATCGTTTAATCACTTTCTCTACAGGTAGCCCTACTATGTCTACAAAGGATGGCGTGATGTACTAACACTTGTTTATGTCACCTTGATGAGGGAACAACGTGCTGAAATATGGCCACTGACTGTCGGAGGGGGGGGGGCAGATCAGCCCACTCCGGCACTCAAGGGCACCGATATACCGTGTCTTGAACCATTGTATATGCACTTCCCACTTAACACCTTAGGGAGCGGACCTCTGAGGAGGCCACTAACCACTGCTGGCACAGGTCACTATCACTTAAAATCTAGCACATAGGATATTCTGAGGGGTAGAGTGTATGAATATAATGAGGTAGGGGTGTAAGCAAAAAAAAAAACAAAAAAAACAAAGTAGGGGTAGGGGAGGGAATAGGTCAAGGGGGAATATGTCTTAAAATTGGGGGGGGGGGGGGGAGGGGACAATCATTCACCCTCTACATTGGTTCAGAGTGGCACGTAACTCTGACATACGGAGCAGGAACTGGGTTTCCAACAAGGGACACCCGTCCTATTTTTTACACAATCCAAGCCACTGGCCCTTCCCTCCCACCCTGCACTTGCTAGTGACATACAATTTGTCTATCCCTATGATTTGGAAAATTACCCCCCTATTTTGGGTTTAGTGGTGCCCCTCTCGGTAGTAATAGCTCAGAGGCGTATGCTTAAACATTGCCCCTCCTCATCATTACTAGCTTATATACCTTGCCTCTGCATTGGCTTGTGACCCTCTCACTAGCTAACCTTCGCCCTTCAACCTGCTTAGTCCTCATTACGGGTGCCACCCCGGCCTTCCCTACGGGATGGAGGTCTTTTCACCACGTTATGATCCTGTATCCAAGGGGGTCTTCATGTACCTACAAGCATATTGTCTCTTATGCGCATGTACAAGTCCCTGTGGAATCTATCGTTAGACGAGTTTGTCTCCTCATAATCTATATGCAATTGATTGTTTGTTAATGTTGCAATGTGGTTATTTACTTTTCATACCATATGATGCTATATATTGACGAAACACTGTATAACGACTAACACATGTCCCTAGCGGGCTCGAATCACACACCTCCCCGCAATATCCGGGTGCTGACCACAATACCTTCTGTATACTCAGTCCTCCCCTGCCTACATCTAACTACACATGACCTCTTGGGACCGTGAGATTATCTCCTTCTGGGAACCGTTCTCTACCACTCCTACACACAGTGGTCTCTGTGAGACTCCACTGACCCCTTCTGGTGCCTTTCACACCGGGTCGACCAGTGGTCTGACCCGCCACCAGACCGTACCCACTTACCTACCTATCCCCCCGTACTCCCCACGAGTCTCTCATCACTAGCCCTCTCACCTAGATAGATCTCTCTCTCTCTCCCTTTTTCCCATCCCGCCTGTCCTTTACCCGTACCTTTCCCTCTTGCCTAGTCTTACAACACCGTCTCCCACAAGTGGTCCATCTTGCTTCCCTTTCCGGACAGACACCCCTTAACATTCTAAGAAAGACGTGAGGAGGGGAGGGGAAGGAAGAGGAAGATAAAAAAAAAAAAAAAACAAGGGGGAAAGACACATCAAACACGACACTGTAGACAGCTCACCATGGCTACAACTAACCATAGTTCTTCTTGGCCTACTCTTAAATTGGTTTCCCTGAATGCGAAAGGCTTGAATATCCCCGAAAAACGTTCTAAAGTACTTGCCAATATGCGTAGCATGAAAGCTGACATAGTCTTCCTGCAAGAGACTCATTTCTGCTCAAATTCCAGACCAAAAATGGCCAACTTCTTCTACCCACACGACTTCCATGCTACTAATCCGGTAGCCAAATCAAAGGGTGTCTCGATTCTCCTTTCTAGAACTGCTCCCTTCCAAGTGACAGACACGCTGGCAGATGAACAGGGGAGATTCTTATTCTTGAAAGGGACCTGGAAGGATAAGCCCCTAACCCTGGCCAATATATACAGCCCCAATTCATCCCAAGTCCCGTTCTTTCGTGACATCTCTCAGCGCCTAGCCGCCTTCCAAACAGGTATACTAATAGTAGGCGGAGACTTCAATGTGTCCCTGGAACCCCTCATTGACACGTCCTCGGGTACTTCCCACTTGCCATACAAAGCTTTGCGCCAAATCAAACTAAGCCTTCAAAACCTCCTACTTCACGACACAAGGCGCACATTACATCCCAAGGAGAGAGATTATACATTCTTTTCTAATCCCCACAACCGTTATTCCAGACTGGACTACTTTTTTCTGACCCAGCGTGATCTCCAATTCCTAACTAGGGCAACCATAGAGCCCATGACTATATCCGACCATCACCCCATCTCAATCTCGCTATCCTTACCAGAAAAAAACAGACGCTCACAGACTTGGAAACTAGATCCAACAATCCTGTCAGATATAGTGAGACATGAGGAAATTCGTCTCTGTATAGAGAATTACTTCAAAGACAATGATACGCCAGACGCGACCAGTATGACACAATGGGAGGCGCATAAATGCGTTGTCAGGGGAAAACTTATTTCGATGACAGCTAAAATCCGAAGGGAAAAACGCAAGACTCTTTCAGACCTATACGCCAAATTACAAACACTTGAGACATTACACAAACGCACACTAGCCCAGAACTTACATCAGGAACTCATAGACACCAGGACACTAATACAGGAGGAGTTGGGCAGGACTTCCCGGAAAAAATACATGCTCACACAAAACATTTTTTATGAATTCGGTAACAAAAGTGGTCACCTACTAGCCCAAGCACTTCGTACTAGGAAAGCTAAAAACACGATTCACAAACTTCACTCATCAAAAGGGGAGGCCTACACGAAAAACACGGACATTCGAAAGGTTTTACTCAACACTATACAACATTGGGGGCACGAATTCTTCAATCAACACACACACCTCTAGAGCAACTGATATCGGACAGTTTCTAAATCAACATTGCCCCAGGACCATTACCCAAGAGGTGTCGCATTCTCTGGAGGGCCCGTTCACCCAACAGGAATGGGACACGGCTTTAAAACAACTGAAACCGGGCAAATGCCCGGGCCCGGACGGGCTACCTGCTAGCTATTATAAGACTTTCAAAGACTCCCTGGGTGCCCCGTACAGAAAGGCCTTCAACTCAATCTCTCCAAACAACCCCCTATCCCGGGACATGTTGGAGGCACACATAGTGGTTCTTCCCAAAGAAGACAAAGACCCTACTCAAGCAGCTAATTATAGGCCAATTTCCCTACTTAATGTAGATCTCAAAATTTTCTCGAAGATGTTGGCCAACAGGATATTGCCTCACCTCCCTTCACTAGTCTCCATGGACCAAGTAGGGTTTGTCCCTGGCCGGGAAGCCAGGGACAACACCATAAAGGCCATTAACCTCCATCACTGTATCACGTCATCCAACCAAAAAGGATTCTTTCTCTCACTGGACGCGGAGAAGGCATTCGACAGGGTTGCATGGGATTACATGGCAGCTGTACTGCACTCTATAGGACTGGGTCCACGCATGCTCGATCTCATTCTATCCCTATACTCACACCCTACAGCGAAAATTAGAGTGAACGATACCCTGTCGAATGCCTTCTCCATCCATAACGGTACGAGACAGGGCTGCCCATTGTCCCCGATACTTTTCATCCTCACCCTTGAACCCCTTCTGAACAGCATTAGGGGCAATCCTGACATACATGGTATACAGACCTCTCACAGGGATTTCAAACTAGCCGCCTTTGCGGATGACATATTAATGTTCCTCACACAACCCCATACTACAATCCCGGTAGTACTAGCAGAATTCAAACGCTTTAGCGCACTCTCCAATCTTAAGATCAACTTTTCCAAATCCTTTGCACTCAATATTACGCTGCCCCCTCAAACAGTAGCTCTTTGTAAGGAAAATTTCCCCTTCCAATGGAAACCTGACGCGATCACTTATTTGGGCATTCAACTCCCTGCCAAGCTACAAGATCTCTACACAAAAAACTATCTCCCCCTGCTGAATAAGCTAACGACAGATCTGGCCCGCTGGAATAAACCGCTTTTCTCGTGGTTCGGCAGGGCGGCGATCCTGAAAATGAACGCACTACCAAGGGTTCTTTACATTCTTCAAACGGTGCCTGTCCACATACCCCCCATTTTCTTCAAATCATACAGAAGTCTTTGCACCAAATTTCTTTGGGGAGGCCACAAACCCAGAATAAAATATGAACAACTCACGTTGCCTAAGCACTTAGGGGGGATAGGCCTACCCGACATCCACAATTACTACAAAGCTGTCCATCTGACGCGTATTATTGACTGGAACGTTCACGTCTCCACAAAAGACTGGGTATCTCTGGAAGCTTCCCTTACGTCGCTTCCCCTTGCCTCTCTGCCATGGATCAAAAATTGTCTTTCACGTCAGGATGTGGGTCTACACCCGCTGGTCAAACCCACTATCCACTCCTTTGTTAACATATGTCACAATACATCTCTTTCATCCATTCCGGGTCCCATGACTCCGATACTGATGAACCCCAATTTCCCTCCGGGCATGGCTAAGAGCTTTCTTGAAGATTTCTGGCCACAATCCCGAGCCCACATCATCACTTTTATGCCTGTGAGTGTCTACTCTCTGCTTCCCAATTAGCCACGATACATGACAAACCTACCATACCGACCTGGAAGTTTAACCAGATTACTCACTTCTTGGGCTCCATAAACAGACAATCCCCTTGCCACAGACCCCTGTCACCCTTTGAAAAACTATGTGTACAAACGGGTCCCCAAACGCACCTCATATCCGCAACCCACTCCCTTCTTTTCGCGGACCGCCGACCTGACGACTCAACCATGTGCAAAGCTTGGGAGAGGGACCTCTCCACTAACTTATCGGAGGCAGATTGGACAAACATACACACAAACATCCACAAGGGTTCCATGAATGTCTCAACACAGGAGAACGGATACAAGATTCAGACGCGTTGGTATCGCACCCCGTCCCTGTTACATAAATTCAACCACAATATCCCTGACTCCTGTTGGAGGTGCCTTGCAGACAGAGGTACTTTGTTGCATATATGGTGGCAATGCCCTCGCATACAGAATTTCTGGAAAGAAGTTCACCGTATCACTACCCAAGTCACGACCTACGACTTACCCTTTACCCCTTCTCAATTTTTACTTCACCACACACACCTTCCTCAGTCGGCTTACCACAAATCTTTGGCAATGCACATGATTAATGCGGCAAAACACTGCATTCCTGTTCACTGGAAATCCCAGGCCATTCCCACCCTTAAGGAATGGTTTGGGAGAATCAACAAAATATCTGAAATGGAAGAGCTCGTTCATTGCTCTCGTGACACCCCACAAAAATACGGACTCAAATGGGCCTGTTGGATACATTTCCAAACGACCACAGAATTCTCTCAATTATATACTCAACCGACTTGACTCTGAATAACTAAGAACCACCAGGGTGTGAATTTGTACTGGTTGCACACCGCCCTTTCTATCTCTTGCAGGAATACTGTACTCCCGCCCATATGAGAAGTATATCCTCCTCGCTTGCCGGTGATCTCCACACAATTGTTAGGCTATGCACACTCTGTCTGGGGAGGGAGGCAGGATGTGACCACCACGACCACCTTTCTATCCTTTCCTTGCACCTGTCACCTCTCTTTTCCCCTACCCCTCCCTTGACATACCCAACCCGTTACCCACCCTGTCCCCAATACATCACTTCTGACAACGTCATACCGTCAAACTGACCGTACCTTATGATACCTGAAATCCCTACCTAGGTAAACGCTAACGTGACCCATACATGTCCTTACCCCTGTACCCAACCCTAAGGGTAGAAACCTTTACTGCACTACACACACTTGATCACATGACTCCCTTATTGTTCCACTACAATCTCCCAGCTTGACCATGGGGCACTCTGCTTCCTATTCTAAATGGGTATACTTAATCTGCTTCATAGTCTCAATAACCAACACCAAACCCGACACAGCACTATTCTTCATCCAAAGCTACGTGCATATGTATGTGGGCCTATGTTAGATTCTTGATACTGAATCTCTTTCTATTTGTATAGTCGGGCTTGTTTACCAGTTCTGGTGATCGTTTTATATTTGTCACTACTGACGTTGTAATATGTACAATATGCTTGATGTTATGTCAAACTGTTTAAATTTTCAATAAACTTCTTTGAAAAAAAAAAAATATATATATATATATAGTGAATCATGTATATCACATAACAATATATAACACTGTAATCAAGAACTTTTTCTCTGTTCGGGAGATCTGACGTGAACCGAACAGGGGAGGTGCTCTGCCCATCTCTATCCAACAGTATACAGAACACCTCCAGGTTGCCATATTGCATTAATTTTAACAGAAAAATACAGAGTTGCAGATTGAAATAAAAAGCTACATTTTTAATAACGTTAAATTACAATATGACTTGTGTAGCAATTGTACAGTATATGCTATATTATTTTTTATTTGCTAGATTTTTTCCATGAATGTGCAGTTATCCTTTAAAGAAGAATTTCATGTGTGGATACTTTATACATAGTTACATTGATCCAGCTTGGATCAATGTAACTATCCAAATACCATACCTGGCCGATGCCCCTGGAAGTTGGAAATCACTGAAGTAGACACACACTGCTCGGCCGCTTGGCATTTTCTGGATGAATAGAAAGTAGACATGTGCAACTCGTTTAGTTGTATATTAGTTTTTTAACGAATTTTGACAAATTTGTTAATTCCGAATTTCCGAATTTCCGAATTCTGAATTTTGGATTTTCGAATTTCCGAATTTCCGAATTTCCAAATTTCTAAATGTCCGAATTTCCAAATTTCAGAGAATTACGAATTTCCAAATTTCAGAGAATTACGAATTTCCGAAATTTCAGAATTTCCGAAATTACGAATTTCCGAAATTACGAATTTCCGAAATTACGAATTTCCGAAATTACGAATTTCCGAAATTACGGATTTCCGAATTTTCGGATTTCCGAATTTCCGAATTTCTGGATTTCCGAATTTCGCATTTTCGGATTTCCAAATTTTCGAATTTCCGAATTTCGAATTTTCAGATTTCCGAATTTTCGAATTTCCGAATTCTCGGATTTTCGAATTTCCGAATTTCGCATTTTCGAATTTCCGAATTTTCGGATTTCCGAATTTTCGGATTTCCGAATTTTCGGATTTCCGAATTCTGAATTTTGGATTTTCGGAATTCCGAATTTTCGGAATTCGGAAATTCATTTTCTATCTGTTTAATTCTAAATAATAACTATTAAATTATAGGTATTGGAATTCCCTTTCAAATTTGTCTATCAAATGCTGCATATAACCAAATGGAACATAATGATCTAATAATAATAAATAACAATAATAATAATAAAACCTTTTTATTATTATTAATTATTTATTATTAATTATTTGTTATTAATTTGTTCCATTCCATTTGCTTAGATGCGGCATTCCTTATTTCAGATAATTTGTAACTTCGGATAAATTCGTACTCGTTAATTTAATAGTTAGTTATTAATTAAACTGATTTTATTTTTTTCAGATTTTCAAATTTTGGGATTTTCAAACCTTTGAATTCTTGAATTCCGAAAATTCGAAAATTCGAAAATTCGGAATTCCGAAAGTCCGAGAATTCGGAATTCCGAAAGTCCGAGAATTCGGAATTCCGAAAGTCCGAAAATTCGGAATTCCGAAAGACCGAAAATCCAAAATTCCGAAAAACCGAAAATCCAAAATTCGGAAATTCGATAATTCGAAAATTCGGAATTTCGGAAATCTGAAAATTTGAAATTCGGAAATCCGAAAATTCGAAATTCGCAAATCCGAAAATTTGAAATTCGCAAATCCGAAAATTCGAAATTTGCAAATCCGAAAATCCAAAAATTCAAAATTCGGAAATCCGGAAATCCAAAAATTTGAAATTCGGAAATTCGGAAATTCGAAAATCCGAAAATTTCAAAATTCGGAAATTCGGAAATCCGAAAAATAGAAATGTGAAAATTCCTGAAATTTCAGAATTTTCGAATTTCAGGATGTCCAAATTTCCAAATTTTCGATTTTTGCACATGTCTAATAGAAAGCATTCTTTGATTGGATGAGGTGGAGAGACCGGGTGGTGACATCACACTCTGCTCGTCGTACTACTCCAAAACACTTTGCATTCTTTCAGAAAATTCTAAGCATTCTCTGAATGGTGCCCGTGTTAAGCGGCCAAACTCCTGTATTTAGTAAGCATAAAGCTAGCCGCTCAGCATGGGACCTTTAAGCAAGTGGGGATCAGTAGCAGTGTCTACGTCAGGGATTTCCATCTTCTTGGGGGGATAGGCCAGGTATGGTATGTGCATAGACACATTGGACCAATGTAGCTATGTATAAAATATCCATACCTGCAATTCATCTTTAAGCTTCTTTACTGGATACTATGAACGTACCATCCCAGCTAGTACCCTGAGCTGTTTTTTTCTGATTATATAAAGTAAGTGTAAGTAACTAATAAATTACTTTGGTGTCTATCACCAACACATAATGATATCAGTCTCATTTGAAGAGGAGCAAACTTCAATACTAACTTAGTTATTCTAGTCAATCCCATTTAGCCTGCTAAACATACTGTTTCAGCCGGCAATGAAAACTTTCTCTCCCACAAAGTCATAATTTTTAACAAAATTTGGCAACTATTTGTATGAAAGTGATGTTGTCATGGTAACAGTAACATTACACAGACAAGATGTTGCCACTTGTCACTATGCTACCAACATTTGAACAGCAATTTGGGACCTACAAGGTTAGAACTTAACCTAACATGCACCCAAACCCACTAATTATATTTGAGTCTGAATTGCTACAAAAACCGACTTAACTGCTTTACTAACCTCTAATTTTGTAACACTAGAAAATCAGACTGGAATTATTTGTACCACCTCCCTAGTGGCTTCAAGTTACTGCTCTGGTTTTACTGTTCAGTGAACTGCATTAAGCAAGGAAAGAATTTTAGAGAATCGTTTGTGGCAATGGATTAATGATGTTCCTTAACTCATTCCCATAAATAAAAGTTGGCATACAAAGAAAATTCTAATATTACATTGTATACAGCCACCAACAGAGACATACTGGGGTAACAGGTGTGTGGGAAGTGAAGGGGACTTATTGAACTAACCCAGGACTACAAATTTAAATCACAATGTGCAAAAAAAAAAAAGTTTTATTTTTCTGAAGTTCTTGAAAATACTAGACATGCAGTTTATTATGATCAGGATATTCCAGGACTTAACAAGGATAGCAGCAAACATAGCTGTCTAGCCCTTTTTACAGTGTCATTATGTAGCTACGAAGATATAGGGCAGTATTGCTTTAGATATATTATTACTTATTAGTGGCTTTGGACTCTGTATTAAAATTAAAGTGTATGTCCACTTTTGCAGTAAAGTTTGAGAAAAGCCCACTTACTGTTTGTTATGTGTTCCTATTCACTCAGCATACCTAAAATAATTGAAATCCTATATTTTTTACTTTCTAGTTGTTTGTTTGGGGCAGAATGCAAAGTACACAGAACAATTTCAAATGAGAAGAAATAAAATTTTCCCTCATTGACAAGAGAACAGACTAACCTTCACTCATTAAGACCCCTTCCACATGAGGCAAAGTCTGTTGGGGTCCACCTGCTCAGCGGAGGAATCTGTTCACTGATCCCTGCTGAGCAAGTGGATGGCTGCTCTGTGTCTGCTCCGCTTATGCAGAGGGGACACAGACAGAGTTGTCAATGGGTGGTTGGATGTAAATGGACCACCTGTCTGTTTACACCCAACTGCCATCCGATCCACCAGACGGAAGGGGAACGGATCCCCATCCATCTGTTTTTATCGGATAGGATCGGATCAGATGTCGTCTGTCAATGGACACATGAAGACACGGACACAATGGAGGGTCTGGTCAGGTCCACCTGAAAAACTGACAGGCGGACCGATTAAAAGGACCTGTGAAAAGGCCCTAACAGAATGTAGAAGCCCAGTTTCTAAATATTTCTAAATATGTAATCATTTGTTAGGACAGACAGTGTTCAAATCAAATATACAACTGATAATGATATCTGCTAGCACAGTATAGACAGAGTTGATTATGGTAAACTTAACTCCCCAGCCATAGTATTATTATTATTATTATATATAGGATTTATATAGCACCAACAGTTTACGCAGTGCTTTACAATATAAAAGGGAGACAATACAGTTATAATACAATAAAATACAAGAGGATTAAGAGGGCCCTGCTCAGAAGAGCTTACAGTCTAATATGGTGGGGCAGGTGGTTTTCAGCGATCGCTTGAAGGTAGCAAGAATAGGGGATAGCCGGACAGGTGGAGGTAGCGAGTTCCAGAGGATGGGAGAGGCTCTGGAGAAATCCTGGAGACAAGCATGGGAGGAGGAGACAAGAGAGTTTGAGAGTAGAAGGTCTTGAGAAGAGTTGAGAGGACGATTTGGGTGATATTTGGAGAAAAGATTGGTGATGTAGCTCAGGGCAGAGTTGTGAATGGCTTTGTATGTTTTGGTTAGTATTTTGAATTTAATTTGCTGGGTGATTGGGAGCCAGTGTAGGGATTGGAGGAGAGGGTTGTCAGACACTGAGTGGTTGGTAAGGTGTATAAGTCTGGCAGCAGCATTCATGATAGACTGAAGAGGGGATAGCCTATGGAGAGGCAGGCCAATGAGAAGGGAGTTGCAATAGTCAAGTTGAGAGATAACAAGGGAGTGAATGAGGAGCTTGGTGGTTTCATTTTGTTAAAAAGGGATGAATTTTAGAGACGTTACAGAGGTGAATTCTACAAACGACAATGACTTGAGGCTGAAATGACAAGTCAGAGTCTAGGATTACTCCTAGTACCCTGGCGTGAGGGGAGGGACTAATAGTTGCATTGTTGATTTTGATGGAAAAGTCATGGAGGGGGGTACTGGCGGGGGGGATATTCATAGTTCAGTTTTAAAGAGATTTAGTTTAAGGAAGTGGGGCGATATCCATGATATGTCAGTTAGTAAGTAATGCGAAAGGAGACAGAAAGAGTGAGGTGAGGAGTAGACAGATAGATTTGGGTGTCATCGGCGTATAAGTGGTATTGGAAGCCGTGGGCGGTTATCAAGTGACCAAGGGAGGAGGTGTAGATAGAGAAGAGAAGGGGTCTTGGGCCCCCACAGAAAGGGGCAATGGAGAGGAGGAGACGGAGTTGTAGGTGACACTGAAGGAGCACTGTGATAGATAGGCAGAGAACCAGGATAGAGCAGAATCTCTGAGGCAAAGGGAATGTCGTTTATCGAGAAGGAGCGGGTGGTCAACAGTATCAAGGGCCGCAGAGAGATCAAGTAGTAGGAGTACTGACTGTTGGTTTTAGCAGTTAGTAAATCATTAGTGAGTTTTAGTAAGACAGTTTTCATGGAGTGCTGCGAGCAAAAGCCAGACTGTAAGGGGTCAAGAAGGTTATTTTTCACTGAGGTAGGAGCCAAGATGGTTGTAGAACTCTAGAAGTTTAGAGGCGAATGGGAGCAATGAGATGGGTCTTAAGTTGTTTAGGTTGGTGGGGTCCAGTGAGGGCTTTTTAAGTATGGGAGTGATCTGCGCATGTTTTAGAGGGGAAGGGAAGGTGCCACTAGAGAGGGAGAGATTGAAGATGTGAGTGATTGAGCATAGTACAGGAAAACTTCAGTTTTGCAGTTTTCAGAAAAGAGAGAGTAAAATGTAAGCAGGGACTTTTTTAAGTTATGTAGCATATGGCTTCAGGAATAGAAATGCAGGAATATAAATACACTTTAAGACAGCTGAAAAAAATTGAGCTTTGGAGAAAAAAAAAAAAAAAGGTAACACTTTATCTTTTTTCAAAAGCATATTGTACCTTGGCCACATAGTAAAGGTGTTTTTTTAACGCATACTGTTAGAAAGGGTAATTCGGTTGGTTGAAGGCTGGTCAGTAAGTTAAGCTGGGAATTTTCTTTGCTTTTGTTTGACGTCACACTTCAATGTGCTCCTTGCTGCAAAGGCCAGTTATAGGTGGAAACAGTGGCCATTTGTCTGTACTGGTGATAAAATGGCTTCTGAATATATTATAATACAGTGGATAGGGCTTGAAGGGCACCAGTCTTGATTGAACAAGAAATTAAATATGTATTGGCAGTATCATAATCCTATAATTGTATACTTATAAAAAAGGTATATTTTACACTTACAGTGCCTTGAAAAAGTATTCATAGTCTTTGACATTTTCCACATTTTGTCATGTTATAACCAAAAATGTAAATGTATTTTATTGGGATTTTATGATATGATGATAGACCAAAACAAAGTGGCACATAATTGTGAAGTGGAAGGAAAATGATAAATGGTTTTACACATTTTTTACAAATAAATATCTGAAAAGTATGGTGTGCATTTGTATTTAGCCCCAATACTTTGTAGAACCACCTTTCGCTGAAATTACAGCTGCAAGCCTTTTTGGGTATGTCTCTACCAGCTTTGCACATCTAGAG